>JAUMJK010000937.1:0-374473 GCA_033558105.1 Coccyzus lansbergi
CCCTTCTAATGCCCCTCAGGAGCTTTCTAAAGGCCCTCAGACCCTTCTAATGCCCTTCAGGGCATTTATAAAGGTTCCCAGAACCTTCTAGAGCCCGTCAGGACCCTTATAAAGGCCCCCAGACCATTCTAGAGCCCCTTAGGACACTTCTAATAGCCCCCAGACCCTTCTAGAGCCCCTCAGAGCCTTTCTAAAGGCCTCCACACCCTTCTAATGACCCTCAAGACCCATGTAAAGGCCCCCAGACCCTTCTAGATTGCCTCAGGACCCATCTAAAAGCCCCCAGACCCTTCTAATGCCTTTCAGGACCCTTATGAAGGCCACAAGACCCTTCTAATGCCCCTCAGGACCTTTCTAAAGGCCCGCAGACCCTTCTAATGCCCCTCAGGGCATTTATAAAGGTTCCCAGACCCTTCTAGAGCCCGTCAGGACCCTTATAAGGGCCCCCAGACCATTCTAGAGCCCCTCAGGACACTTCTAAAGGCCCGCAGACCATTCTAATGCCCGTCAGGGCCTTTCTAAAGGTCCCCAGACCCTTCTACTGCCCCTCAGGAGCATTCTAAAGGCCCCCAGACCCTTCTAATGCCCCACAGGGCCTTTCTAAAGGTCCCCAGACCCTTCTAGAGCCCCTGAAGACCCTTCTAAAGGCCCCCAGACCATTATAGAGCCCCTCAGGACCCTTCTAAAGTCCCCCAGACCCTGCTAATTCCCCTAAGGGCTTTTATAAGGGCACCCAGACCCTTCTAATGCCCCTCAGGACCCTTATAAAGGCACCCAGACCCTTCTAGAGCTTCTCAGGACAGTTTTAAATGCCTCCAGACCCTTCTAGACCCCCTCAGGACCATTCTAAAGGCCCCCAGACGCTTCTAATGCCCCTCAGGACCCTTCTAAAGGCCCCCAGACCATTCTAATGCCCCTCAGGGCCTTTCTAAAGGCCCCCAGACACTTCTAATGCCCCTCAGGACATTTCTAGAGGCCCCCAGACCTTTCTAGAGCCCCTCAGGACATTTCTAAAGGCACCCAGACCCTTCTAATGCCACTCAGGGCCTTTCTAAAGGCCGCGAGACCCTTATAATCCCCCTGAGGGCCTTTAAAAAGGCCCCCAGACCCTTCTGGACCCCCTCAGGACACTTCTAATAGCCCCCAGACCCTTCTAGAGCCCCTCAGGGCCTTTCTAAAGGCCTCCACACCCTTCTAATGACCCTCAAGACCCATGTAACAGCCCCCAGACCCTTCTAGATTGCCTCAGGACCCATCTAAAAGCCCCTAGACCCTTCTAATGCCGTTCAGGGCCTTTCTAAAGGCCTCCACACCCTTCTAATGACCCTCAAGACCCATGTAAAGGCCCCTAGACCCTTCTAGACTGCCTCAGGACCCATCTAAAAGCCCCCAGACCCTTCTAATGCCTTTCAGGACCCTTATGAAGGACACAAGACCCTTCTAATGCCCCTCAGGACCTTTCTAAAGGCCTTCAGACCCTTCTATTGCCCCTCTAGGCATTTATAAAGGTTCCCAGACCCTTCTGGAGCCCGTTAGGACCCTTATAAAGGCCCCCAGACCATTCTAGAGCCCCTCAGGACACTTCTAAAGGCTAGCAGACCATTCTAATGCCCGTCAGGGCCTTTCTAAAGGTCCCCAGACCCTTCTACTGCCCCTCAGGAGCATTCTAAAGGCCCCCAGACCCTTCTAATGCCCCACAGGGCCTTTCTAAAGGTCCCCAGACCCTTCTAGAGCCCCTGAAGACCCTTCTAAAGGCCCCCAGACCCTTCTAGAGCCCCTCAGGACCCTTCTAAAGTCCCCCAGACCCTGCTAATTCCCCTCAGGGCTTTTATAAGGGCACCCAGACTCTTCTAATGCCCCTCAGGACCCTTATAAAGGCACCCAGACCCTTCTAGAGCCTCTCAGGACAGTTTTAAATGCCTCGAGACCCTTCTACTGCCCCTCAGGACCATTCTAATGGCCCCCAGACCCTTCTAATGCCCCTCAGGACCCTTCTAAAGGCCCCCAGACCCTTCTAATGCCCCTCAGGGCCTTTCTAAAGTACCCCAGACACTTCTAGAACCTCTCAGGGCCTTTCTATATGACCCCAGACCCTTGTAATGCCCCTCAGGGCCTTTCTAAATGCCCCCAGACCCTTCTAATGCCCCTCAGGACATTTCTAAAGGCCCCCAGACCCTTCTAGATCCCCTCAAGACATTTCTAAAGGCACCCAGACCCTTCTAATGCCAGTCAGGGCCTTTCTAAAGGCCGCAAGACCCTTATAATCCTCCTGAGGGGCTTTAAAAAGGTCCCCAGACCCTTCTGGACGCCCTCAGGACAATTCTAATAGCCCCCAGACCCTTCTAGAGCCCCTCAGGGCCTTTCTAAAGGCCTCCACACCCTTCTAATGACCCTCAAGACCCATGTAAAGGCCCCCAGACCCTTCTAGATTGCCTCAGGACCCATCTAAAAGCCCCCAGACCCTTCTAATGCCTTTCAGGGCCTTTCTAAAGGCCTCCACACCCTTCTAATGACCCTCAAGACCCATGTAAAGGCCCCTAGACCCTTCTAGATTGCCTCAGGACCCATCTAAAAGCCCCCAGACCATTCTAATGCCTTTCAGGACCCTTATAAAGGCCACAAGACTTTCTAATGCCCCTCCGGACCTTTCTAACGGCCCTAAGACCCTTCTAATGCCCCTCAGGGCATTTATAAAGGTTCCCAGACCCTTCTAGAGCCCGTCAGGACCCTTATAAAGGCCCCCAGACCATTCTAGAGCCCCTCAGGACACTTCTAAAGGCCCGCAGACCATTCTAATGCCTGTCAGGGCCTTTCTGAAGGTCCCCAGACCCTTCTACTGCCCCTCAGGAGCATTCTAAAGGCCCCCAGACCCTTCTAATGCCCCACAGGGCCTTTCTAAAGGTCCCCAGACCCTTCTAGAGCCCCTCAGGACCCTTCTAAAGTCCCCCAGACCCTGCTAATTCCGCTCAGGGCTTTTATAAGTGCCACAAGACCCTTCTAATGCCCCTCAGGACCCTTATAAAGGCACCCAGACCCTTCTAGAGCCTCTCAGGACAGTTTTAAATGCCTCCAGACCCTTCTAGACCCCCTCAGGACCATTCTAAAGGCCCCCAGACCCTTCTAATGCCCCTCAGGACCCTTCTAAAGGCCCCCAGACCCTTCTAATGCCCCTGAGGGCCTTTCTAAAGTACCCCAGACACTTCTAGAACCTCTCAGGGCCTTTCTATATGACCCCAGACCCTTGTAATGCCCCTCAGGGCCTTTCTAAAGGCCCCCAGACCCTTCTAATGCCCCTCAGGACATTTCTAAAGGCCCCCAGACCCTTCTAGAGCCCCTCAGGACATTTCTAAAGGCACCGAGACCCTTCTAATGCCACTCAGGGCCTTTCTAAAGGCCGCGAGACCCTTATAATCCCCCTGAGGGCCTTTAAAAAGGCCCCCAGACCCTTCTGGACCCCCTCAGGACTCTTCTAATAGCCCCCAGACCCTTCTAGAGCCCCTCAGGGCCTTTCTAAAGGCCTCCAAACCCATCTAATGCCCCTCAGGGCATTTATAAAGGTTCCCAGACCCTTTTAGAGCCCGTCAGGACCCTTATAAAGGCCCTCAGACCATTCTAGAGCCCCTCAGGACACTTCTAAAGGCCCGCAGACCATTCTAATGCCCGTCAGGGCCTTTCTAAAGGTCCCCAGACCCTTCTAGAGCCCCTGAAGACCCTTCTAAAGGCCCCCAGACCCTTCTAATGCCACTCAGGGCCTTTATAAAGGCCGCCAGACCCTTATCATCCCCCTGTGGTCCTTTAAAAAGGCTCCCAGACCCTTCTGGACCCCCTCAGGACGCTTCTAATAGCCCCCAGACCCTTCTAGAGCCCCTCAGGGCCTTTCTAAAGGCCTCCACACCCTTCTAATGACCCTCAAGACCCATGTAAAGGCCCCCAGACCCTTCTAGATTGCCTCAGGACCCATCTAAAAGCCCCCAGACCCTTCTAATGCCTTTCAGGACCCTTATGAAGGCCACAAGACCCTTCTAATGCCCCTCAGGACCTTTCTAAAGGCCCTCAGACCCTTCTAATGCCCCTCAGGGCATTTATAAAGGTTCCCAGACCCTTCTAGAGCCCGTCAGGACCCTTATAAAGGCCCCCAGACCATTCTAGAGCCCCTCAGGACACTTCTAAAGGCCCGCAGACCATTCTAATGCCCGTCAGGGCCTTTCTAAAGGTCCCCAGACCCTTCTACTGCCCCTCAGGAGCATTCTAAAGGTCCCCAGACCCTTCTACTGCCCCTCAGGAGCATTCTAAAGGCCCCCAGACCCTTCTAATGCCCCACAGGGCCTTTCTAAAGGTCCCCAGACCCTTATAGAGCCCCTCAGGACCCTTCTAAAGTCCCCCAGACCCTGCTAATTCCCCTCAGGGCTTTTATAAGTGCCACAAGACCCTTCTAATGCCCCTCAGGACCCTTATAAAGGCACCCAGACCCTTCTAGAGCCTCTCAGGACAGTTTTAAATGCCTCCAGACCCTTCTAGACCCCCTCAGGACCATTCTAAAGGCCCCCAGACCCTTCTAATGCCCCTCAGGACCCTTCTAAAGGCCCCCAGACCCTTCTAATGCCCCTCAGGGCCTTTCTAAAGTACCCCAGACACTTCTAGAACCTCTCAGGGCCTTTCTATATGACCCCAGACCCTTGTAATGCCCCTCAGGGCCTTTCTAAAGGCCCCCAGACCCTTCTAATGCCCCTCAGGACATTTCTAAAGGCCCCCAGACCCTTCTAGAGCCCCTCAGGACATTTCTAAAGGCACCCAGACCCTTCTAATGCCACTCAGGGCCTTTCTAAAGGCCGCGAGACCCTTATAATCCCCCTGAGGGCCTTTAAAAAGGCCCCCAGACCCTTCTGGACCCCCTCAGGACGCTTCTAATAGCCCCCAGACCCTTCTAGAGCCCCTCAGGGCCTTTCTAAAGGCCTCCACACCCTTCTAATGACCCTCAAGACCCATGTAAAGGCCCCCAGACCCTTCTAGATTGCCTCAGGACCCATCTAAAAGCCCCCAGACCCTTCTAATGCCTTTCAGGGCCTTTCTAAAGGCCTCCACACCCTTCTAATGACCCTCAAGACCAATGTAAAGGCCCCTAGACCCTTCTAGATTGCCTCAGAACCAATCTAAAAGCCCCCAGACCCTTCTAATGCCTTTCAGGACCCTTATGAAGGCCACAAGACCCTTCTAATGCCCCTCAGGACCTTTCTAAAGGCCCTCAGACCCTTCTATTGCCCCTCTAGGCATTTATAAAGGTTCCCAGACCCTTCTAGAGCCCGTCAGGACCCTTATAAAGGCCCCCAGACCATTCTAGAGCCCCTCAGGACACTTCTAAAGGCCCGCAGACCATTCTAGTGCCCGTCAGGGCCTTTCTAAAGGTCCCCAGACCCTTCTACTGCACCTCAGGAGCATTCTAAAGGCCCCCAGACCCTTCTAATGCCCCACAGGGCCTTTCTAATGGTCTCCAGACCCTTCTAGATCCCCTGAAGACCCTTCTAAAGACCCCTAGACCCATATAGAGCCCCTCAGGACCCTTCTAAAGTTGCCCAGACCCTGCTAATTCCCCTCTGGGCTTTTATAAGGGCACCCAGACCCTTCTAATGCCCCTCAGGACCCTTATAAAGGCACCCAGACCCTTCTAGAGCCTCTCAGGACAGTTTTAAATGCCTCGAGACCCTACTAGACCCCCTCAGGACCATTCTAAAGGCCCCCAGACCCTTCTAATGCCCCTCAGGACCCTTCTAAAGGCCCCCAGACCCTTCTAATGCCCCTCAGGGCCTTTCTAAAGTATCCCAGACACTTCTAGAACCTCTCAGGGCCTTTCTATATGACCCCAGACCCTTGTAATGCCCCTCAGGGCCTTTCTAAAGGCCCCCATACCCTTCTAATGCCCCTCAGGGCCTTTCTAAAGGCCCCCATACCCTTCTAATGCCCCTCAGGACATTTCTAAAGGCCCCCAGACCGTTCTAGAGCCCCTCAGGACATTTCTAAAGGCCCCCAGACCCTTCTAATGCCACTCAGGGCCTTTCTAAAGGCCGCGAGACCCTTATAATCCCCCTGAGGGCCTTTAAAAAGGCCCCCAGACCATTCTGGATCCCCTCAGGGCCTTTCTAAAGGCCTCCACACCCTTCTAATGACCCTCAAGACCCATGTAAATGCCCCCAGACCCTTCTAGATTGCCTCAGGACCCATCTAAAAGCCCCCAGACGGTTCTAATGCCTTTCAGGACCATTATGAAGGCCACAAGACCCTTCTAATGCCCCTCAGGACCTTTCTAAAGGCCCTCAGACCCTTCTAATGCCCCTCAGGGCATTTATAAAGGTTCCCAGACCCTTCTAGAGCCCGTCAGGACCCTTATAAAGGCCCCCAGACCATTCTAGAGCCCCTCAGGACACTTCTAAAGGCCCGCAGACCATTCTAATGCCCGTCAGGGCCTTTCTAAAGGTCCCCAGACCCTTCTACTGCCCCTCAGGAGCATTCTAAAGGCCCCCAGACCCTTCTAATGCCCCACAGGGCCTTTCTAAAGGTCCCCAGAACCTTCTAGAGCCCCTGAAGACCCTTCTAAAGGCCCCCAGACCCTTCTAGAGCCCCTCAGGACCCTTCTAAAGTCCCCCAGACCCTGCTAATTCCACTCAGGGCTTTTATAAGGGCACCCAGACCCTTCTAATGCCCCTAAGGACCCTTATAAAGGCACCCAGACCCTTCTAGAGCCTCTCAGGACAGTTTTAAATGCCTCCAGACCCTTCTAAACCCCCGCAGGACCATTCTAAAGGCCCCCAGACCCTTCTAATGCCCCTCAGGACCCTTCTAAAGGCCCCCAGACCCTTCTAATGCCACTCAGGGCCTTTCTAATGTACCCCAGACACTTCTAGAACATCTCAGGGCCTTTCTATATGACCCCAGACCCTTGTAATGCCCCTCAGGGCCTTTCTAAAGGCCCCCATACCCTTCTAATGCCCCTCAGGACATTTCTAAAGGCCCCCAGACCCGTCTAGAGCCCCTCAGGACATTTCTAAAGGCACCCAGACCCTTCTATTGCAACTCAGGGCCTTTCTAAAGCCGCGAGACCCTTATAATCCCCCTGAGGGCCTTTAAAAAGGCCCCCAGACCCTTCTGGACCCCCTCAGGACGCTTCTAATAGCCCCCAGACCCTTCTAGAGCCCCTCAGGGCCTTTCTAAAGGCCTCCACACCCTTCTAATGACACTCAAGACCCATGTAAAGGCCCCCAGACCCTTCTAGATTGCCTCAGGACCCATCTAAAAGCACCCAGACCCTTCTAATGCCTTTCAGGGCCTTTCTAAAGGCCTCCACACCCTTCTAATGACCCTCAAGACCCATGTAAAGGCCCCTAGACCCTTCTAGATTGCCTCAGGACCCTTCTAAAAGCCCCCAGACCCTTCTATTGCCTTTCAGGACCCTTATGAAGGACACAAGACCCTTCTAATGCCCCTCAGGACCTTTCTAAAGGCCCTCAGACCCTTCTAATGCCCGTCAGGGCCTTTCTAAAGGTCCCCAGACCCTTCTAGAGCCCCTGAAGACCCTTCTAAAGGCCCCCAGACCCTGCTAATTCCTCTCAGGGCTTTTATAAGGGCACCCAGACCCTTCTAATGCCCGTCAGGACCCTTATAAAGACACCCAGATCCTTCTAGAGCCTCTCAGGACAGTTTTAAATGCCTCCAGACCCTTCTAGACCCCCTCAGGACCATTCTAAAGGCCCCCAGACCCTTCTAATGCCCCTCAGGACCCTTCTAAAGGCCCCAAGACCCTTCTAATGCCCCTCAGGGCCTTTCTGAAGTACCCCAGACACTTCTAGAACCTCTCAGGGCCTTTCTATATGACCCCAGACCCTTGTAATGCCCCTCAGGGCCTTTCTACAGGCCCCCATACCCTTCTAATGCCCCTCAGGACATTTCTAAAGGCCCCCAGACCCTTCTGGACCCCCTCAGGATGATTCTAATAGCCCCCAGACCCTTCTAGAGCCCCTCAGGGCCTTTCTAAAGGCCTCCACACCCTTCTAATGACCCTCAAGACCCATGTAAAGGACCCCAGACCCTTCTAGATTGCTTCAGGACCCACCTAAAAGCCCCCAGACCCTTCTAATGCCTTTCAGGGCCTTTCTAAAGGCCTCCACACCCTTCTAATGACCCTCAAGACCCATGTAAAGGCCCCTAGACCCTTCTAGATTGCCTCAGGACCCATCTAAAAGCCCCCAGACCCTTCTAATACCTTTCAGAACACTTGTGAAGGCCACAAGACCCTTCTAATGCCCCTCAGGACCTTTCTAAAGGCCTTCAGACCCTTCTAATGCCTCTCAGGGCATTTATAAAGGTTACCAGACCCTTCTAGAGCCCGTCAGGACCCTTATAAAGGCCCCCAGACCATTCTAGAGCCCCTCAGGACACTTCTAAAGGCCCGCAGACCATTCTAATGCCCGTCAGGGCCTTTCTAAAGGTCCCCAGACCCTTCTACTGCCCCTCAGGAGCATTCTAAAGGCCCCCAGACCCTTCTAATGCCCCACAGGGCCTTTCTAAAGGTCCCCAGACCCTTCTAGAGCCCCTGAAGACCCTTCTAAAGGCCCCCAGACCCTTATAGAGCCCTTCATGACCCTTCTAAAGTCCCCCAGACCCTGCTAATTCCCCTCAGGGCTTTTATAAGGGCACCCAGACCCTTCTAATGCCCCTCAGGACCCTTATAAAGGCACCCAGACCCTTCTAGAGCCTCTCAGGAGAGTTTTAAATGCCTCCAGACCCTTCTAGACCCCCTCAGGACCATTCTAAAGGCCCCCAGACCCTTCTAATGCCACTCAGGACCCTTCTAAAGGCCCCCAGACCCTTCTAATGCCCCTCAGGGCCTTTCTAAAGTACCCCAGACACTTCTAGAACCTCTCAGGGCCTTTCTATATGACCCCAGACCCTTGTAATGCCCCTCAGGGCCTTTCTAAAGGTCCCCATACCCTTCTAATGCCCCTCAGGACATTTCTAAAGGCCCCCAGACCCTTCTAGAGCCCCTCTGGACATTTCTAAAGGCACCCAGACCCTTCTAATGCCACTCAGGGCCTTTCTAAAGGCCGCGAGACCCTTATAATCCCCCTGAGGGCCTTTAAAAAGGCCCCCAGACCCTTCTGGACCCCCTCGGGACGCTTCTAATAGCACCCAGACCCTTCTAGAGCCCCTCAGGGCCTTTCTAAAGGCCTCCACACCATTCTAATGACCCTCAAGACCCATGTAAAGGCCCCTAGACCCTTCTAGATTGCCTCAGGACCCATCTAAAAGCCCCCAGACCCTTCTAATGCCTTTCAGGACCCTTATGAAGGCCACAAGACCCTTCTAATGCCCCTCAGGACCTTTCTAAAGGCCCTCAGACCCTTCTAATGCCCCACAGGGCCTTTCTAAAGGTCCCCAGACCCTTCTAGAGCCCCTGAAGACCCTTCTAAAGGCCCCCAGACCTTTCTAATGCCACTCAGGGCCTTTATAAAGGCCACGAGACCCTTATCATCCTCCTGAGGGCCTTTAAAAAGGCCCCCAGACCCTTCTGCACCCCCTCAGGACGCTTCTAATAGCCCCCAGACCCTTCTAGAGCCCCTCAGGGCCTTTCTAAAGGCCTCCACACCCTTCTAATGACCCTCAAGACCCATGTAAAGGCCCCCAGACCCTTCTAGATTGCCTCAGGACCCATCTAAAAGCCCCCAGACCCTTCTAATGCCTTTCAGGACCCTTATGAAGGACACAAGACCCTTCTAATGCCCCTCAGGACCTTTCTAAAGGCCCTCAGACCCTTCTAATGCCCCTCAGGGCATTTATAAAGGTTTCCAGACCCTTCTAGAGCCCGTCAGGACCCATATAAAGGCCCCCAGACCATTCTAGAGCCCCTCAGGACACTTCTAAAGGCCCGCAGACCATTCTAATGCCCGTCAGGGCCTTTCTAAAGGTCCCCAGACCCTTCTACTGCCCCTCAGGAGCATTCTAAAGGCCCCCAGACCCTTCTAATGCCCCACAGGGCCTTTCTAAAGGTCCCCAGAACCTTCTAGAGCCCCTGAAGACCCTTCTAAAGGCCCCCAGACCCTTCTAGAGCCCCTCAGGACCCTTCTAAAGTCCCCCAGACCCTGCTAATTCCCCTCAGGGCTTTTATAAGTGCACCCAGACCCTTCTAATGCCCCTCAGGACCCTTATAAAGGCACCAAGACCCTTCTAGAGCCTCTCAGGACAGTTTTAAAGGCCCTCAGACCTTTCGAATGCCCCTCAGGGCCCTTCTAAAGTACCCCAGACACTTCTAGAACCTCTCAGGGCCTTTCTATATGACCCCAGACCCTTCTAATGCCCCTCAGGGCCTTTCTAAAGGCCCCCAGACCCTTCTAATGCCCCTCAGGACTTTTCTAAAGGCCCCCAGACCCTTCTAGAGCCCCTCAGGACATTTCTAAAGGCACCAAGACCCTTCTAATGCCACTCAGGGCCTTTCTAAAGGCCGCGAGACCCTTATAATCCCCCTGAGGGCCTTTAAAAAGGCCCCCAGACCCTTCTGGACCCCCTCAGGACGCTTCTAATAGCCCCCAGACCCTTCTAGAGCCCCTCAGGGCCTTTCTAAAGGCCTCCACACCCTTCTAATGACCCTCAAGACCCATGTAAAGGCCCCCAGACCCTTCTAGATTGCCTCAGGACCCATCTAAAAGCCCCCAGACCCTTCTAATGCCTTTCAGGACCCTTATGAAGGCCACAAGACCCTTCTAATGCCCCTCAGGACCTTTCTAAAGGCCCTCAGACCCTTCTAATGCCCCTCAGGGCATTTATAAAGGTTCCCAGACCCTTCTAGAGCCCGTCAGGACCCTTATAAAGGCCACCAGACCATTCTAGAGCCCCTCAGGACACTTCTAAAGGCACGCAGACCATTCTAATGCCCGTCAGGGCCTTTCTAAAGGTCCCCAGACCCTTCTAATGCCCCTCAGGAGCATTCTAAAGGTCCCCAGACCCTTCTAATGCCCCACAGGGCCTTTCTAAAGGCCCCCAGACCCTTCTAGAGCCCCTCAGGACCCTTCTAAAGTCCCCCAGACCCTGCTAATTCCCCTCAGGGCTTTTATAAGGGCACCCAGACCCTTCTAATGCCCCTCAGGACCCTTATAAAGGCACCCAGACCCTTCTAGAGCCTCTCAGGACAGTTTTAAATGCCTCCAGACCCTTCTAAACCCCCTCAAGACCATTCTAAAGGCCCCCAGACCCTTCTAATGCCCCTCAGGACCCTTCTAAAGGCCCCCAGACCCTTCTAATGCCCCTCAGGGCCTTTCAAAAGTACCCCAGACACTTCTAGAACCTCTCAGGGCCTTTCTATATGACCCCAGACCCTTGTAATGCCCCTCAGGGCCTTTCTAAAGGCCCCCATACCCTTCTAATGCCCCTCAGGACATTTCTAAAGGCCCCCAGACCCTTCAAGAGCCCCTCAGGACATTTCTAAAGGCACCCAGACCCTTCTAATGCCACTCAGGGCCTTTCTAAAGGCCGCGAGACCCTTATAATCCCCATGAGGGCCTTTAAAAAGGCCCCCAGACTGTTCTGGACCCCTTCGGGACGCTTCTAATAGCCCCCAGACCCTTCTAGAGCCCCTCAGGGCCTTTCTAAAGGCCTCCACACCCTTCTAATGACCCTCAAGACCCATGTAAAGGCCCCCAGACCCTTCTAGATTGCCTCAGGACCCATCTAAAAGCCCCCAGACCCTTCTAATGCCTTTCAGGGCCTTTCTAAAGGCCTCCACACCCTTCTAATGACCCTCAAGACCCATGTAAAGGCCCCTAGACCCTTCTAGATTGCCTCAGGACCCATCTAAAAGCCCCCAGACCCTTCTAATGCCTTTCAGGACCCTTATGAAGGCCACAAGACCCTTCTAATGCCCCTCAGGACCTTTCTAAAGGCCCTCAGACCCTTCTAATGCCCCACAGGGCCTTTCTAAAGGTCCCCAGACCCTTCTAGAGCCCCTGAAGACCCTTCTAAAGGCCCCTAGACCCTTCTAATGCCACTCAGGGCCTTTCTAATGGCTGCGAGACCCTTATCATCCTCCTGAGGGCCTTTAAAAAGGCCACCAGACCCTTCTGGACCCCCTCAGGACGCTTCTAATAGCCCCCAGACCCTTCTAGAGCCCCTCAGGGCCTTTCTAAAGGCCTCCACACCCTTCTAATGACCCTCAAGACCCATGTAAAGGCCCCCAGACCCTTCTAGATTGCCTCAGGACCCATCCAAAAGCCCCCAGACCCTTCTAATGCCTTTCAGGACCCTTATGAAGGCCACAAGACCCTTCTAATGCCCCTCAGGACCTTTCTAAAGGCCCTCAGACCCTTCTAATGCCCCTCAGGGCATCTATAAAGGTTTCCAGACCCTTCTAGAGCCCATCAGGACCCATATAAAGGCCCGCAGACCATTCTAATGCCCGTCAGGGCCTTTCTAAAGGTCCCCAGACCCTTCTACTGCCCCTCAGGAGCATTCTAAAGGCCCCCAGACCCTTCTAATGCCCCACAGGGCCTTTCTAAAGGTCCCCAGACCCTTCTAGAGCCCCTGAAGACCCTTCTAAAGGACCCCAGACCCTTATAGAGCCCCTCAGGACCCTTCTAAAGTCCCCCAGACCCTGCTAATTCCCCTCAGGGCTTTTATAAGTGCACCCAGACCCTTCTAATGCCCCTCAGGACCCTTATAAAGGCACCCAGACCCTTCTAGAGCCTCTCAGGAGAGTTTTAAAGGCCCCCAGACCTTTCGAATGCCCCTCAGGGCCTTTCTAAAGTACCCCAGACATTTCTAGAACCTCTCAGGGCCTTTCTATATGACCCCAAACCCTTGTAATGCCCCTCAGGGCCTTTCTAAAGGCCCCCATACCCTTCTAATGCCCCTCAGGACATTTGTAAAGGCCCCCAGACCCTTCTAGAGCCTCTCAGGACATTTCTAAAGGCACCCAGACCCTTCTAATGCCACTCAGGGCCTTTCTAAATGTCGCGAGACCCTTATAATCCCCCTGAGGGCCTTTAAAAAGGCCCCCAGACCCTTCTGGACCCCCTCAGGATGCTTCTAATAGCCCCCAGACCCTTCTAGAGCCCCTCAGGGCCTTTCTAAAGGCCTCCACACCCTTCTAATGACCCTCAAGACCCATGTAAAGGCCCCCAGACCCTTCTAGATTGCCTCAGGACCCATCTAAAAGCCCCCAGACCCTTCTAATGCCTTTCAGGACCCTTATGAAGGCCACAAGACCCTTCTAATGCCCCTCAGGACCTTTCTAAAGGCCCTCAGACCCTTCTAATGCCCCTCAGGGCATTTATAAAGGTTTCCAGACCCTTCTAGAGCCCGTCAGGACCCATATAAAGGCCCCCAGACCATTCTAGAGCCCCTCAGGACACTTCTAAAGGCCCGCAGACCATTCTAATGCCCGTCAGGGCCTTTCTAAAGGTCCCCAGACCCTTCTACTGCCCCTCAGGAGCATTCTAAAGGCCCCCAGACCCTTCTAATGCCCCACAGGGCCTTTCTAAAGGTCCCCAGAACATTCTAGAGCCCCTGAAGACCCTTCTAAAGGCCCCCAGACCCTTCTAGAGCCCCTCAGGACCCTTCTAAAGTCCCCCAGACCCTGCTAATTCCCCTCAGGGCTTTTATAAGTGCACCCAGACCCTTCTAATGCCCCTCAGGACCCTTATAAAGGCACCAAGACCCTTCTAGAGCCTCTCAGGACAGTTTTAAAGGCCCTCAGACCTTTCGAATGCCCCTCAGGGCCCTTCTAAAGTACCCCAGACACTTCTAGAACCTCTCAGGGCCTTTCTATATGACCCCAGACCCTTCTAATGCCCCTCAGGGCCTTTCTAAAGGCCCCCAGACCCTTCTAATGCCCCTCAGGACTTTTCTAAAGGCCCCCAGACCCTTCTAGAGCCCCTCAGGACATTTCTAAAGGCACCAAGACCCTTCTAATGCCACTCAGGGCCTTTCTAAAGGCCGCGAGACCCTTATAATCCCCCTGAGGGCCTTTAAAAAGGCCCCCAGACCCTTCTGGACCCCCTCAGGACGCTTCTAATAGCCCCCAGACCCTTCTAGAGCCCCTCAGGGCCTTTCTAAAGGCCTCCACACCCTTCTAATGACCCTCAAGACCCATGTAAAGGCCCCCAGACCCTTCTAGATTGCCTCAGGACCCATCTAAAAGCCCCCAGACCCTTCTAATGCCTTTCAGGACCCTTATGAAGGCCACAAGACCCTTCTAATGCCCCTCAGGACCTTTCTAAAGGCCCTCAGACCCTTCTAATGCCCCTCAGGGCATTTATAAAGGTTCCCAGACCCTTCTAGAGCCCGTCAGGACCCTTATAAAGGCCACCAGACCATTCTAGAGCCCCTCAGGACACTTCTAAAGGCACGCAGACCATTCTAATGCCCGTCAGGGCCTTTCTAAAGGTCCCCAGACCCTTCTAATGCCCCTCAGGAGCATTCTAAAGGTCCCCAGACCCTTCTAATGCCCCACAGGGCCTTTCTAAAGGCCCCCAGACCCTTCTAGAGCCCCTCAGGACCCTTCTAAAGTCCCCCAGACCCTGCTAATTCCCCTCAGGGCTTTTATAAGGGCACCCAGACCCTTCTAATGCCCCTCAGGACCCTTATAAAGGCACCCAGACCCTTCTAGAGCCTCTCAGGACAGTTTTAAATGCCTCCAGACCCTTCTAAACCCCCTCAAGACCATTCTAAAGGCCCCCAGACCCTTCTAATGCCCCTCAGGACCCTTCTAAAGGCCCCCAGATTCTAATGCCCCTCAGGGCCTTTCAAAAGTACCCCAGACACTTCTAGAACCTCTCAGGGCCTTTCTATATGACCCCAGACCCTTGTAATGCCCCTCAGGGCCTTTCTAAAGGCCCCCATACCCTTCTAATGCCCCTCAGGACATTTCTAAAGGCCCCCAGACCCTTCAAGAGCCCCTCAGGACATTTCTAAAGGCACCCAGACCCTTTCTAATGCCACTCAGGGCCTTTCTAAAGCCGCGAGACCCTTATAATCCCCATGAGGGCCTTTAAAAAGGCCCCCAGACTGTTCTGGACCCCTTCGGGACGCTTCTAATAGCCCCCAGACCCTTCTAGAGCCCCTCAGGGCCTTTCTAAAGGCCTCCACACCCTTCTAATGACCCTCAAGACCCATGTAAAGGCCCCCAGACCCTTCTAGATTGCCTCAGGACCCATCTAAAAGCCCCCAGACCCTTCTAATGCCTTTCAGGGCCTTTCTAAAGGCCTCCACACCCTTCTAATGACCCTCAAGACCCATGTAAAGGCCCCCAGACCCTTCTAGATTGCCTCAGGACCCATCTAAAAGCCCCCAGACCCTTCTAATGCCTTTCAGGACCCTTATGAAGGACACAAGACCCTTCTAATGCCCCTCAGGACCTTTCTAAAGGCCCTCAGACCCTTCTAATGCCCCTCAGGGCATTTATAAAGGTTTCCAGACCCTTCTAGAGCCCGTCAGGACCCATATAAAGGCCCCCAGACCATTCTAGAGCCCCTCAGGACACTTCTAAAGGCCCGCAGACCATTCTAATGCCCGTCAGGGCCTTTCTAAAGGTCCCCAGACCCTTCTACTGCCCCTCAGGAGCATTCTAAAGGCCCCAGACCCTTCTAATGCCCCACAGGGCCTTTCTAAAGGTCCCCAGAACCTTCTAGAGCCCCTGAAGACCCTTCTAAAGGCCCCCAGACCCTTCTAGAGCCCCTCAGGACCCTTCTAAAGTCCCCCAGACCCTGCTAATTCCCCTCAGGGCTTTTATAAGTGCACCCAGACCCTTCTAATGCCCCTCAGGACCCTTATAAAGGCACCAAGACCCTTCTAGAGCCTCTCAGGACAGTTTTAAAGGCCCTCAGACCTTTCGAATGCCCCTCAGGGCCCTTCTAAAGTACCCCAGACACTTCTAGAACCTCTCAGGGCCTTTCTATATGACCCCAGACCCTTCTAATGCCCCTCAGGGCCTTTCTAAAGGCCCCCAGACCCTTCTAATGCCCCTCAGGACTTTTCTAAAGGCCCCCAGACCCTTCTAGAGCCCCTCAGGACATTTCTAAAGGCACCAAGACCCTTCTAATGCCACTCAGGGCCTTTCTAAAGGCCGCGAGACCCTTATAATCCCCCTGAGGGCCTTTAAAAAGGCCCCCAGACCCTTCTGGACCCCCTCAGGACGCTTCTAATAGCCCCCAGACCCTTCTAGAGCCCCTCAGGGCCTTTCTAAAGGCCTCCACACCCTTCTAATGACCCTCAAGACCCATGTAAAGGCCCCCAGACCCTTCTAGATTGCCTCAGGACCCATCTAAAAGCCCCCAGACCCTTCTAATGCCTTTCAGGACCCTTATGAAGGCCACAAGACCCTTCTAATGCCCCTCAGGACCTTTCTAAAGGCCCTCAGACCCTTCTAATGCCCCTCAGGGCATTTATAAAGGTTCCCAGACCCTTCTAGAGCCCGTCAGGACCCTTATAAAGGCCACCAGACCATTCTAGAGCCCCTCAGGACACTTCTAAAGGCACGCAGACCATTCTAATGCCCGTCAGGGCCTTTCTAAAGGTCCCCAGACCCTTCTAATGCCCCTCAGGAGCATTCTAAAGGTCCCCAGACCCTTCTAATGCCCCACAGGGCCTTTCTAAAGGCCCCCAGACCCTTCTAGAGCCCCTCAGGACCCTTCTAAAGTCCCCCAGACCCTGCTAATTCCCCTCAGGGCTTTTATAAGGGCACCCAGACCCTTCTAATGCCCCTCAGGACCCTTATAAAGGCACCCAGACCCTTCTAGAGCCTCTCAGGACAGTTTTAAATGCCTCCAGACCCTTCTAAACCCCCTCAAGACCATTCTAAAGGCCCCCAGACCCTTCTAATGCCCCTCAGGACCCTTCTAAAGGCCCCCAGACCCTTCTAATGCCCCTCAGGGCCTTTCAAAAGTACCCCAGACACTTCTAGAACCTCTCAGGGCCTTTCTATATGACCCCAGACCCTTGTAATGCCCCTCAGGGCCTTTCTAAAGGCCCCCATACCCTTCTAATGCCCCTCAGGACATTTCTAAAGGCCCCCAGACCCTTCAAGAGCCCCTCAGGACATTTCTAAAGGCACCCAGACCCTTCTAATGCCACTCAGGGCCTTTCTAAAGGCCGCGAGACCCTTATAATCCCCATGAGGGCCTTTAAAAAGGCCCCCAGACTGTTCTGGACCCCTTCGGGACGCTTCTAATAGCCCCCAGACCCTTCTAGAGCCCCTCAGGGCCTTTCTAAAGGCCTCCACACCCTTCTAATGACCCTCAAGACCCATGTAAAGGCCCCCAGACCCTTCTAGATTGCCTCAGGACCCATCTAAAAGCCCCCAGACCCTTCTAATGCCTTTCAGGGCCTTTCTAAAGGCCTCCACACCCTTCTAATGACCCTCAAGACCCATGTAAAGGCCCCTAGACCCTTCTAGATTGCCTCAGGACCCATCTAAAAGCCCCCAGACCCTTCTAATGCCTTTCAGGACCCTTATGAAGGCCACAAGACCCTTCTAATGCCCCTCAGGACCTTTCTAAAGGCCCTCAGACCCTTCTAATGCCCCACAGGGCCTTTCTAAAGGTCCCCAGACCCTTCTAGAGCCCCTGAAGACCCTTCTAAAGGCCCTAGACCCTTCTAATGCCACTCAGGGCCTTTCTAAAGGCTGCGAGACCCTTATCATCCTCCTGAGGGCCTTTAAAAAGGCCACCAGACCCTTCTGGACCCCCTCAGGACGCTTCTAATAGCCCCCAGACCCTTCTAGAGCCCCTCAGGGCCTTTCTAAAGGCCTCCACACCCTTCTAATGACCCTCAAGACCCATGTAAAGGCCCCAGACCCTTCTAGATTGCCTCAGGACCCATCCAAAAGCCCCCAGACCCTTCTAATGCCTTTCAGGACCCTTATGAAGGCCACAAGACCCTTCTAATGCCCCTCAGGACCTTTCTAAAGGCCCTCAGACCCTTCTAATGCCCCTCAGGGCATCTATAAAGGTTTCCAGACCCTTCTAGAGCCCATCAGGACCCATATAAAGGCCCGCAGACCATTCTAATGCCCGTCAGGGCCTTTCTAAAGGTCCCCAGACCCTTCTACTGCCCCTCAGGAGCATTCTAAAGGCCCCCAGACCCTTCTAATGCCCCACAGGGCCTTTCTAAAGGTCCCCAGACCCTTCTAGAGCCCCTGAAGACCCTTCTAAAGGACCCCAGACCCTTATAGAGCCCCTCAGGACCCTTCTAAAGTCCCCCAGACCCTGCTAATTCCCCTCAGGGCTTTTATAAGTGCACCCAGACCCTTCTAATGCCCCTCAGGACCCTTATAAAGGCACCCAGACCCTTCTAGAGCCTCTCAGGAGAGTTTTAAAGGCCCCCAGACCTTTCGAATGCCCCTCAGGGCCTTTCTAAAGTACCCCAGACATTTCTAGAACCTCTCAGGGCCTTTCTATATGACCCCAAACCCTTGTAATGCCCCTCAGGGCCTTTCTAAAGGCCCCCATACCCTTCTAATGCCCCTCAGGACATTTGTAAAGGCCCCCAGACCCTTCTAGAGCCCCTCAGGACATTTCTAAAGGCACCCAGACCCTTCTAATGCCACTCAGGGCCTTTCTAAATGTCGCGAGACCCTTATAATCCCCCTGAGGGCCTTTAAAAAGGCCCCCAGACCCTTCTGGACCCCCTCAGGATGCTTCTAATAGCCCCCAGACCCTTCTAGAGCCCCTCAGGGCCTTTCTAAAGGCCTCCACACCCTTCTAATGACCCTCAAGACCCATGTAAAGGCCCCTAGACCCTTCTAGATTGCCTCAGGACCCATCTAAAAGCCCCCAGACCCTTCTAATGCCTTTCAGGACCCTTATGAAGGACACAAGACCCTTCTAATGCCCCTCAGGACCTTTCTAAATGCCCTCAGACTCTTCTAATGCCCCTCAGGGCATTTATAAAGGTTCCCAGACCCTTCTAAAGCCCGTCAGGACCCTTATAAAGGCCCCCAGACCATTCTAGAGCCCCTCAGGACACTTCTAAAGGCCCGCAGACCATTCTAATGCCAGTCAGGGCCTTTCTAAAGGTCCCCAGACCCTTCTACTGCCCCTCAGGAGCATTCTAAAGGCCCCAAGACCCTTCTAATGCCCCACAGGGCCTTTCTAAAGGTCCCCAGACCCTTCTAGAGCCCCTGAAGACCCTTCTAAAGGCCCCAGCCCTCAGACCCTCAGGACCCCTTCTAAAGTCCCCCAGACCCAGCTAATTCCCTCAGGGCTTTTATAAAGGCACCCAGACCCTTCTAGAGCCTCTCAGGACAGTTTTAAATGCCTCCAGACCCTTCTAAACCCCCTCAGGACCATTCTAAAGGCTCCCAGACCCTTCTAATGCCCCTCAGGACCCTTCTAAAGGCCCCCAGACCCTTCTAATGCCCCTCAGGGCCTTTCTAAAGTACCCCAGACACTTCTAGAACCTCTCAGGGCCTTTCTATATGACCCCAGACCCTTGTAATGCCCCTCAGGGCCTTTCTAAAGGCCCCCATAGCCTTCTAATGCCCCTCAGGACATTTCTAAAGGCCCCCAGACCCTTCTAGAGCCCCTCAGGACATTTCTAAAGGCACCAAGACCCTTCTAATGCCACTCAGGGCCTTTCTAAAGGTCCCCAGACCCTTATAATCCCCCTGAGGGCTTTTAAAAAGGCCCCCAGACCCTTCTGGACCCCCTCAGGACGCTTCTAATAGCCCCCAGACCCTTCTAGAGCCCCTCAGGGCCTTTCTAAAGGCCTCCACACCCTTCTAATGACCCTCAAGACCCATGTAAAGGCCCCCAGACCCTTCTAGATTGCCTCAGGACCCATCTAAAAGCCCCCAGACCCTTCTAATGCCTTTCAGGACCCTTATGAAGGCCACAAGACCCTTCTAATGCCCCTCAGGACCTTTCTAAAGGCCCTCAGACCCTTCTAATGCCCCTCAGGGCATTTATAAAGGTTTCCAGACCCTTCTAGAGCCCATCAGGACCCATATAAATGCCCGCAGACCATTCTAATGCCCGTCAGGGCCTTTCTAAAGGTCCCCAGACCCTTCTACTGCCCCTCAGGAGCATTCTAAAGGCCCCCAGACCCTTCTAATGCCCCACAGGGCCTTTCTAAAGGTCCCCAGACCCTTCTAGAGCCCCTGAAGACCCTTCTAAAGGTCCCCAGACCCTTATAGACCCCCTCAGGACCCTTCTAAAGTCCCCCAGACCCTGCTAATTCCCCTCAGGGCTTTTATAAGTGCACCCAGACCCTTCTAATGCCCCTCAGGACCCTTATAAAGGCACCCAGACCCTTCTAGAGCCTCTCAGGACAGTTTTAAAGGCCCCCAGACCTTTCGAATGCCCCTCACGGCCTTTCTAAAGTACCCCAGACATTTCTAGAACCTCTCAGGGCCTTTCTATATGACCCCAGACCCTTGTAATGCCCCTCAGGGCCTTTCTAAAGGCCCCCATACCCTTCTAATGCCCCTCAGGACATTTGTAAAGGCCCCCAGACCCTTCTAGAGCCCCTCAGGACATTTCTAAAGGCACCCAGACCCTTCTAATGCCACTCAGGGCCTTTCTAAATGTCGCGAGACCCTTATAATCCCCCTGAGGGCCTTTAAAAAGGCCCCCAGACCCTTCTGGACCCCCTCAGGATGCTTCTAATAGCCCCCAGACCCTTCTAGAGCCCCTCAGGGCCTTTCTAAAGGCCTCCACACCCTTCTAATGACCCTCAAGACCCATGTAAAGGCCCCTAGACCCTTCTAGATTGCCTCAGGACCCATCTAAAAGCCCCCAGACCCTTCTAATGCCTTTCAGGACCCTTATGAAGGACACAAGACCCTTCTAATGCCCCTCAGGACCTTTCTAAATGCCCTCAGACCCTTCTAATGCCCCTCAGGGCATTTATAAAGGTTCCCAGACCCTTCTAAAGCCCGTCAGGACCCTTATAAAGGCCCCCAGACCATTCTAGAGCACCTCAGGACACTTCTAAAGGCCCGCAGACCATTCTAATGCCCGTCAGGGCCTTTCTAAAGGTCCCCAGACCCTTCTACTGCCCCTCAGGAGCATTCTAAAGGCCCCCAGACCCTTCTAATGCCCCACAGGGCCTTTCTAAAGGTCCCCAGACCCTTCTAGAGCCCCTGAAGACCCTTCTAAAGGCCCCCAGACCCTTCTAGAGCCCCTCAGGACCCTTCTAAAGTCTCCCAGACCCTGCTAATTCCCCTCAGGGCTTTTATAAAGGCACCCAGACCCTTCTAGAGCCTCTCAGGACAGTTTTAAATGCCTCCAGACCCTTCTGAACCCCCTCAGGACCATTCTAAAGGCCCCCAGACCCTTCTAATGCCCCTCAGGACCCTTCTAAAGGCCCCCAGACCCTTCTAATGCCCCTCAGGGCCTTTCTAAAGTACCCCAGACACTTCTAGAACCTCTCAGGGCCTTTCTATATGACCCCAGACCCTTGTAATGCCCCTCAGGGCCTTTCTAAAGGCCCCCAGACCCTTCTAATGCCCCTCAGGACATTTCTAAAGGCCCCCAGACCCTTCTAGAGCCCCTCAGGACATTTCTAAAGGCACCCAGACCCTTCTAATGCCACTCAGGGCCTTTCTAAAGGTCCCCAGACCCTTATAATCCCCCTGAGGGCTTTTAAAAAGGCCCCCAGACCCTTCTGGACCCCTTCAGGATGCTTCTAATAGCCCCCAGACCCTTCTAGAGCCCCTCAGGGCCTTTCTAAAGGCCTCCACACCCTTCTAATGACCCTCAAGACCCATGTAAAGGCCCCCAGACCCTTCTAGATTGCCTCAGGACCCATCTAAAAGCCCCCAGACCCTTCTAATGCCTTTCAGGGCCTTTCTAAAGGCCTCCACACCCTTCTAATGACCCTCAAGACCCATATAAAGGCCCCTAGACCCTTCTAGATTGCCTCAGGACCCATCTAAAAGCCCCCAGACCCTTCTAATGCCTTTCAGGACCCTTATGAAGGACACAAGACCCTTCTAATGCCACTCAGGACCTTTCTAAAGGCCCTCAGACCCTTCTAATGCCCCTCAGGGCATTTATAAAGGTTCCCAGACCCTTCTAGAGCCCGTCAGGACCCTTATAAAGGCCCCCAGACCATTCTAGAGCCCCTCAGGACAATTCTAAAGGCCCGCAGACCATTCTAGTGCCCGTCAGGGCCTTTCTAAAGGTCCCCAGACCCTTCTACTGCCCCACAGGGCCTTTCTAAAGGTCCCCAGACCCTTCTAGAGCCACTGAAGACCCTTCTAAAGGTCCCCAGACCCTTAAAGAGCCCCTCAGGACCCTTCTAAAGTCCCCCAGACCCTGCTAATTCCCCTCAGGGCATTTATAAGGGCACCCAGACCCTTCTAATGCCCCTCAGGACCCTTATAAAGGCACCCAGACCCTTCTAGAGCCTCTCAGGACAGTTTTAAATGCCTCCAGACCCTTCTAGACCCCCTCAGGACCATTCTAAAGGCCCCCAGACCCTTCTAATGCCCCTCAGGACCCTTCTAAAGGCCCCCAGACCCTTCTAATGCCCCTCAGGGCCTTTCTAAAGTACCCCAGACACTTCTAGAACCTCTCAGGGCCTTTCTATATGACCCCAGACCCTTGTAATGCCCCTCAGGGCCTTTCTAAAGGCCCCCATAGCCTTCTAATGCCCCACAGGACATTTCTAAAGGCCCCCAGACCCTTCTAATGCCACTCAGGACCTTTCTAAATGCCTTCAGACCCTTCTAATGCCCCTCAGGGCATTTATAAAGGTTCCCAGACCCTTCTAGAGCCCGTCAGGACCCTTATAAAGGCCCCCAGACCATTCTAGAGCCCCTCAGGACACTTCTAAAGGCCCGCAGACCATTCTAATGCCCGTCAGGGCCTTTCTAAAGGTCCCCAGACCCTTCTACTGCCCCTCAGGAGCATTCTAAAGGCCCCCAGACCCTTCTAATGCCCCACAGGGCCTTTCTAAAGGTCCCCAGACCCTTCTAGAGCCCCTGAAGACCCTTCTAAAGGCCCCCAGACCCTTATAGAGCCCCTCAGGACCCTTCTAAAGTCCCCCAGACCCTGCTAATTCCCCTCAGGGCTTTTATAAGGGCACCCAGACCCTTCTAATGCCCCTCAGGACCCTTATAAAGGCACCCAGACCCTTCTAGAGCCTCTCAGGACAGTTTTAAATGCCTCCAGACCATTCTAGACCCCCTCAGGACCATTCTAAAGGCCCCCATACCCTTCTAATGCCCCTCAGGGCCCTTCTAAAGGCCCCCAGACCCTTCTAATGCCCCTCAGGACCCTTCTAAAGGCCCCCAGACCCTTCTAATGCCCCTCAGGGCCTTTCTAAAGTACCCCAGACACTTCTAGAACCTCTCAGGGCCTTTCTATATGACCCCAGACCCTTGTAATGCCCCTCAGGGCCTTTCTAAAGGCCCCCATACCCTTCTAATGCCCCTCAGGACATTTCTAAAGGCCCCCAGACGCTTCTAGAGCCCCTCAGGACATTTCTAAAGGCCCCCAGACCCTTCTAGAGCCCCTCAGGGCCTTTCTAAAGGCCTCCACACCCTTCTAATGACCCTCAAGACCCATGTAAAGGCCCCCAGACCCTTCTAGATTGCCTCAGGACCCATCTAAAAGCCCCCAGACCCTTCTAATGCCTTTCAGGACCCTTATGAAGGCCACAAGACCCTTCTAATGCCCCTCAGGACCTTTCTAAAGGCCCTCAGACCCTTCTATTGCCCCTCTAGGCATTTATAAAGGTTCCCAGACCCTTCTAGAGCCCGTCAGGACCATTATAATGGCATCCAGACCATTCCAGAGCCCCTCAGGACACTTCTAAAGGCCCGCAGACCATTCTAATGCCCGTCAGGGCCTTTCTAAAGGTCCCCAGACCCTTCTACTGCCCCTCAGGAGCATTCTAAAGGCCCCCAGACCCTTCTAATGCCCCACAGGGCCTTTCTAAAGGTCCCCAGACCCTTCTAGAGCCCCTGAAGACCCTTCTAAAGGCCCCCAGACCCTTCTAATGCCACTCAGGGCCTTTCTAAAGGCCGCGAGACCCTTATCATCCCCCTGAGGGCCTTTAAAAAGGCACCCAGACCCATCTGGACCCCCTCAGGACGCTTCTAATAGCCCCCAGACCCTTCTAGAGCCCCTCAGGGCCTTACTAAAGGCCTCCACACGCTTCTAATGACCCTCAAGACCCATGTAAAGGTCCCCAGACCCTTCTAGATTGCCTCAGGACCCATCTAAAAGCACCCAGACCCTTCTAATGCCTTTCAGGGCCTTTCTAAAGGCCTCCACACCCTTCTAATGACCCTCAAGACCCATCTAAAGGCCCCTAGACCCTTCTAGATTGCCTCAGGACCCATCTAAAAGCCCCCAGACCCTTCTAATGCCTTTCAGGACCCTTATGAAGGCCACAAGACCCTTCTAATGCCCCTCAGGACCTTTCTAAAGGCCCTCAGACCCTTCTAATGCCCCTCAGGGCATTTATAAAGGTTCCCAGACCCTTCTAGAGCCCGTCAGGACCCTTATAAAGGCCCCCAGACCATTCTAGAGCCCCTCAGGACACTTCTAAAGGCCCGCAGACCATTCTAATGCCCGTCAGGGCCTTTCTAAAGGTCCCCAGACCCTTCTACTGCCCCTCAGGAGCATTCTAAAGGCCCCCAGACCCTTCTAATGCCCGTCAGGGCCTTTCTAAAGGTCCCCAGACCCTTCTAGAGTCCCTGAAGACCCTTCTAAAGGCCCCCAGACCCTTATAGAGCCCCTCAGGACCCTTCTAAAGTCCCCCAGACCCTGCTAATTCCCCTAAGGGCTTTTATAAGGGCACCCAGACCCTTCTAATGCCCCTCAGGACCCTTATAAAGGCACCCAGACCCTTCTAGAGCCTCTCAGGACAGTTTTAAATGCCTCCAGACCCTTCTAGACCCCCTCAGGACCATTCTAAAGGCCCCCATACCCTTCTAATGCCCCTCAGGGCCCTTCTAAAGGCCCCCAGACCCTTCTAATGCCCCTCAGGACCCTTCTAAAGGCCCCCAGACCCTTCTAATGCCCCTCAGGGCCTTTCTAAAGTACCCCAGACACTTCTAGAACCTCTCAGGGCCTTTCTATATGACCCCAGACCCTTGTAATGCCCCTCAGGGCCTTTCTAAAGGCCCCCATAGCCTTCTAATGCCCCTCAGGACATTTCTAAAGGCCCCCAGACGCTTCTAGAGCCCCTCAGGACATTTCTAAAGGCACCCAGACCCTTCTAATGCCACTCAGGGCCTTTCTAAAGGCCGCGAGACCCTTATAATCCCCCTGAGGGCCTTTAAAAAGGCCCCCAGACCCTTCTGGACCCCCTCAGGACGATTCTAATAGCCCCCAGACCATTCTAGAGCCCCTCAGGGCCTTTCTAAAGGCCTCCACACCCTTCTAATGACCCTCAAGACCCATGTAAAGGCCCCTAGACCCTTCTAGATTGCCTCAGGACCCATCAAAAAGCCCCCAGACCCTTCTAATGCCTTTCAGGACCCTTATGAAGGCCACAAGACCCTTCTAATGCCCCTCAGGACCTTTCTAAAGGCCCTCAGACCCTTCTATTGCCCTTCTAGGCATTTATAAAGGTTCCCAGACCCTTCTAGAGCCCGTCAGGACCCTTATAATGGCCCCCAGACCATTCCAGAGCCCCTCAGGACACTTCTAAAGGCCCGCAGACCATTCTAATGCCCGTCAGGGCCTTTCTAAAGGTCCCCAGACCCTTCTACTGCCCCTCAGGAGCATTCTAAAGGCCCCCAGACCCTTCTAATGCCCCACAGGGCCTTTCTAAAGGTCCCCAGACCCTTCTAGAGCCCCTGAAGACCCTTCTAAAGGCCCCCAGACCCTTCTAATGCCACTCAGGGCCTTTCTAAATGCCGCGAGACCCTTATCATCCCCCTGAGGGCCTTTAAAAAGGCCCCCAGACCCTTCTGGACCCCCTCAGGACGCTTCTAATAGCCCCCAGACCCTTCTAGAGCCCCTCAGGGCCTTACTAAAGGCCTCCACACGCTTCTAATGACACTCAAGACCCATGTAAAGGTCCCCAGACCCTTCTAGATTGCCTCAGGACCCATCTAAAAGCACCCAGACCCTTCTAATGCCTTTCAGGGCCTTTCTAAAGGCCTCCACACCCTTCTAATGACCCTCAAGACCCATGTAAAAGGCCCCTAGACCCTTCTAGATTGCCTCAGGACCCATCTAAAAGCCCCCAGACCATTCTAATGCATTTCAGGACCCTTATGAAGGCCACAAGACCCTTCTAATGCCCCTCAGGACCTTTCTAAAGGCCCTCAGACCCTTCTAATGCCCCTCAGGGCATTTATAAAGGTTCCCAGACCATTATAGAGCCCGTCAGGACCCTTATAAAGGCCCCCAGACCATTCTAGAGCCCCTCAGGACACTTCTAAAGGCCCGCAGACCATTCTAATGCCTGTCAGGGCCTTTCTAAAGGTCCCCAGACCCTTCTACTGCTCCTCAGGAGCATTCTAAAGGCCCCCAGACCCTTCTAATGCCCCACAGGACCTTTCTAAAGGTCCCCAGACCCTTCTAGAGCCCCTGAAGACCCTTCTAAAGGCACCCAGACCCTTCTAAAGCCACTCAGGGCCTTTCTAAATTCCGCGAGACCCTTATCATCCTTCTGAGGGCCTTTAAAAAGGCCCCAAGACCCTTGTGGACCCCCTCAGGACTCTTCTAATAGCCCAAAGACCCTTCTAGAGCCCCTCAGGGCCTTTCTAAAAGCCTCCACACCCTTCTAATGACCCTCAAGACCCATGTAAAGGCCCCCAGACCCTTCTAATGCCCCACAGGGCCTTTCTAAAGGTCCCCAGACCCTTCTAGAGCCCCTGAAGACCCTTATAAAGGCCCCCAGACCATTCTAGAGCCCATCAGGACCCTTCTAAAGTCCCCCAGACCCTGCTAATTCCCCTAAGGGCTTTTATAAGGGCACCCAGACCCTTCTAATGCCCCTCAGGACCCTTATAAAGGCCCCCAGACCCTTCTAATGCCACTCAGCGCCTTTCTAAAGTACCCCAGACACTTCTAGAACCTCTCAGGGCCTTTCTATATGATCCCAGACCCTTGTAATGCCCCTCAGGGCCTTTCTAAAGGCCCCCAGACCCTTCTAATGCCCCTCAGGACATTTCTAAAGGCCCCCAGACCCTTCTAGAGCCCCTCAGGACATTTCTAAAGGCACCCAGACCCTTCTGCACACCCTCAGGACGATTCTAATAGCCCCCAGAACCTTCTAGAGCCCCTCAGGGCCTT
The DNA here is from genome assembly GCA_033558105.1 of Coccyzus lansbergi. Classification (NCBI taxonomy): domain Eukaryota; kingdom Metazoa; phylum Chordata; class Aves; order Cuculiformes; family Coccyzidae; genus Coccyzus; species Coccyzus lansbergi. Next base: position 27,237 of record JAUMJK010000937.1, read on the forward strand.
TCTAAAGGCCTCCACACCCTTCTAATGACCCTCAAGACCCATGTAAAGGTCCCCAGACCCGTCTAGATTGCCTCAGGACCCATCTAAAAGCCCCCAGACCCTTCTAATGCCTTTCAGGACCCTTATGAAGGACACAAGACCCTTCTAATGCCCCTCAGGACCTTTCTAAAGGCCCTCAGACCCTTCTAATGCCCCTCAGGGCATTTATAAAGGTTTCCAGACCCTTCTAGAGCCCGTCAGGACCCTTATAAAGGCCCCCAGACCATTCTAGAGCCCCTCAGGACACTTCTAAAGGCCCGCAGACCATTCTAATGCCCGTCAGAGCCTTTCTAAAGGTCCCCAGACCCTTCTACTGCCCCTCAGGAGCATTCTAAAGGCCCCCAGACCCTTCTAATGCCCCACAGGGCCTTTATAAAGGTCCCCAGACCCTTCTAGAGCCCCTGAAGACCCTTCTAAAGGCCCGCAGACCCTTATAGAGCCCCTCAGGACCCTTCTAAAGTCCCCCAGACCCTGCTAATTCCACTCAGGGCTTTTATAAGGGCACCCAGACCCTTCTAATGCCCCTCAGGACCCTTATAAAGGCACCCAAACCGTTCTAGAGCCTCTCAGGACAGTTTTAAATGCCTCCAGACCCTTCTAGACCCCCTCAGGACCATTCTAAAGGCCCCCAGACCATTCTAATGCCCCTCAGGACCCATCTAAAGGCCCCCAGACCCTTCTAATGCACCTCAGGGCCTTTCTAAAGTACCCCAGACACTTCTAGAACCTCTCAGGGCCTTTCTATATGACCCCAGACCCTTGTAATGCCCCTCAGGGCCTTTCTAAAGGCCCGCAGACCCTTCTAATGCCCCTCAGGACATTTCTAAAGGCCCCCAGACCCTTCTAGAGCCCCTCAGGACATTTCTAAAGGCACCCAGACCCTTCTAATGCCACTCAGGGCCTTTCTAAAGGCCGCGAGACCCTTATCATCCCCCTGAGGGCCTTTAAAAAGGCCCTCAGACCCTTCTGGAGCCCCTCAGGACGCTTCTAATAGCCCCCAGACCCTTCTAGAGCCCCTCAGGGCCTTTCTAAAGGCCTCCACACCCTTCTAATGACCCTCAAGACCCATGTAAAGGCCCCCAGACCCTTCTAGACTGCCTCAGGACCCATCTAAAAGCCCCCAGACCCTTCTAATGCCTTTCAGGGCCTTTCTAAAGGCCTCCACACCCTTCTAATGACCCTCAAGACCCATGTAAAGGCTCCTAGACCCTTCTAGATTGCCTCAGGACCCATCTAAAAGCCCCCAGACCTTTCTAGAGCCCCTCAGGACACTTCTAAAGGCCCGCAGACCATTCTAGTGCCCATCAGGGCCTTTCTAAAGGTCCCCAGACCCTTCTACTGCACCTCAGGAGCATTCTAAAGGCCCCCAGACCCTTCTAATGCCCCACAGGGCCTTTCTAATGGTCTCCAGACCCTTCTAGAGCCCCTGAAGACCGTTCTAAAGAACCCTAGACCCTTATAGAGCCCCTCAGGACCCTTCTAAAGTCCCCCAGACCCTGCTAATTCCCCTCAGGGCTTTTATAAGGGAACCCAGACCCTTCTAATGCCCCTCAGGACCCATATAAAGGCACCCAGACCCTTCTAGAGCCTCTCAGGACAGTTTTAAATGCCTCCAGACCCTTCTAGACCCCCTCAGGACCATTCTAAAGCCCACCAGACCCTTCTAATGCCCCTCAGGACCCTTCTAAAGGCCCCCAGACCCTTCTAATGCCCCTCAGGGCCTTTCTAAAGGCCTCCACACCCTTCTAATGACCCTCAAGACCCATGTAAAGGCCCCCAGACCCTTCTAGATTGCCTCAGGACCCATCCAAAAGCCCCCAGACCCTTCTAATGCCTTTCAGGACCCTTATGAAGGCCACAAGACCCTTCTAATGCCCCTCAGGACCTTTCTAAAGGCCCTCAGACCCTTCTAATGCCCCTCAGGGCATTTATAAAGGTTTCCAGACCCTTCTAGAGCCCATCAGGACCCATATAAATGCCCGCAGACCATTCTAATGCCCGTCAGGGCCTTTCTAAAGGTCCCCAGACCCTTCTACTGCCCCTCAGGAGCATTCTAAAGGCCCCCAGACCCTTCTAATGCCCCACAGGGCCTTTCTAAAGGTCCCCAGACCCTTCTAGAGCCCCTGAAGACCCTTCTAAAGGTCCCCAGACCCTTATAGACCCCCTCAGGACCCTTCTAAAGTCCCCCAGACCCTGCTAATTCCCCTCAGGGCTTTTATAAGTGCACCCAGACCCTTCTAATGCCCCTCAGGACCCTTATAAAGGCACCCAGACCCTTCTAGAGCCTCTCAGGACAGTTTTAAAGGCCCCCAGACCTTTCGAATGCCCCTCAGGGCCTTTCTAAAGTACCCCAGACATTTCTAGAACCTCTCAGGGCCTTTCTATATGACCCCAGACCCTTGTAATGCCCCTCAGGGCCTTTCTAAAGGCCCCCATACCCTTCTAATGCCCCTCAGGACATTTGTAAAGGCCCCCAGACCCTTCTAGAGCCCCTCAGGACATTTCTAAAGGCACCAGACCCTTCTAATGCCACTCAGGGCCTTTCTAAATGTCGCGAGACCCTTATAATCCCCCTGAGGGCCTTTATAAAGGCCCCCAGACCCTTCTGGACCCCCTCAGGATGCTTCTAATAGCCCCCAGACCCTTCTAGAGCCCCTCAGGGCCTTTCTAAAGGCCTCCACACCCTTCTAATGACCCTCAAGACCCATGTAAAGGCCCCTAGACCCTTCTAGATTGCCTCAGGACCCATCTAAAAGCCCCCAGACCCTTCTAATGCCTTTCAGGACCCTTATGAAGGACACAAGACCCTTCTAATGCCCCTCATGACCTTTCTAAATGCCCTCAGACCCTTCTAATGCCCCTCAGGGCATTTATAAAGGTTCCCAGACCCTTCTAAAGCCCGTCAGGACCCTTATAAAGGCCCCCAGACCATTCTAGAGCACCTCAGGACACTTCTAAAGGCCCGCAGACCATTCTAATGCCCGTCAGGGCCTTTCTAAAGGTCCCCAGACCCTTCTACTGCCCCTCAGGAGCATTCTAAAGGCCCCCAGACCCTTCTAATGCCCCACAGGGCCTTTCTAAAGGTCCCCAGACCCTTCTAGAGCCCCTGAAGACCCTTCTAAAGGCCCCCAGACCCTTCTAGAGCCCCTCAGGACCCTTCTAAAGTCTCCCAGACCCTGCTAATTCCCCTCAGGGCTTTTATAAAGGCACCCAGACCCTTCTAGAGCCTCTCAGGACAGTTTTAAATGCCTCCAGACCCTTCTGAACCCCCTCAGGACCATTCTAAAGGCCCCCAGACCCTTCTAATGCCCCTCAGGACCCTTCTAAAGGCCCCCAGACCCTTCTAATGCCCCTCAGGGCCTTTCTAAAGTACCCCAGACACTTCTAGAACCTCTCAGGGCCTTTCTATATGACCCCAGACCCTTGTAATGCCCCTCAGGGCCTTTCTAAAGGCCCCCATAGCCTTCTAATGCCCCTCAGGACATTTCTAAAGGCCCCAGACGCTTCTAGAGCCCCTCAGGACATTTCTAAAGGCACCCAGACCCTTCTAATGCCACTCAGGGCCTTTCTAAAGGTCCCCAGACCCTTATAATCCCCCTGAGGGCTTTTAAAAAGGCCCCCAGACCCTTCTGGACCCCTTCAGGATGCTTCTAATAGCCCCCAGACCCTTCTAGAGCCCCTCAGGGCCTTTCTAAAGGCCTCCACACCCTTCTAATGACCCTCAAGACCCATGTAAAGGCCCCCAGACCCTTCTAGATTGCCTCAGGACCCATCTAAAAGCCCCCAGACCCTTCTAATGCCTTTCAGGGCCTTTCTAAAGGCCTCCACACCCTTCTAATGACCCTCAAGACCCATATAAAGGCCCCTAGACCCTTCTAGATTGCCTCAGGACCCATCTAAAAGACCCCAGACCCTTCTAATGCCTTTCAGGACCCTTATGAAGGACACAAGACCCTTCTAATGCCACTCAGGACCTTTCTAAAGGCCCTCAGACCCTTCTAATGCCCCTCAGGGCATTTATAAAGGTTCCCAGACCCTTCTAGAGCCCGTCAGGACCCTTATAAAGGCCCCCAGACCATTCTAGAGCCCCTCAGGACACTTCTAAAGGCCCGCAGACCATTCTAATGCCCGTCAGGGCCTTTCTAAAGGTCCCCAGACCCTTCTAGAGCCACTGAAGACCCTTCTAAAGGTCCCCAGACCCTTATAGAGCCCCTCAGGACCCTTCTAAAGTCCCCCAGACCCTGCTAATTCCCCTCAGGGCATTTATAAGGGCACCCAGACCCTTCTAATGCCCCTCAGGACCCTTATAAAGGCACCCAGACCCTTCTAGAGCCTCTCAGGACAGTTTTAAATGCCTCCAGACCCTTCTAGACCCCCTCAGGACCATTCTAAAGGCCCCCAGACCCTTCTAATGCCCCTCAGGACCCTTCTAAAGGCCCCCAGACCCTTCTAATGCCCCTCAGGGCCTTTCTAAAGTACCCCAGACACTTCTAGAACCTCTCAGGGCCTTTCTATATGACCCCAGACCCTTGTAATGCCCCTCAGGGCCTTTCTAAAGGCCCCCATAGCCTTCTAATGCCCCACAGGACATTTCTAAAGGCCCCCAGACCCTTCTAATGCCACTCAGGACCTTTCTAAATGCCCTCAGACCCTTCTAATGCCCCTCAGGGCATTTATAAAGGTTCCCAGACCCTTCTAGAGCCCGTCAGGACCCTTATAAAGGCCCCCAGACCATTCTAGAGCCCCTCAGGACACTTCTAAAGGCCCGCAGACCATTCTAATGCCCGTCAGGGCCTTTCTAAAGGTCCCCAGACCCTTCTACTGCCCCTCAGGAGCATTCTAAAGGCCCCCAGACCCTTCTAATGCCCCACAGGGCCTTTCTAAAGGTCCCCAGACCCTTCTAGAGCCCCTGAAGACCCTTCTAAAGGCCCCCAGACCCTTATACAGCCCCTCAGGACCCTTCTAAAGTCCCCCAGACCCTGCTAATTCCCCTCAGGGCTTTTATAAGGGCACCCAGACCCTTCTAATGCCCCTCAGGACCCTTATAAAGGCACCCAGACCCTTCTAGAGCCTCTCAGGACAGTTTTAAATGCCTCCAGACCATTCTAGACCCCCTCAGGACCATTCTAAAGGCCCCCATACCCTTCTAATGCCCCTCAGGGCCCTTCTAAAGGCCCCCAGACCCTTCTAATGCCCCTCAGGACCCTTCTAAAGGCCCCCAGACCCTTCTAATGCCCCTCAGGGCCTTTCTAAAGTACCCCAGACACTTCTAGAACCTCTCAGGGCCTTTCTATATGACCCCAGAGCCTTGTAATGCCCCTCAGGGCCTTTCTAAAGGCCCCCATACCCTTCTAATGCCCCTCAGGACATTTCTAAAGGCCCCCAGACGCTTCTAGAGCCCCTCAGGACATTTCTAAAGGCCCCCTGACCCTTCTAGAGCCCCTCAGGGCCTTTCTAAAGGCCTCCACACCCTTCTAATGACCCTCAAGACCCATGTAAAGGCCCCCAGACCCTTCTAGATTGCCTCAGGACCCTTCTAAAGGCACCCAGACCCTGCTAATTCCTCTCAGGGCTTTTATAAAGGCACCCAGACCCTTCTAGAGCCTCTCAGGACAGTTTTAAATGCCTCCAGACCCTTCTAAACCCCCTCAGGACCATTCTAAAGGCCCCCAGACCCTTCTAATGCCCCTCAGGACCATTCTAAAGGCCCCCAGACTCTTCTAATGCCCCTCAGGGCCTTTCTAAAGTACCCCAGACACTTCTAGAACCTCTCAGGGCCTTTCTATATGACCCCAGACCCTTGTAATGCCCCTCAGGGCCTTTCTAAAGGCCCCCATAGCCTTCTAATGCCCCTCAGGACATTTCTAAAGGCCCCCAGACCCTTCTAGAGCCCCTCAGGACATTTCTAAAGGCACCCAGACCCTTCTAATGCCACTCAGGGCCTTTCTAAAGGTCCCCAGACCCTTATAATCCCCCTGAGGGCTTTTAAAAAGGCCCCCAGACCCTTCTGGACCCCCTCAGGACGCTTCTAATAGCCCCCAGACCCTTCTAGAGCCCCTCAGGGCCTTTCTAAAGGCCTCCACACCCTTCTAATGACCCTCAAGACCCATGTAAAGGCCCCCAGACCCTTCTAGATTGCCTCAGGACCCATCTAAAAGCCCCCAGACCCTTCTAATGCCTTTCAGGGACTTTCTAAAGGCCTCCACACCCTTCTAATGACCCTCAAGACCCATGTAAAGGCCCCTAGACCCTTCTAGATTGCCTCAGGACCCATCTAAAAGCCCCCAGACCCTTCTAATGCCTTTCAGGACCCTTATGAAGGACACAAGACCCTTCTAATGCCCCTCAGGACCTTTCTAAAGGCCCTCAGACCCTTCTAATGCCCCTCAGGGCATTTATAAAGGTTCCCAGACCCTTCTAGAGCCCGTCAGGACCCTTATAAAGGCCCCCAGACCATTCTAGAGCCCCTCAGGACACTTCTAAAGGCCCGCAGACCATTCTAATGCCCGTCAGGGCCTTTCTAAAGGTCCCCAGACCCTTCTACTGCCCCACAGGGCCTTTCTAAAGGTCCCCAGACCCTTCTAGAGCCACTGAAGACCCTTCTAAAGGTCCCCAGACCCTTATAGAGCCCCTCAGGACCCTTCTAAAGTCCCCCAGACCCTGCTAATTCCCCTCAGGGCTTTTATAAGGGCACCCAGACCCTTCTAATGCCCCTCAGGACCCTTATAAAGGCACCCAGACCCTTCTAGAGCCTCTCAGGACAGTTTTAAATGCCTCCAGACCCTTCTAGACCCCCTCAGGACCCTTATAAAGGCCCCCAGACCCTTCTAATGCCCCTCAGGACCCTTCTAAAGGCCCCCAGACCCTTCTAATGCCCCTCAGGGCCTTTCTAAAGTACCCCAGACACTTCTAGAACCTCTCAGGGCCTTTCTATATGACCCCAGACCCTTGTAATGCCCCTCACGGCCTTTCTAAAGGCCCCCAGACCCTTCTAATGCCCCTCAGGACATTTCTAAAGGCCCTCAGACCATTCTAGAGCCCCTCATGACATTTCTAAAGGCACCCAGACCCTTCTAATGCCACTCAGGGCCTTTCTAAAGGTCCCCAGACCCTTATAATCCCCCTGAGGGCTTTTAAAAAGGCCCCCAGACCCTTCTGGACCCCCTCAGGATGCTTCTAATAGCCCCCAGACCCTTCTAGAGCCCCTCAGGGCCTTTCTAAAGGCCTCCACACCCTTCTAATGACCCTCAAGACCCATGTAAAGGCCCCCAGACCCTTCTAGATTGCCTCAGGACCCATCTAAAAGCCCCCAGACCCTTCTAATGCCTTTCAGGGCCTTTCTAAAGGCCTCCACACCCTTCTAATGACCCTCAAGACCCATGTAAAGGCCCCTAGACCCTTCTAGATTGCCTCAGGACCCATCCAAAAGCCCCCAGACCCTTCTAATGCCTTTCAGGACTCTTATGAAGGACACAAGACCCTTCTAATGCCCCTCAGGACCTTTCTAAAGGCCCTCAGACCCTTCTAATGCCCCTCAGGGCATTTATAAAGGTTCCCAGACCCTTCTAGAGCCCGTCAGGACCCTTATAAAGGCCCCCAGACCATTCTAGAGCCCCTCAGGACACTTCTAAAGGCCCGCAGACCATTCTAATGCCCGTCAGGGCCTTTCTAAAGGTCCCCAGACCCTTCTACTGCCCCTCAGGAGCATTCTAAAGGCCCCCAGACCCTTCTAATGCCCGTCAGGGCCTTTCTAAAGGTCCCCAGACCCTTCTAGAGTCCCTGAAGACCCTTCTAAAGGCCCCCAGACCCTTATAGAGCCCCTCAGGACCCTTCTAAAGTCCCCCAGACCCTGCTAATTCCCCTAAGGGCTTTTATAAGGGCACCCAGACCCTTCTAATGCCCCTCAGGACCCTTATAAAGGCACCCAGACCCTTCTAGAGCCTCTCAGGACAGTTTTAAATGCCTCCAGACCCTTCTAGACCCCCTCAGGACCATTCTAAAGGCCCCCATACCCTTCTAATGCCCCTCAGGGCCCTTCTAAAGGCCCCCAGACCCTTCTAATGCCCCTCAGGACCCTTCTAAAGGCCCCCAGACCCTTCTAATGCCCCTCAGGGCCTTTCTAAAGTACCCCAGACACTTCTAGAACCTCTCAGGGCCTTTCTATATGACCCCAGACCCTTGTAATGCCCCTCAGGGCCTTTCTAAAGGCCCCCATAGCCTTCTAATGCCCCTCAGGACATTTCTAAAGGCCCCCAGACGCTTCTAGAGCCCCTCAGGACATTTCTAAAGGCACCCAGACCCTTCTAATGCCACTCAGGGCCTTTCTAAAGGCCGCGAGACCCTTATAATCCCCCTGAGGGCCTTTAAAAAGGCCCCCAGACCCTTCTGGACCCCCTCAGGACGATTCTAATAGCCCCCAGACCATTCTAGAGCCCCTCAGGGCCTTTCTAAAGGCCTCCACACCCTTCTAATGACCCTCAAGACCCATGTAAAGGCCCCTAGACCCTTCTAGATTGCCTCAGGACCCATCTAAAAGCCCCCAGACCCTTCTAATGCCTTTCAGGACCCTTATGAAGGCCACAAGACCCTTCTAATGCCCCTCAGGACCTTTCTAAAGGCCCTCAGACCCTTCTATTGCCCTTCTAGGCATTTATAAAGGTTCCCAGACCCTTCTAGAGCCCGTCAGGACCCTTATAATGGCCCCCAGACCATTCCAGAGCCCCTCAGGACACTTCTAAAGGCCCGCAGACCATTCTAATGCCCGTCAGGGCCTTTCTAAAGGTCCCCAGACCCTTCTACTGCCCCGCAGGAGCATTCTAAAGGCCCCCAGACCCTTCTAATGCCCCACAGGGCCTTTCTAAAGGTCCCCAGACCCTTCTAGAGCCCCTGAAGACCCTTCTAAAGGCCCCCAGACCCTTCTAATGCCACTCAGGGCCTTTCTAAATGCCGCGAGACCCTTATCATCCCCCTGAGGGCCTTTAAAAAGGCCCCCAGACCCTTCTGGACCCCCTCAGGACGCTTCTAATAGCCCCCAGACCCTTCTAGAGCCCCTCAGGGCCTTACTAAAGGCCTCCACACGCTTCTAATGACCCTCAAGACCCATGTAAAGGTCCCCAGACCCTTCTAGATTGCCTCAGGACCCATCTAAAAGCACCCAGACCCTTCTAATGCCTTTCAGGGCCTTTCTAAAGGCCTCCACACCCTTCTAATGACCCTCAAGACCCATGTAAAAGGCCCCTAGACCCTTCTAGATTGCCTCAGGACCCATCTAAAAGCCCCCAGACCATTCTAATGCATTTCAGGACCCTTATGAAGGCCACAAGACCCTTCTAATGCCCCTCAGGACCTTTCTAAAGGCCCTCAGACCCTTCTAATGCCCCTCAGGGCATTTATAAAGGTTCCCAGACCATTATAGAGCCCGTCAGGACCCTTATAAAGGCCCCCAGACCATTCTAGAGCCCCTCAGGACACTTCTAAAGGCCCGCAGACCATTCTAATGCCTGTCAGGGCCTTTCTAAACGTCCCCAGACCCTTCTACTGCTCCTCAGGAGCATTCTAAAGGCCCCCAGACCCTTCTAATGCCCCACAGGACCTTTCTAAAGGTCCCCAGACCCTTCTAGATCCCCTGAAGACCCTTCTAAAGGCACCCAGACCCTTCTAAAGCCACTCAGGGCCTTTCTAAATGCCGCGAGACCCTTATCATCCTTCTGAGGGCCTTTAAAAAGGCCCCAAGACCCTTGTGGACCCCCTCAGGACTCTTCTAATAGCCCAAAGACCCTTCTAGAGCCCCTCAGGGCCTTTCTAAAAGCCTCCACACCCTTCTAATGACCCTCAAGACCCATGTAAAGGCCCCCAGACCCTTCTAATGCCCCACAGGGCCTTTCTAAAGGTCCCCAGACCCTTCTAGAGCCCCTGAAGACCCTTATAAAGGCCCCCAGACCATTCTAGAGCCCATCAGGACCCTTCTAAAGTCCCCCAGACCCTGCTAATTCCCCTAAGGGCTTTTATAAGGGCACCCAGACCCTTCTAATGCCCCTCAGGACCCTTATAAAGGCCCCCAGACCCTTCTAATGCCACTCAGCGCCTTTCTAAAGTACCCCAGACACTTCTAGAACCTCTCAGGGCCTTTCTATATGATCCCAGACCCTTGTAATGCCCCTCAGGGCCTTTCTAAAGGCCCCCAGACCCTTCTAATGCCCCTCAGGACATTTCTAAAGGCCCCCAGACCCTTCTAGAGCCCCTCAGGACATTTCTAAAGGCACCCAGACCCTTCTGGAACCCCTCAGGACGATTCTAATAGCCCCCAGACCCTTCAAGAGCCCCTCAGGGCCTTTCTAAAGGCCTCCACACCCTTCTAATGACCCTCAAGACCCATGTAAAGGTCCCCAGACCCTTCTAGATTGCCTCAGGACCCATCTAAAAGCCCCCAGACCCTTCTAATGCCTTTCAGGACCCTTATGAAGGACACAAGACCCTTCTAATGCCCCTCAGGACCTTTCTAAAGGCCCTCAGACCCTTCTAATGCCCCTCAGGGCATTTATAAAGGTTTCCAGACCCTTCTAGAGCCCGTCAGGACCCTTATAAAGGCCCCCAGACCATTCTAGAGCCCCTCAGGACACTTCTAAAGGCCCGCAGACCATTCTAATGCCCGTCAGAGCCTTTCTAAAGGTCCCCAGACCCTTCTACTGCCCCTCAGGAGCATTCTAAAGGCCCCCAGACCCTTCTAATGCCCCTCAGGACCCTTATAAAGGCACCCTGACCCTTCTAGAGCCTCTCAGGAGAGTTTTAAATGCCTCCAGACCCTTCTAAACCCCCTCAGGACCATTCTAAAGGCCCCCAGACCCTTCTAATGCCCCTCAGGACCCTTCTAAAGGCCCCCAGACCCTTCTAATGCCCCTCAGGGCCTTTCTAAAGTACCCCAGACACTTCTAGAACCTCTCAGGGCCTTTCTATATGACCCCAGACCCTTGTAATGCCCCTCAGGGCCTTTCTAAAGGCCCCCATACCCTTCTAATGCCTTTCAGGACATTTCTAAAGGCCCCCAGACCCTTCAAGATCACCTCAGGACATTTCTAAAGGCACCCAGACCCTTCTAATGCCACTCAGGGCCTTTCTAAAGGCCGCGAGACCATTATAATCCCCCTGAGGGCCTTTAAAAAGGCCCCCAGACCCTTCTGGACCCCCTCGGGACGCTTCTAATAGCCCCCAGACCCTTCTAGAGCCCCTCAGGGCCTTTCTAAAGGCCTCCACACCCTTCTAATGACCCTCAAGACCCATGTAAAGGCCCCCAGACCCTTCTAGATTGCCTCAGGACCAATCTAAAAGCCCCCAGACCCTTCTAATGCCTTTCAGGGCCTTTCTAAAGGCCTCCACACCCTTCTAATGACCCTCAAGACCCATGTAAAGGCCCCTAGACCCTTCTAGATTGCCTCAGGACCCATCTAAAAGCCCCCAGACCCTTCTAATGCCTTTCAGGACCCTTATGAAGGCCGCAAGACCCTTCTAATGCCCCTCAGGACCTTTCTAAAGGCCCTCAGACCCTTCTAATGCCCCACAGGGCCTTTCTAAAGGTCCCCAGACCCTTCTAGAGCCCCTGAAGACCCTTCTAAAGGCCCCTAGACCCTTCTAATGCCACTCAGGGCCTTTCTAAAGGCTGCGAGACCCTTATCATCCTCCTGAGGGCCTTTAAAAAGGCCCCCAGACCCTTCTGGAATCCCTCAGGACGCTTCTAATAGCACCCAGACCCTTCTAGAGCTCCTCAGGTCCTTTCTAAAGGCCTCCACACCCTTCTATTGACCCTCAAGTCCCATGTAAAGGCCCCCAGACCCTTCTAGATTGCCTCAGGACCCATCCAAAAGCCCCCAGACCCTTCTAATGCCTTTCAGGACCCTTATGAAGGCCACAAGACCCTTCTAATGCCCCTCAGGACCTTTCTAAAGGCCCTCAGACCCTTCTAATGCCCCTCAGGGCATTTTTAAAGGTTTCCAGACCCTTCTAGAGCCCGTCAGGACCCATAAAAAGGCCCCCAGACCATTCTAGAGCCCCTCAGGACACTTCTAAAGGCCCACAGACCATTCTAATGCCCGTCAGGGCCTTTCTAAAGGTCCCCAGACCCTTCTACTGCCCCTCAGGAGCATTCTAAAGGCCCCCAGACCCTTCTAATGCCCCACAGGGCCTTTCTAAAGGTCCCCAGACCGTTCTAGAGCCCCTGAAGACCCTTCTAAAGGCCCCCAGACCCTTATAGAGCTCCTCAGGACCCTTCTAAAGTCCCCCAGACCCTGCTAATTCCCCTCAGGGCTTTTATAAGTGCACCCAGACCCTTCTAATGCCCCTCAGGACCCTTATAAAGGCACCCAGACCCTTCTAGAGCCTCTCAGGAGAGTTTTAAAGGCCCCCAGACCTTTCGAATGCCCCTCAGGGCCTTTCTAAAGTACCCCAGACATTTCTAGAACCTCTCAGGGCCTTTCTATATGACCCCAGACCCTTGTAATGCCCCTCAGGGCCTTTCTAAAGGCCCCCATACCCTTCTAATGCCCCTCAGGACATTTGTCAAGGCCCCCAGACCCTTCTAGAGCCCCTCAGGACATTTCTAAAGGCACCCAGACCCTTCTAATGCCACTCAGGGCCTTTCTAAATGTCGCGAGACCCTTATAATCCCCCTGAGGGCCTTTAAAAAGGCCCCCAGACCCTTCTGGACCCCCTCAGGATGCTTCTAATAGCCCCCAGACCCTTCTAGAGCCCCTCAGGGCCTTTCTAAAGGCCTCCACACCCTTCTAATGACCCTCAAGACCCATTTAAAGGCCCCTAGACCCTTCTAGATTGCCTCAGGACCCATCTAAAAGCCCCCAGACCCTTCTAATGCCTTTCAGGACCCTTATGAAGGACACAAGACCCTTCTAATGCCCCTCAGGACCTTTCTAAATGCCCTCAGACCCTTCTAATGCCCCTCAGGGCATTTATAAAGGTTCCCAGACCCTTCTAAAGCCCGTCAGGACCCTTATAAAGGCCCCCAGACCATTCTAGAGCCCCTCAGGACACTTCTAAAGGCCCGCAGACCATTCTAATGCCCGTCAGGGCCTTTCTAAAGGTCCCCAGACCATTCTACTGCCCCTCAGGAGCATTCTAAAGGCCCCAAGACCCTTCTAATGCCCCACAGGGCCTTTCTAAAGGTCCCCAGACCCTTCTAGAGCCCCTGAAGACCCTTCTAAAGGCCCCCAGACCCTTCTAGAGCCCCTCAGGACATTTCTAAAGTCACCCAGACCCTGCTAATTCCCCTCAGGGCTTTTATAAAGGCACCCAGACCCTTCTAGAGCCTCTCAGGACAGTTTTAAATGCCTCCAGACCCTTCTAAACCCCCTCAAGACCATTCTAAAGGCCCCCAGACCCTTCTAATGCCCCTCAGGACCCTTCTAAAGGCCCCCAGACCCTTCTAATGTCCCTCAGGGCCTTTCTAAAGTACCCCAGACACTTCTAGAACCTCTCAGGGCCTTTCTATATGACCCCAGACCCTTGTAATGCCCCTCAGGGCCTTTCTAAAGGCCCCCATACCCTTCTAATGCCCCTCAGGACATTTCTAAAGGCCCCCAGACCCTTCTAGAGCCCCTCAGGACATTTCTAAAGGCACCCAGACCCTTCTAATGCCACTCAGGGCCTTTCTAAAGGTCCCCAGACCCTTATAATCCCCCTGAGGGCTTTTAAAAAGGCCCCCAGACCCTTCTGGACCCCCTCAGGATGCTTCTAATAGCCCCCACACCCTTCTAGAGCCCCTCAGGGCCTTTCTAAAGGCCTCCACACCCTTCTAATGACCCTCAAGACCCATGTAAAGGCCCCCAGACCCTTCTAGATTGCCTCAGGACCCATCTAAAAGCCCCCAGACCCTTCTAATGCCTTTCAGGGACTTTCTAAAGGCCTCCACACCCTTCTAATGACCCTCAAGACCCATATAAAGGCCCCTAGAGCCTTCTAGATTGCCTCAGGACCCATCTAAAAGCCCCCAGACCCATATAATGCATTTCAGGACCCTTATGAAGGACACAAGACCCTTCTAATGCCACTCAGGACCTTTCTAAAGGCCCTCAGACCCTTCTAATGCCCCTCAGGGCATTTATAAAGGTTCCCAGACCCTTCTAGAGCCCGTCAGGACCCTTATAAAGGCCCCCAGACCATTCTAGAGCCCCTCAGGACACTTCTAAAGGTCCGCAGACCATTCTAATGCCCGTCAGGGCCTTTCTAAAGGTCCCCAGACCCTTCTACTGCCCCACAGGGCCTTTCTAAAGGTCCCCAGACCCTTCTAGTGCCACTGAAGACCCTTCTAAAGGCCCCCAGACCCTTATAGAGCCCCTCAGGACCCTTCTAAAGTCCCCCAGACCCTGCTAATTCCCCTCAGGGCTTTTATAAGTGCACCCAGACCCTTCTAATGCCCCTCAGGACCCTTATAAAGGCACCCAGACCCTTCTAATGCCCCTCAGGACCCTTCTAAAGGCCCCCAGACCCTTATAATGCCCCTCAGGGCCTTTCTAAAGTACCCCAGACACTTCGAGAACCTCTCAGGGCCTTTCTATATGACCCCAGACCCTTGTAATGCCCCTCAGGGCCTTTCTAAAGGCCCCCATACCCTTCTAATGCCCCTCAGGACATTTCTAAAGGCCCCCAGACGCTTCTAGAGCCCCTCAGGACATTTCTAAAGGCACCCAGACCCTTCTAATGCCACTCAGGGCCTTTCTAAAGGCCGCGAGACCCTTATAATCCCCCTGAGGGCCTTTAAAAAGGCCCCCAGACCCTTCTGGACCCCCTCAGGACGATTCTAATAGCCCCCAGACCCTTCTAGAGCCCCTCAGGTCCTTTCTAAAGGCCTCCACACCCTTCTAATGACCCTCAAGACCCATGTAAAGGCCCCTAGACCCTTCTACATTGCCTCAGGACCCATCTAAAAGCCCCCAGACCCTTCTAATGCCTTTCAGGACCCTTATGAAGGCCACAAGACCCTTCTAATGCCCCTCAGGACCTTTCTAAAGGCCCTCAGACCCTTCTATTGCCCCTCTAGGCATTTATAAAGGTTCCCAGACCCCTCTAGAGCCCGTCAGGACCCTTATAATGGCCCCCAGACCATTCCAGAGCCCCTCAGGACACTTCTAAAGGCCCGCAGACCATTCTAATGCCCGTCAGGGCCTTTCTAAAGGTCCCCAGACCCTTCTACTGCCCCTCAGGAGCATTCTAAAGGCCCCCAGACCCTTCTAATGCCCCACAGGGCCTTTCTAAAGGTCCCCAGACCCTTCTAGAGCCCCTGAAGACCCTTCTAAAGGCACCCAGACCCTTCTAAAGCCACTCAGGGCCTTTCTAAATGCCGCGAGACCCTTATCATCCTTCTGAGGGCCTTTAAAAAGGCCCCAAGACCCTTGTGGTCCCCCTCAGGACTCTTCTAATAGCCCAAAGACCCTTCTAGAGCCCCTCAGGGCCTTTCTAAAAGCCTCCACACCCTTCTAATGACCCTCAAGACCCATGTAAAGGCCCCCAGACCCTTCTAGATTGCCTCAGGACCCATCTAAATGCCCCCAGACCCTTATAATGCCTTTCAGGACCCTTATGAAGGCCACAAGACCCTTCTAATGCCCCTCAGGACCTTTCTAAAGGCCCTCAGACCCTTCTAATGCCCCTCAGGGCATTTAGAAATGTTCCCAGACCCTTCTACAGCCCGTCAGGACCCTTATAAAGGCCCCCAGACCATTCTAGAGCCTCTCAGGACTCTTCTAAAGGCCCGCAGACCATTCTAATGCCCGTCAGGGCCTTTCTAAAGGTCCCCAGAACCTTCTACTGCCCCTCAGGAGCATTCTAAAGGCCCCCAGACCCTTCTAATGCCCCACAGGGCCTTTCTAAAGGTCCCCAGACCCTTCTAGAGCCCCTGAAGACCCTTATAAGGGCCCCCAGACCATTCTAGAGCCCCTGAAGACCCTTCTAAAGGCACCCAGACCCTTCTAAAGCCACTCAGGGCCTTTCTAAATGCCGCGAGACCCTTATCATCCTTCTGAGGGCCTTTAAAAAGGCCCCAAGACCCTTGTGGACCCCCTCAGGACTCTTCTAATAGCCCAAAGACCCTTCTAGAGCCCCTCAGGGCCTTTCTAAAAGCCTCCACACCCTTCTAATGACCCTCAAGACCCATGTAAAGGCCCCCAGACCCTTCTAGATTGCCTCAGGACCCATCTAAATGCCCCCAGACCCTTATAATGCCTTTCAGGACCCTTATGAAGGCCACAAGACCCTTCTAATGCCCCTCAGGACCTTTCTAAAGGCCCTCAGACCCTTCTAATGCCCCTCAGGGCATTTAGAAATGTTCCCAGACCCTTCTACAGCCCGTCAGGACCCTTATAAAGGCCCCCAGACCATTCTAGAGCCTCTCAGGACTCTTCTAAAGGCCCGCAGACCATTCTAATGCCCGTCAGGGCCTTTCTAAAGGTCCCCAGAACCTTCTACTGCCCCTCAGGAGCATTCTAAAGGCCCCCAGACCCTTCTAATGCCCCACAGGGCCTTTCTAAAGGTCCCCAGACCCTTCTAGAGCCCCTGAAGACCCTTATAAAGGCCCCCAGACCATTCTAGAGCCCATCAGGACCCTTCTAAAGTCCCCCAGACCCTGCTAATTCCCCTCAGGGCTTTTATAAGGGCACCCAGACCCCTCTAATGCCCCTCAGGACCCTTATAAAGGCCCCCAGACCCTTCTAATGCCACTCAGCGCCTTTCTAAAGTAACCCAGACACTTCTAGAACCTCTCAGGGCCTTTCTATATGATCCCAGACCCTTGTAATGCCCCTCAGGGCCTTTCTAAAGGCCCCCAGACCCTTCTAATGCCCCTCAGGACATTTCTAAAGGCCCCCAGACCCTTCTAGAGCCCCTCAGGACATTTCGAAAGGCACCCAGACCCTTCTAATGCCACTCAGGGCCTTTCTAAAGGCCGCGAGACCCTTATAATACCCCTGAGGGCCTTTAAAAAGGCCCCAAGACCACTTTGGACCCCCTCAGGACGCTTCTAATAGCCCCCAGACCCTTCTAGAGCCCCTCAGGGCCTTTCTAAAAGCCTCCACACCCTTCTAATGACCCTCAAGACCCATGTAAAGGCCCCCAGACCCTTCTAGATTGCCTCAGGACCCATCTAAAAGCCCCCAGACCCTTCTAATGCCTTTCAGGACCCTTATGAAGGCCACAAGACCCTTCTAATGCCCCTCAGGACCTTTCTAAAGGCCCTCAGACCCTTCTATTGCCCTTCTAGGCATTTATAAAGGTTCCCAGACCATTCTAGAGCCCGTCAGGACCCTTATAAAGGCCCCCAGACCATTCTAGAGCCCCTCAGGACACTTCTAAAGGCCCGCAGACCATTCTAATGCCCGTCAGGGCCTCTCTAAAGGTCCCCAGACCCTTCTACTGCCCCTCAGGAGCATTCTAAAGGCCCCCAGACCCTTCTAATGCCCCACAGGGCCTTTCTAAAGGTCCCCAGACCCTTCTAGAGCCCCTGAAGACCCTTCTAAAGGCCCCCAGACCCTTCTAATGCCACTTAGGGCCTTTCTAAATGCCGTGAGACCCTTATCATCCCCCTGAGAGCCTTTAAAAAGGCCCCCAGACCCTTCTGGACCCCCTCAGGACGCTTCTAATAGCCCCCAGACCCTTCTAGAGCCCCTCAGGGCCTTACTAAAGGCCTCCACACGCTTCTAATGACCCTCAAGACCCATGTAAAGGTCCCCAGACCCTTCTAGATTGCCTCAGGACCCATCTAAAAGCACCCAGACCCTTCTAATGCCTTTCAGGGCCTTTCTAAAGGCCTCCACACCCTTCTAATGACCCTCAAGACCCATGTAAAGTCCCCCAGACCATTCTAGATTGCCTCAGGACCCATCTAAAAGCCCCCAGACCCTTCTAATGCCTTTCAGGACCCTTATGAAGGACACAAGACCCTTCTAATGCCCCTCAGGACCTTTCTAAAGGCCCTCAGACCCTTCTAATGCCCCTCAGGGCATTTATAAAGGTTTCCAGACCCTTCTAGAGCCCGTGAGGACCCTTATAAAGGCCCCCAGACCATTCTAGAGCCCCTCAGGACACTTCTAAAGGCCCGCAGACCATTCTAATGCCCGTCAGAGCCTTTCTAAAGGTCCCCAGACCCTTCTACTGCCCCTCAGGAGCATTCTAAAGGCCCCCAGACCCTTCTAATGCCCCACAGGGCCTTTCTAAAGGTCCCCAGACCCTTCTAGAGCCACTGAAGACCCTTCTAAAGGCCCCCAGACCCTTATACAGCCCCTCAGGACCCTTCTAAAGTCCCCCAGACCATGCTAATTCCCCTCAGGGCTTTTATAAGGGCACCCAGACCCTTCTAATGCCCCTCAGGACCCTTATAAAGGCACCCAAACCCTTCTAGAGCCTCTCAGGACAGTTTTAAATGCCTCCAGACCCTTCTAGACCCCCTCAGGACCATTCTAAAGGCCCCCAGACCCTTCTAATGCCCCTCAGGACCCATCTAAAGGCCCCCAGACCCTTCTAATGCACCTCAGGGCCTTTCTAAAGTTCCCCAGACACTTCTAGAACCTCTCAGGGCCTTTCTATATGACCCCAGACCCTTGTAATGCCCCTCAGGGCCTTTCTAAAGGCCCCCATACCCTTCTAATGCCCCTCAGGACATTTCTAAAGGCCCCCAGACCCTTCTAGAGCCCCTCAGGACATTTCTAAAGGCACCCAGACCCTTCTAATGCCACTCAGGGCCTTTCTAAAGGCCGCGAGACCCTTATCATCCCCCTGAGGGCCTTTAAAAAGGCCCCCAGACCCTTCTGGAGCCCCTCAGGACGCTTCTAATAGCCCCCAGACCCTTCTAGAGCCCCTCAGGGCCTTTCTAAAGGCCTCCACACCCTTCTAATGACCCTCAAGACCCATGTAAAGGCCCCCAGACCCTTCTAGATTGCCTCAGGACCAATCTAAAAGCCCCCAGACCCTTCTAATGCCTTTCAGGGCCTTTCTAAAGGCCTCCACACCCTTCTAATGACCCTCAAGACCCATGTAAAGGCCCCTAGACCCTTCTAGATTGCCTCAGGACCCATCTAAAAGCCCCCAGACCTTTCTAATGCCTTTCAGGACCCTTATGAAGGCCACAAGACCCTTCTAATGCCACTCAGGACCTTTCTAAAGGCCCTCAGACCCTTCTAATGCCCCTCAGGGCATTTATAAAGGTTTCCAGACCCTTCTAGAGCCCGTCAGGACCCATATAAAGGCCCCCAGACCATTCTAGAGCCCCTCAGGACACTTCTAAAGGCCCGCAGACCATTCTAGTGCCCATCAGGGCCTTTCTAAAGGTCCCCAGACCCTTCTACTGCACCTCAGGAGCATTCTAAAGGCCCCCAGACCCTTCTAATGCCCCACAGGGCCTTTCTAATGGTCTCCAGACCCTTCTAGAGCCCCTGAAGACCGTTCTAAAGACCCCTAGACCCATATAGAGCCCCTCAGGACCCTTCTAAAGTCCCCCAGACCCTGCTAATTCCCCTCAGGACTTTTATAAGGGAACCCAGACCCTTCTAATGCCCCTCAGGACCCTTATAAAGGCACCCAGACCCTTCTAGAGCCTCTCAGGACAGTTTTAAATGCCTCCAGACCCTTCTAGACCCCCTCAGGACCATTCTAAAGCCCACCAGACCCTTCTAATGCCCCTCAGGACCCTTCTAAAGGCCCCCAGACCCTTCTAATGCCCCTCAGGGCCTTTCTAACGTACCCCAGACACTTCTAGAACCTCTCAGGGCCTTTCTATATGACCCCAGACCCTTGTAATGCCCCTCAGGGCCTTTCTAAAGGACCCATACCCTTCTAATGACCCTCAGGACAATTCTAAAGGCCCCCAGACCCTTCTAGAGCCCCTCAGGACATTTCTAAAGGCACCCAGACCATTCTAATGCCCGTCAGGACCCTTCTAAAGGCCCCCAGACCTTTCTAATGCCACTCAGGACCCTTCTAAAGGCCCCCAGACCCTTCTAATGCCACTCAGGGCCTTTCTAAATGCCGCGAGACCCTTATTATCCCCCTGAGGGCCTTTAAAAAGGCCCCCAGACCCTTCTGGACCCCCTCAGGACGCTTATAAAAGCCCCCAGACCCTTCTAGAGCCCCTCAGGGCCTTTCTAAAGGCCTCCACACCCTTCTAATGACCCTCAAGACCCATGTAAAGGCCCCCAGACCCTTCTAGATTGCCTCAGGACCCATCTAAAAGCCCGCAGACCCTTCTAATGCCTTTCAGGACCCTTATGAAGGCCACAAGACCCTTCTAATGCCCCTCAGGACCTTTCTAAAGGCCCTCAGACTATTCAAATGCCCCTCAGGACTCTTTTAAAGGACCCCAGACCCTTCTAATGCCCCTCAGGGCCTTTCTAAATTACCCCAGACACTTCTAGAACCTCTCAGAGCCTATCTATATGACCCCAGACCCTTGTAATGCCACTCAGGGCCTTTCTAAAGGCAGCGAGACCCTTATAATCCCCCTGAGGGCCTTTAAAAAGGCCCCCAGACCCTTCTGGACCCCCTCAGGACGCTTCTAATAGCCCCCAGTCCATTCTCTAGCCCCTCAGGGCCTTTCTAAAGGCCTCCACACCCTTCTAATGACGCTCAAGACCCATGTAAAGGCCCCCAGACCCTTCTAGATTGCCTCAGGACCCATCTAAAAGCCCCCAGACCCTTCTAATGCCTTTCAGGACCCTTATAAAGGCCACAAGACCCTTCTAATGCCCCTCAGGACCTTTCTAAAGGCCCTCAGACCCTTCTAATGCCCCTCAGGGCATTTATAAAGGTTCCCAGACCCTTCTAGAGCCCGTCAGGACCCTTATAAAGGCCCCCAGACCATTCTAGAGCCCCTCAGGACACTTCTAAAGGCCCGCAGACCCTTGTAATGCCTGTCAGGGCCTTTATAAAGGTCCCCAGACCCTTCTACTGCCCCTCAGGAGCATTCTAAAGGCCCCCAGACCCTTCTAATGCCCCACAGGGCCTTTCTAAAGGTCCCCAGACCCTTCTAGAGCCCCTGAAGACCCTTCTAAAGGCCCCCAGACCCTTCTAATGCCACTTAGGGCCTTTCTAAATGCCGTGAGACCCTTATCATCCCCCTGAGGGCCTTTAAAAAGGCCCCCAGACCCTTCTGGACCCCCTCAGGACGCTTCTAATAGCCCCCAGACCCTTCTAGAGCCCCTCAGGGCCTTACTAAAGGCCTCCACACGCTTCTAATGACCCTCAAGACCCATGTAAAGGTCCCCAGACCCTTCTAGATTGCCTCAGGACCCATCTAAAAGCACCCAGACCCTTCTAATGCCTTTCAGGGCCTTTCTAAAGGCCTCCACACCCTTCTAATGACCCTCAAGACCCATGTAAAGTCCCCCAGACCATTCTAGATTGCCTCAGGACCCATCTAAAAGCCCCCAGACCCTTCTAATGCCTTTCAGGACCCTTATGAAGGCCACAAGACCCTTCAAATGCCCCTCAGGACCTTTCTAAAACCCTCAGACCCTTCTAATGCCCCTCAGGGCATTTAGAAATGTTCCCAGACCCTTCTACAGCCCGTCAGGACCCTTATAAAGGCCCCCAGACCATTCTAGAGCCTCTCAGGACACTTCTAAAGGCCCGCAGACCATTCTAATGCCCGTCAGGGCCTTTCTAAAGGTCCCCAGAACCTTCTACTGCCCCTCAGGAGCATTCTAAAGGCCCCCAGACCCTTCTAATGCCCCACAGGGCCTTTCTAAAGGACCCCGACCCTTCTAGAGCCCCTGAAGACCCTTATAAAGGCCCCCAGACCATTCTAGAGCCCATCAGGACCCTTCTAAAGTCCCCCAGACCCTGCTAATTCCCTTCAGGGCTTTTATAAGGGCACCCAGACCCTTCTAATGCCCCTCAGGACCCTTATAAAGGCCCCCAGACCCTTCTAATGCCACTCAGCGCCTTTCTAAAGTACCCCAGACACTTCTAGAACCTCTCAGGGCCTTTCTATATGATCCCAGACCCTTGTAATGCCCCTCAGGGCCTTTCTAAAGGCCCCCAGACCCTTCTAATGCCCCTCAGGACATTTGTAAAGGCCCCCAGACCCTTCTAGAGCCCCTCAGGACATTTCTAAAGGCACCCAGACCCTTCTGGAACCCCTCAGGACGATTCTAATAGCCCCCAGACCCTTCTAGAGCCCCTCAGGGCCTTTCTAAAGGCCTCCACACCCATCTAATGACCCTCAAGACCCATGTAAAGGTCCCCAGACCCTTCTAGATTGCCTCAGGACCCATCTAAAAGCCCCCAGACCCTTCTAATGCCTTTCAGGACCCTTATGAAGGACACAAGACCCTTCTAATGCCCCTCAGGACCTTTCTAAAGGCCCTCAGACCCTTCTAATGCCCCTCAGGGCATTTATAAAGGTTTCCAGACCCTTCTAGAGCCCGTGAGGACCCTTATAAAGGCCCCCAGACCATTCTAGAGCCCCTCAGGACACTTCTAAAGGCCCGCAGACCATTCTAATGCCCGTCAGAGCCTTTCTAAAGGTCCCCAGACCCTTCTACTGCCCCTCAGGAGCATTCTAAAGGCCCCCAGACCCTTCTAATGCCCCACAGGGCTTTTCTAAAGGTCCCCAGACCCTTCTAGAGCCCCTGAAGACCCTTCTAAAGGCCCCCAGACCCTTATACAGCCCCTCAGGACCCTTCTAAAGCCCCCCAGACCATGCTAATTCCCCTCAGGGCTTTTATAAGGGCACCCAGACCCTTCTAATGCCCCTCAGGACCCTTATAAAGGCACCCAAACCCTTCTAGAGCCTCTCAGGACAGTTTTAAATGCCTCCAGACCCTTCTAGACCCCCTCAGGACCATTCTAAAGGCCCCCAGACCCTTCTAATGCCCCTCAGGACCCATCTAAAGGCCCCCAGACCCTTCTAATGCACCTCAGGGCCTTTCTAAAGTTCCCCAGACACTTCTAGAACCTCTCAGGGCCTTTCTATATGACCCCAGACCCTTGTAATGCCCCTCAGGGCCTTTCTAAAGGCCCCCATACCCTTCTAATGCCCCTCAGGACATTTCTAAAGGCCCCCAGACCCTTCTAGAGCCCCTCAGGACATTTCTAAAGGCACCCAGACCCTTCTAATGCCACTCAGGGCCTTTCTAAAGGCCGCGAGACCCTTATCATCCCCCTGAGGGCCTTTAAAAAGGCCCCCAGACCCTTCTGGAGCCCCTCAGGACGCTTCTAATAGCCCCCAGACGCTTCTAGAGCCCCTCAGGGCCTTTCTAAAGGCCTCCACACCCTTCTAATGACCCTCAAGACCCATGTAAAGGCCCCCAGACCCTTCTAGATTGCCTCAGGACCCATCTAAAAGCCCCCAGACTCTTCTAATGCCTTTCAGGGCCTTTCTAAATGCCTCCACACCCTTCTAATGACCCTCAAGACCCATGTAAAGGCCCCTAGACCCTTCTAGATTGCCTCAGGACCCATCTAAAAGCCCCCAGACCTTTCTAATGCCTTTCAGGACCCTTATGAAGGCCACAAGACCCTTCTAATGCCACTCAGGACCTTTCTAAAGGCCCTCAGACCCTTCTAATGCCCCTCAGGGCATTTATAAAGGTTTCCAGACCCTTCTAGAGCCCGTCAGGACCCATATAAAGGCCCCCAGACCATTCTAGAGCCCCTCAGGACACTTCTAAAGGCCCGCAGACCATTCTAGTGCCCATCAGGGCCTTTCTAAAGGTCCCCAGACCCTTCTACTGCACCTCAGGAGCATTCTAAAGGCCCCCAGACCCTTCTAATGCCCCACAGGGCCTTTCTAATGGTCTCCAGACCCTTCTAGAGCCCCTGAAGACCGTTCTAAAGACCCCTAGACCCTTAAAGAGCCCCTCAGGACCCTTCTAAAGTCCCCCAGACCCTGCTAATTCCCCTCAGGACTTTTATAAGGGAACCCAGACCCTTCTAATGCCCCTCAGGACCCTTATAAAGGCACCCAGACCCTTCTAGAGCCTCTCAGGACAGTTTTAAATGCCTCCAGACCCTTCTAGACCCCCTCAGGACCATTCTAAAGCCCACCAGACCCTTCTAATGCCCCTCAGGACCCTTCTAAAGGCCCCCAGACCCTTCTAATGCCCCTCAGGGCCTTTCTAACGTACCCCAGACACTTCTAGAACCTCTCAGGGCCTTTCTATATGACCCCAGACCCTTGTAATGCCCCTCAGGGCCTTTCTAAAGGACCCATACCCTTCTAATGACCCTCAGGACATTTCTAAAGGCCCCCAGACCCTTCTAGAGCCCCTCAGGACATTTCTAAAGGCACCCAGACCATTCTAATGCCCGTCAGGACCCTTCTAAAGGCCCCCAGACCTTTCTAATGCCACTCAGGACCCTTCTAAAGGCCCCCAGACCCTTCTAATGCCACTCAGGGCCTTTCTAAATGCCGCGAGACCCTTATCATCCCCCTGAGGGCCTTTAAAAAGGCCCCCAGACCCTTCTGGACCCCCTCAGGACGCTTATAAAAGCCCCCAGACCCTTCTAGAGCCCCTCAGGGCCTTTCTAAAGGCCTCCACACCCTTCTAATGACCCTCAAGACCCATGTAAAGGCCCCCAGACCCTTCTAGATTGCCTCAGGACCCATCTAAAAGCCCGCAGACCCTTCTAATGCCTTTCAGGACCCTTATGAAGGCCACAAGACCCTTCTAATGCCCCTCAGGACCTTTCTAAAGGCCCTCAGACTATTCAAATGCCCCTCAGGACTCTTTTAAAGGACCCCAGACCCTTCTAATGCCCCTCAGGGCCTTTCTAAATTACCCCAGACACTTCTAGAACCTCTCAGAGCCTATCTATATGACCCCAGACCCTTGTAATGCCACTCAGGGCCTTTCTAAAGGCAGCGAGACCCTTATAATCCCCCTGAGGGCCTTTAAAAAGGCCCCCAGACCCTTCTGGACCCCCTCAGGACGCTTCTAATAGCCCCCAGTCCATTCTCTAGCCCCTCAGGGCCTTTCTAAAGGCCTCCACACCCTTCTAATGACGCTCAAGACCCATGTAAAGGCCCCCAGACCCTTCTAGATTGCCTCAGGACCCATCTAAAAGCCCCCAGACCCTTCTAATGCCTTTCAGGACCCTTATAAAGGCCACAAGACCCTTCTAATGCCCCTCAGGGCATTTATAAAGGTTCCCAGACCCTTCTAGAGCCCGTCAGGACCCTTATAAAGGCCCCCAGACCATTCTAGAGCCCCTCAGGACACTTCTAAAGGCCCGCAGACCCTTGTAATGCCTGTCAGGGCCTTTATAAAGGTCCCCAGACCCTTCTACTGCCCCTCAGGAGCATTCTAAAGGCCCCCAGACCCTTCTATTGCCCCACAGGGCCTTTCTAATGGTCTCCAGTCCCTTCTAGAGCCCCTGAAGACCCTTCTAAAGACCCCCAGACCCTTATAGAGCCCCTCAGGACCCTTCTAAAGTCCCCCAGACCCTGCTAATTCCCCTCAGGGCTTTTATAAGGGCACCCAGACCCTTCTAATGCCCCTCAGGACCCTTATAAAGGCACCCAGACCCTTCGAGAGCCTCTCAGGACAGTTTTAAATGCCTCCAGACCCTTCTAGACCCCCTCAGGACCATTCTAAAGGCCCCCAGACCCTTCTAATGCCCCTCAGGACATTTCTAAAGGCCCCCAGACCCTTCTAGAGCCCCTCAGGACATTTCTAAAGGCACCCAGACCCTTCTAATGCCACTCAGGGCCTTTCTAAAGGCCGCGATACCCTTATAATCCCCCTGAGGGCCTTTAAAAAGGCCCCCAGACCCTTCTGGACCCCCTCAGGACGCTTCTAATAGCCCCCAGACCCTTCTAGAGCTCCTCAGGGCCTTTCTAAAGGCCTCCACACCCTTCTAATGACCATCAAGACCCATGTAAAGGCACCTAGACCCTTCTAGATTGCCTCAGGACACATCTAAAAGCCCCCAGACCCTTATAATGCCTTTCAGGGCCTTTCTAAAGGCCTCCACACCCTTCTAATGACCCTCAAGACCCATGTAAAGGCCCCTAGACCCTTCTAGATTGCCTCAGGACCCATCTGAAAGCCCCCAGACCCTTCTAATGCCTTTCAGGACCCTTATGAAGGCCACAAGACCCTTCTAATGCCCCTCAGGACCTTTCTAAATGCCCTCAGACCCTTCTAATGCCCCTCAGGGCATTTATAAAGGTTCCCAGACCCTTCTAGAGCCCGTCAGGACCCTTATAAAGGCCCCCAGACCATTCTAGAGCCCCTCAGGACACTTCTAAAGGCCCGCAGACCATTCTAATGCCCGTCAGGGCCTTTCTAAAGGTCCCCAGACCCTTCTACTGCCCCTCAGGAGCATTCTAAAGGCCCCCAGACCCTTCTAATGCCCCACAGGGCCTTTCTAAAGGTCTCCAGACCCTTCTAGAGACCTTGAAGACCCTTCTAAAGGCCCCCAGACCCTTATAGAGCCCCTCAGGACCCTTCTAAAGTCCCCCAGACCCTGCTAATTCCCCTCAGGGCTTTTATAAGGGCCACAAGACCCTTCTAATGCCCCTCAGGACCCTTATAAAGGCACCCAGACCCTTCTAATGCCCCTCAGGACCCATCTAAAGGCCCCCAGACCCTTCTAATGCCCCTCAGGGCCTTTCTAAAGTACCCCAGACACTTCTAGAACCTCTCAGGGCCTTTCTATATGACCCCAGACCCTTGTAATGCCCCTCAGGGCCTTTCTAAAGGCCCCCATACCATTCTAATGCCCCTCAGGACATTTCTAAAGGCCCCCAGACCCTTCTAGAGCCCCTCAGGACCCTTCTAAAGTCCCCCAGACCATGCTAATTCCCCTCAGGGCTTTTATAAGGGCACCCAGACCCTTCTAATGCCCCTCAGGACCCTTATAAAGGCACCCAAACCCTTCTAGAGCCTCTCAGGACAGTTTTAAATGCCTCCAGACCCTTCTAGACCCCCTCAGGACCATTCTAAAGGCCCCCAGACCCTTCTAATGCCCCTCAGGACCCATCTAAAGGCCCCCAGACCCTTCTAATGCACCTCAGGGCCTTTCTAAAGTTCCCCAGACACTTCTAGAACCTCTCAGGGCCTTTCTATATGACCCCAGACCCTTGTAATGCCCCTCAGGGCCTTTCTAAAGGCCCCCATACCCTTCTAATGCCCCTCAGGACATTTCTAAAGGCCCCCAGACCCTTCTAGAGCCCCTCAGGACATTTCTAAAGGCACCCAGACCCTTCTAATGCCACTCAGGGCCTTTCTAAAGGCCGCGAGACCCTTATCATCCCCCTGAGGGCCTTTAAAAAGGCCCCCAGACCCTTCTGGAGCCCCTCAGGACGCTTCTAATAGCACCCAGACCCTTCTAGAGCCCCTCAGGGCCTTTCTAAAGGCCTCCACACCCTTCTAATGACCCTCAAGACCCATGTAAAGGCCCCCAGACCCTTCTAGATTGCCTCAGGACCAATCTAAAAGCCCCCAGACCCTTCTAATGCCTTTCAGGGCCTTTCTAAAGGCCTCCACACCCTTCTAATGACCCTCAAGACCCATGTAAAGGCCCCTAGACCCTTCTAGATTGCCTCAGGACCCATCTAAAAGCCCCCAGACCTTTCTAATGCCTTTCAGGACCCTTATGAAGGCCACAAGACCCTTCTAATGCCACTCAGGACCTTTCTAAAGGCCCTCAGACCCTTCTAATGCCCCTCAGGGCATTTATAAATGTTTCCAGACCCTTCTAGAGCCCGTCAGGACCCATATAAAGGCCCCCAGACCATTCTAGAGCCCCTCAGGACACTTCTAAAGGCCCGCAGACCATTCTAGTGCCCATCAGGGCCTTTCTAAAGTCCCCAGACCCTTCTACTGCACCTCAGGAGCATTCTAAAGGCCCCCAGACCCTTCTAATGCCCCACAGGGCCTTTCTAATGGTCTCCAGACCCTTCTAGAGCCCCTGAAGACCGTTCTAAAGACCCCTAGACCCATATAGAGCCCCTCAGGACCCTGCTAAAGTCCCCCAAACCCTGCTAATGCCCCTCAGGACTTTTATAAGGGAACCCAGACCCTTCTAATGCCCCTCAGGACCCTTATAAAGGCACCCAGACCCTTCTAGAGCCTCTCAGGACAGTTTTAAATGCCTCCAGACCCTTCTAGACCCCCTCAGGACCATTCTAAAGCCCACCAGACCCTTCTAATGCCCCTCAGGACCCTTCTAAAGGCCCCCAGACCCTTCTAATGCCCCTCAGGGCCTTTCTAACGTACCCCAGACACTTCTAGAACCTCTCAGGGCCTTTCAATATGACCCCAGACACTTGTAATGCCCCTCAGGGCCTTTCTAAAGGACCCATACCCTTCTAATGACCCTCAGGACAATTCTAAAGGCCCCCAGACCCTTCTAGAGCCCCTCAGGACATTTCTAAAGGCACCCAGACCATTCTAATGCCCGTCAGGACCCTTCTAAAGGCCCCCAGACCTTTCTAATGCCACTCAGGGCCTTTCTAAATGCCGCGAGACCCTTATCATCCCCCTGAGGGCCTTTAAAAAGGCCCCCAGACCCTTCTGGACCCCCTCAGGACGCTTATAAAAGCCCCCAGACCCTTCTAGAGCCCCTCAGGGCCTTTCTAAAGGCCTCCACACCCTTCTAATGATTCTCAAGACCCATGTAAAGGCCCCCAGACCCTTCTAGATTGCCTCAGGACCCATCTAAAAGCCCGCAGACCCTTCTAATGCCTTTCAGGACCCTTATGAAGGCCACAAGACCCTTCTAATGCCCCTCAGGACCTTTCTAAAGGTCCTCAGACTATTCAAATGCCCCTCAGGACTCTTTTAAAGGACTCCAGACCCTTCTAATGCCCCTCAGGGCCTTTCTAAATTACCCCAGACACTTCTAGAACCTCTCAGAGCCTATCTATATGACCCCAGACCCTTGTAATGCCACTCAGGGCCTTTCTAAAGGCAGCGAGACCCTTATAATCCCCCTGAGGGCCTTTAAAAAGGCCCCCAGACCCTTCTGGACCCCCTCAGGACGCTTCTAATAGCCCCCAGTCCATTCTCTAGCCCCTCAGGGCCTTTCTAAAGGCCTCCACACCCTTCTAATGACGCTCAAGACCCATGTAAAGGCCCCCAGACCCTTCTAGATTGCCTCAGGACCCATCTAAAAGCCCCCAGACCCTTCTAATGCCTTTCAGGACCCTTATAAAGGCCACAAGACCCTTCTAATGCCCCTCAGGACCTTTCTAAAGGCCCTCAGACCCTTCTAATGCCCCTCAGGGCATTTATAAAGGTTCCCAGACCCTTCTAGAGCCCGTCAGGACCCTTATAAAGGCCCCCAGACCATTCTAGAGCCCCTCAGGACACTTCTAAAGGCCCGCAGACCCTTGTAATGCCTGTCAGGGCCTTTATAAAGGTCCCCAGACCCTTCTACTGCCCCTCAGGAGCATTCTGAAGGCCCCCAGACCCTTCTATTGCCCCACAGGGCCTTTCTAATGGTCTCCAGTCCCTTCTAGAGCCCCTGAAGACCCTTCTAAAGACCCCCAGACCCTTATAGAGCCCCTCAGGACCCTTCTAAAGTCCCCCAGACCCTGCTAATTCCCCTCAGGGCTTTTATAAGGGCACCCAGACCCTTCTAATGCCCCTCAGGACCCTTATAAAGGCACCCAGACCCTTCGAGAGCCTCTCAGGACAGTTTTAAATGCCTCCAGACCCTTCTAGACCCCCTCAGGACCATTCTAAAGGCCCCCAGACCCTTCTAATGCCCCTCAGGACCCTTCTAAAGGCCCCCAGACCCTTCTAATGCCCCTCAGGGCCTTTCTAAAGTACCCCAGACACTTCTAGAACCTCTCAGGGCCTTTCTATATGACCCCAGACCCTTGTAATGCCCCTCAGGGCCTTTCTAAAGGCCCCCAGACCCTTCTAATGCCCCTCAGGACATTTCTAAAGACCCCCAGACCCTTCTAGAGCCCCTCAGGACATTTCTAAAGGCACCCAGACCCTTCTAATGCCACTCAGGGCCTTTCTAAAGGCCGCGATACCCTTATAATCCCCCTGAGGGCCTTTAAAAAGGCCCCCAGACCCTTCTGGACCCCCTCAGGACGCTTCTAATAGCCCCCAGACCCTTCTAGAGCTCCTCAGGGCCTTTCTAAAGGCCTCCACACCCTTCTAATGACCATCAAGACCCATGTAAAGGCACCTAGACCCTTCTAGATTGCCTCAGGACCCATCTAAAAGCCCCCAGACCCTTCTAATGCCTTTCAGGGCCTTTCTAAAGGCCTCCACACCCTTCTAATGACCCTCAAGACCCATGTAAAGGCCCCTAGACCCTTCTAGATTGCCTCAGGACCCATCTAAAAGCCCCCAGACCCTTCTAATGCCTTTCAGGACCCTTACGAAGGCCACAAGACCCTTCTAATGCCACTCAGGACCTTTCTAAAGGCCCTCAGACCCTTCTAATGCCCCTCAGGGCATTTATAAATGTTTCCAGACCCTTCTAGAGCCCGTCAGGACCCATATAAAGGCCCCCAGACCATTCTAGAGCCCCTCAGGACACTTCTAAAGGCCCGCAGACCATTCTAGTGCCCATCAGGGCCTTTCTAAAGGTCCCCAGACCCTTCTACTGCACCTCAGGAGCATTCTAAAGGCCCCCAGACCCTTCTAATGCCCCACAGGGCCTTTCTAAAGGTCCCCAGACCCTTCTAGAGCCCCTGAAGACCCTTCTAAAGGCCCCCAGACCCTTATAGAGCCCCTCAGGACCCTTCTAAAGTCCCCCAGACCCTGCTAATTCCCCTCAGGGCTTTTATAAGGGCCACAAGACCCTTCTAATGCCCCTCAGGACCCTTATAAAGGCACCCAGACCCTTCTAATGCCACTCAGGACCCATCTAAAGGCCCCCAGACCCTTCTAATGCCCCTCAGGGCCTTTCTAAAGTACCCCAGACACTTCTAGAACCTCTCAGGGCCTTTCTATATGACCCCAGACCCTTGTAATGCCCCTCAGGGCCTTTCTAAAGGCCCCCATACCATTCTAATGTCCCTCAGGACATTTCTAAAGGCCCCCAGACCCTTCTAGAGCCCCTCAGGACCCTTCTAAAGGCCCCCAGACCCTTCTAATGCCCCTCAGGGCCTTTCTAAAGTACCCCAGACACTTCTAGAACCTCTCAGGGCCTTTCTATATGACCCCAGACCCTTGTAATGCCCCTTAGGGCCTTTCTAAAGGCCCCCATACCCTTCCATTGCCCCTCATTACATTTCTAAAGGCCCCCAGACCCTTCTAGAGCCCCTCAGGACATTTCTAAAGGCACCCAGACCCTTCTAATGCCACTCAGGGCCTTTCTAAAGGCCGCGAGACCCTTATAATCCCCCTGAGGGATTTTAAAAAGGCCCCCAGACCCTTCTGGACCCCCTAAGGACGCTTCTAATAGCCCCCAGACCCTTCTAGAGCCCCTCAGGGCCTTTCTAAAGGCCTCCATACCCTGCTAATGACCCTCAAGACCCATGTAAAGGCCCCCAGACCCTTCTGGAGCCCCTGACGACCCTTCTAAAGGCCCCCAGACCCTTATGGAGCCCCTCAGGACCCTTCTAATGTCCCCCAGACCCTGCTAATTCCCCTCAGGGCTTTTATAAGGGCACCCAGACCCTTCTAATGCCCCTCAGGACCCTTATAAAGGCACCCAGACACTTCTAGAGCCTCTCAGGACAGTTTTAAATGCCTCCAGACCCTTCTACACCCCCTCAGGACCATTCTAAAGGCCCTCAGACCCTTCTAATGCCCCTCAGGACATTTCTAAAGGCACGCAGACCCTTCTAATGCCCCTCAGGACCCTTCTAAAGGCCCCCAGACCCTTCTAATGCCCCTCAGGACCTTTCTAAAGTACCCCAGACACTTTTAGAACCTCTCA
Source organism: Coccyzus lansbergi (assembly GCA_033558105.1). Classification (NCBI taxonomy): domain Eukaryota; kingdom Metazoa; phylum Chordata; class Aves; order Cuculiformes; family Coccyzidae; genus Coccyzus; species Coccyzus lansbergi. The sequence goes on from JAUMJK010000937.1 coordinate 59,121, forward strand.
GGGCCTTTCTATATGACCCCAGACCCTTGTAATGCCCCTCAGGGCCTTTCTAAAGGCCCCCATACCCATCTAATGCCCCTCAGGACATTTCTAAAGGCCCCCAGACCCTTCTAGAGCCCCTCAGGACATTTCTAAAGGCACCCAGACCCTTCTAATGCCACTCAGGGCCTTTCTAAAGGCCACGAGACCATTATAATCCCCCTGAGGGCCTTTAAAAAGGCGCCCAGACCCTTCTGGAGCCCCTCAGGACGCTTCTAATAGCCCCCAGACCTTTCTAGAGCCCCTCAGGGCCTTTCTAAAGGCCTCCACACCCTTCTAATGACCCTCAAGACCCATGTAAAGGCCCCCAGACCCTTCTAGATTGCCTCAGGACCCATCTAAAAGCCCCCAGACCCTTCTAATGCCTTTCAGGACCCTTATGAAGGCCACAAGACCCTTCTAATGCCCCTCAGGACCTTTCTAAAGGCCCTCAGACTATTCAAATGCCCATCAGGACTCTTTTAAAGGACCCCAGACCCTTCTAATGCCCCTCAGGGCCTTTACAAATTACCCCAGACACTTCTAGAACCTCTCAGAGCCTATCTATATGACCCCAGACCCTTGTAATGCCACTCAGGGCCTTTCTAAAGGCAGCGAGACCCTTATAATCCCCCTGAGGGCCTTTAAAAAGGCCCCCAGACCCTTCTGGACCCCCTCAGGACGCTTCTAATAGCCCCCAGTCCATTCTCTAGCCCCTCAGGGCCTTTCTAAAGGCCTCCACACCCTTCTAATGACCCTCAAGACCCATGTAAAGGCCCCCAGACCCTTCTAGATTGCCTCAGGACCCATCTAAAAGCCCCCAGACCCTTCTAATGCCTTTCAGGACCCTTATAAAGGCCACAAGACCCTTCTAATGCCCCTCAGGACCTTTCTAAAGGCCCTCAGACCCTTCTAATGCCCCTCAGGGCATTTATAAAGGTTCCCAGACCCTTCTAGAGCCCGTCAGGACCCTTATAAAGGCCCCCAGACCATTCTAGAGCCCCTCAGGACACTTCTAAAGGCCCGCAGACCATTCTAATGCCCGTCAGGGCCTTTCTAAAGGTCCCCAGACCCTTCTACTGCCCCTCAGGAGCATTCTAAAGGCCCCCAGACCCTTCTATTGCTCCACAGGGCCTTTCTAATGGTCTCCAGTCCCTTCTAGAGCCCCTGAAGACCCTTCTAAAGACCCCCAGACCCTTATAGAGCCCCTTAGGACCCTTCTAAAGTCCCCCAGACCCTGCTAATTCCCCTCAGGGCTTTTATAAGGGCACCCAGACCCTTCTAATGCCCCTCAGGACCCTTATAAAGGCACCCAGACCCTTCGAGAGCCTCTCAGGACAGTTTTAAATGCCTCCAGACCCTTCTAGACCCCCTCAGGACCATTCTAAAGGCCCCCAGACCCTTCTAATGCCCCTCAGGACCCTTCTAAAGGCCCCCAGACCCTTATAATGCCCCTCAGGGCCTTTCTAAAGTACCCCAGACACTTCTAGAACCTCTCAGGGCCTTTCTATATGACCCCAGACCCTTGTAATGACCCTCAGGGCCTTTCTAAAGGCCCCCAGACCCTTGTAATGCCCCTCAGGACATTTCTAAAGACCCCCAGACCCTTCTGGACCCCCTCAGGACGCTTCTAATAGCCCCCAGACCCTTCTAGAGCTCCTCAGGGCCTTTCTAAAGGCCTCCACACCCTTCTAATGACCCTCAAGACCCATGTAAAGGCCCCCAGACCCTTCTAGATTGCCTCAGGACCCATCTAAAAGCCCCCAGACCCTTCTAATGCCTTTCAGGGCCTTTCTAAAGGCCTCCACACCCTTCTAATGACCCTCAAGACCCATGTAAAGGCCCCCAGACCCTTCTAGATTGCCTCAGGACCCATCTAAAAGCCCCCAGACCCTTCTAATGCCTTTCAGGACCCTTATGAAGGCCACAAGACCCTTCTAATGCCCCTCAGGACCTTTCTAAAAGCCCTCAGACCCTTCTAATGCCCCTCAGGGCATTTAGAAATGTTCCCAGACCCTTCTACAGCCCGTCAGGACCCTTATAAAGGCCCCCAGACCTTTCTAGAGCCTCTCAGGACACTTTTAAAGGCCCGCAGACCATTCTAATGCCCGTCAGGGCCTTTTTAAAGGTCCCCAGACCCTTCTACTGCCCTTCATGAGCATTCTAAAGGCCCCCAGACCCTTCTAATGCCCCACAGGGCCTTTCTAAAGGTCCCCAGACCCTTCTAGAGCCCCTGAAGACCCTTATAAAGGCCCCCAGACCATTCTAGAGCCCCTCAGGACCCTTCTAAAGTCCCCCAGACGCTGCTAATTCCCCTCAGGGCTTTTATAAGGGCACCCAGACCCTTCTAATGCCCCTCAGGACCCTTATAAAGGCCCCCAGACCCTTCTAATGCCACTCAGCGCCTTTCTAAAGTACCCCAGACACTTCTAGAACCTCTCAGGGCCTTTCTATATGATCCCAGACCCTTGTAATGCCCCTCAGGGCCTTTCTAAAGGCCCCCAGACCCTTCTAATGCCCCTCAGGACATTTCTAAAGGCCCCCAGACCCTTCTAGAGCCCCTCAGGACATTTCTAAAGGCACCCAGACCCTTCTGGACCCCCTCAGGACGATTCTAATAGCCCCCAGACCATTCTAGAGCCCCTCAGGGCCTTTCTAAAGGCCTCCACACTATTCTAATGACCCTCAAGACCCATGTAAAGGTCCCCAGACCCTTCTAGATTGCCTCAGGACCCATCTAAAAGCCCCCAGACCCTTCTAATGCCTTTCAGGACCCTTATGAAGGCCACAAGACCCTTCTAATGCCCCTCAGGACCTTTCTAAAGGCCCTCAGACTATTCAAATGCCCCTCAGGACTCTTTTAAAGGACCCCAGACCCTTCTAATGCCCCTCAGGGCCTTTCTAAATTACCCTAGACACTTCTAGAACCTCTCAGAGCCTATCTATATGACCCCAGACCCTTGTAATGCCACTCAGGGCCTTTCTAAAGGCAGCGAGACCCTTATAATCCCCCTGAGGGCCTTTAAAAAGGCCCCCAGACCCTTCTGGACCCCCTCAGGACGCTTCTAATAGCCCCCAGTCCATTCTCTAGCCCCTCAGGGCCTTTCTAAAGGCCTCCACACCCTTCTAATGACGCTCAAGACCCATGTAAAGGCCCCCAGACCCTTCTAGATTGCCTCAGGACCCATCTAAAAGCCCCCAGACCCTTCTAATGCCTTTCAGGGCCTTTCTAAAGGCCTCCACACCCTTCTAATGACCCTCAAGACCCATGTAAAGGCACCTAGACCCTTCTAGATTGCCTCAGGACCCATCTAAAAGCCCCCAGACCCTTCTAATGCCTTTCAGGACCCTTATGACGGCCACAAGACCCTTCTAATGCCCCTCAGGACCTTTCTAAAGGCCCTCAGACCCTTCTAATGCCCCTCAGGGCATTTATAAAGGTTCCCAGACCATTATAGAGCCTGTCAGGACCCTTATAAAGGCCCCCAGACCATTCTAGAGCCCCTCAGGACACTTCTAAAGGCCTGCAGACCATTCTAATGCCTGTCAGGGCCTTTCTAAAGGTCCCCAGACCTTTCTACTGCTCCTCAGGAGCATTCTAAAGGCCCCCAGACCCTTCTAATGCCCCACAGGGCCTTTCTAAAGGTCCCCAGACCCTTCTAGAGCCCCTGAAGACCCTTCTAAAGGCACCCAGACCCTTCTAAAGCCACTCAGGGCCTTTCTAAATGCCGCGAGACCCTTATCATCCTTCTGAGGGCCTTTAAAAAGGCCCCAAGACCCTTGTGGACCCCCTCAGGACTCTTCTAATAGCCCAAAGACCCTTCTAGAGCCCCTCAGGGCCTTTCTAAAAGCCTCCACACCCTTCTAATGACCCTCAAGACCCATGTAAAGTCCCCCAGACCCTTCTAGATTGCCTCAGGACCCATCTAAAAGCCCCCAGACCCTTCTAATGCCTTTCAGGACCCTTATGAAGGCCACAAGACCCTTCTAATGCCCCTCAGGACCTTTCTAAAAGCCCTCAGACCCTTCTAATGCCCCTCAGGGCATTTAGAAATGTTCCCAGACCCTTCTACAGCCCGTCAGGACCCTTATAAAGGCCCCCAGACCATTCTAGAGCCTCTCAGGACACTTTTAAAGGCCCGCAGACCATTCTAATGCCCGTCAGGGCCTTTTTAAAGGTCCCCAGACCCTTCTACTGCCCCTCAGGAGCATTCTAAAGGCCCCCAGACCCTTCTAATGCCCCACAGGGCCTTTCTAAAGGTCCCCAGACCCTTCTAGAGCCCCTGAAGACCCTTATAAAGGCCCCCAGACCATTATAGAGCCCCTCAGGACCCTTCTAAAGTCCCCCAGACGCTGCTAATTCCCCTCAGGGCTTTTATAAGGGCACCCAGACCCTTCTAATGCCCCTCAGGACCCTTATAAAGGCCCCCAGACCCTTCTAATGCCACTCAGCGCCTTTCTAAAGTACCCCAGACACTTCTAGAACCTCTCAGGGCCTTTCTATATGATCCCAGACCCTTGTAATGCCCCTCAGGGCCTTTCTAAAGGCCCCCAGACCCTTCTAATGCCCCTCAGGACATTTCTAAAGGCCCCCAGACCCTTCTAGAGCCCCTCAGGACATTTCTAAAGGCACCCAGACCCTTCTGGACCCCCTCAGGACGATTCTAATAGCCCCCAGACCATTCTAGAGCCCCTCAGGGCCTTTCTAAAGGCCTCCACACTATTCTAATGACCCTCAAGACCCATGTAAAGGTCCCCAGACCCTTCTAGATTGCCTCAGGACCCATCTAAAAGCCCCCAGACCCTTCTAATGCCTTTCAGGACCCTTATGAAGGCCACAAGACCCTTCTAATGCCCCTCAGGACCTTTCTAAAGGCCCTCAGACTATTCAAATGCCCCTCAGGACTCTTTTAAAGGACCCCAGACCCTTCTAATGCCCCTCAGGGCATTTATAAAGGTTTCCAGACCCTTCTAGAGCCCGTCAGGACCCTTATAAAGGCCCCCAGACCATTCTAGAGCCCCTCAGGACACTTCTAAAGGCCCGCAGACCATTCTAATGCCCGTCAGAGCCTTTCTAAAGGTCCCCAGACCCTTCTACTGCCCCTCAGGAGCATTCTAAAGGCCCCCAGACCCTTCTAATGCCCCACAGGGCCTTTCTAAAGGTCCCCAGACCCTTCTAGAGCCCCTGAAGACCCTTCTAAAGGCCCCCAGACCCTTATACAGCCCTTCAGGACCCTTCTAAAGGCCCCCAGACCCTGCTAATTCCCCTCAGGGCTTTTATAAGGGCACCCAGACCCTTCTAATGCCCCTCAGGACCCTTATAAAGGCACACAAACCCTTCTAGAGCCTCTCAGGACAGTTTTAAATGCCTCCAGACCCTTCTAGACCCCCTCAGGACCATTCTAAAGGCCCCCAGACCCTTCTAATGCCCCTCAGGACCCTTCTAAAGGCCCCCAGACCCTTCTAATGCACCTCAGGGCCTTTCTAAAGTATCCCAGACACTTCTAGAACCTCTCAGGGCCTTTCTATATGACCCCAGACCCTTCTAATGCCCCTCAGGGCCTTTGTAAAGGCCCGCAGACCCTTCTAATGCCCCTCAGGACATTTCTAAAGGCCCCCAGACCCTTCTAGAGCCCCTCAGGACATTTCTAAAGGCACCCAGACCCTTCTAATGCCACTCAGGGCCTTTCTAAAGGCCGCGAGACCCTTATCATCCCCCTGAGGGCCTTTAAAAAGGCCCCCAGACCCTTCTGGAGCCCCTCAGGACGCTTCTAATAGCCCCCAGACCCTTCTAGAGCCCCTCAGGGCCTTTCTAAAGGCCTCCACACCCTTCTAATGACCCTCAAGACCCATGTAAAGGCCCCCAGACCCTTCTAGATTGCCTCAGGACCCATCTAAAAGCCCCCAGACCCTTCTAATGCCTTTCAGGGCCTTTCTAAAGGCCTCCACACCCTTCTAATGACCCTCAAGACCCATGTAAAGGCCCCTAGACCCTTCTAGATTGCCTCAGGACCCATCTAAAAGCCCCCAGACCTTTCTAATGCCTTTCAGGACCCTTATGAAGGCCACAAGACCCTTCTAATGCACCTCAGGACCTTTCTAAAGGCCCTAAGACCCTTCTAATGCCCCTCAGGGCATTTATAAAGGTTTCCAGACCCTTCTAGAGCCCGTCAGGACCCATATAAAGGCCCCCAGACCATTCTAGAGCCCCTCAGGACACTTCTAAAGGCCCGCAGACCATTCTAGTGCCCATCAGGGCCTTTCTAAAGGTCCCCAGACCATTCTACTGCACCTCAGGAGCATTCTAAAGGCCCCCAGACCCTTCTAATGCCCCACAGGGCCTTTCTAATGGTCTCCAGACCCTTCTAGAGCCCCTGAAGACCGTTCTAAAGACCCCTAGACCCTTATAGAGCCCCTCAGGACCCTTCTAAAGTCCCCCAGACCCTGCTAATTCCCCTCAGGGCTTTTATAAGGGCACCCAGACCCTTCTAATGCCCCTCAGGACCCTTATAAAGGCACCCAGACCCTTCTAGAGCCTCTCAGGACAGTTTTAAATGCCTCCAGACCCTTCTAGACCCCCTCAGGACCATTCTAAAGCCCACCAGACCCTTCTAATGCCCCTCAGGACCCTTCTAAAGGCCCCCAGACCCTTCTAATGCCCCTCAGGGCCTTTCTAACGTACCCCAGACACTTCTAGAACCTCTCAGGGCCTTTCTATATGACCCCAGACCCTTGTAATGCCACTCAGGGCATTTCTAAAGGACCCATACCCTTCTAATGACCCTCAGGACATTTCTAAAGGCCCCCAGACCCTTCTAGAGCCCCTCAGGACATTTCTAAAGGCACCCAGACCATTCTAATGCCCGTCAGGACACTTCTAAAGGCCCCCAGACCCTTCTAATGCCCCTCAGGGCCTTTCTAAAGTACCCCAGACACTTCTAGAACCTCTCAGAGCCTTTCTATATGACCCCAGACCCTTGTAATGCCCCTCAGGGCCTTTCTAAAGGTCCCCAGACCCTTCTAGAGACCCTCAGGACATTTCTAAAGGCACCCAGACCCTTCTAATGCCACTCAGGGCCTTTCTAAATGCCGCGAGACCATTATAATCCCCATGAGGGCCTTTAAAAAGGCCCCCAGATCCTTCTGGACCCACTCAGGACGATTCTAATAGCCCCCAGACCCTTCTAGAGCCCCTCAGGGCCTTTCTAAAGGCCTCCACACCCTTCCAATGACCCTAAAGACAATGTAAAGGCCCCCAGACCCTTCTAGAGCCCCTGAAGACCCTTCTAAAGGCCCCCAGACCCTTATAGAGCCCCTCAGGACCCTTCTAAAGTCCCTCAGACCCTGCTAATTCCCCTCAGGGCATTTATAAGTGCCACAAGACCCTTCTAATGCCTCTCAGGACCCTTATAAAGGAACCCAGACCCTTCTAGAGCCTCTCAGGACAGTTTTAAATGCCTACAGAGCCTTCTAGACCCCCTCAGGACCATTCTAAAGGCCCCCAGACCCTTCTAATGCCACTCAGGACCCTTCGAAATGCCCCCAGACCCTTCTAATGCCACTCAGGGCCTTTCTAAAGGCCCCCAGACCATTATTATCCCCCTGAGGGCCTTTAAAAAGGGCCCCAGACCCTTCTGGACCCACTCAGGACGCTTATAAAAGCCCCCAGACCATTCTAGAGCCCCTCAGGGTCTTTCTAAAGGCCTCCACACCCTTCTAATGACCCTCAAGACCCATGTAAAGGCCCCCAGACCCTTCTAGATTGCCTCAGGACCCATCTAAAAGCCCCCAGACCCTTCTAATGCCTTTCAGGACCCTTATGAAGGCCACAAGACCCTTCTAATGCCCCTCAGGACCTTTCTAAAGGCCCTCAGACTATTCAAATGCCCATCAGGACTCTTTTAAAGGACCCCAGACCCTTCTAATGCCCCTCAGGGCCTTTCTAAATTACCCCAGACACTTCTAGAAACTCTCAGAGCTTATCTATATGACCCCAGACCCTTGTAATGCCACTCAGGGCCTTTCTAAAGGCAGCGAGACCCTTATAATCCCCATGAGGGCCTTTAAAAAGGCCCCCAGACCCTTCTGGACCCCCTCAGGACGCTTCTAATAGCCCCCAGTCCATTCTAGAGCCCCTCAGGGCCTTTCTAAAGGCCTCCACACCCTTCTAATGACCCTCAAGACCCATGTAAAGGCCCCCAGACCCTTCTAGATTGCCTCAGGACCCATCTAAAAGCCCCCAGACCCTTCTAATGCCTTTCAGGGCCTTTCTAAAGGCCTCCACACCCTTCTAATGACCCTCAAGACCCATGTAAAGGCCCCTAGACCCTTCTAGATTGCCTCAGGACCCATCTAAAAGCCCCCAGACCTTTCTAATGCCTTTCAGGACCCTTATGAAGGCCACAAGACCCTTCTAATGCACCTCAGGACCTTTCTAAAGGCCCTAAGACCCTTCTAATGCCCCTCAGGGCATTTATAAAGGTTTCCAGACCCTTCTAGAGCCCGTCAGGACCCATATAAAGGCCCCCAGACCATTCTAGAGCCCCTCAGGACACTTCTAAAGGCCCGCAGACCATTCTAGTGCCCATCAGGGCCTTTCTAAAGGTCCCCAGACCATTCTACTGCACCTCAGGAGCATTCTAAAGGCCCCCAGACCCTTCTAATGCCCCACAGGGCCTTTCTAATGGTCTCCAGACCCTTCTAGAGCCCCTGAAGACCGTTCTAAAGACCCCTAGACCCTTATAGAGCCCCTCAGGACCCTTCTAAAGTCCCCCAGACCCTGCTAATTCCCCTCAGGGCTTTTATAAGGGCACCCAGACCCTTCTAATGCCCCTCAGGACCCTTATAAAGGCACCCAGACCCTTCTAGAGCCTCTCAGGACAGTTTTAAATGCCTCCAGACCCTTCTAGACCCCCTCAGGACCATTCTAAAGCCCACCAGACCCTTCTAATGCCCCTCAGGACCCTTCTAAAGGCCCCCAGACCCTTCTAATGCCCCTCAGGGCCTTTCTAACGTACCCCAGACACTTCTAGAACCTCTCAGGGCCTTTCTATATGACCCCAGACCCTTGTAATGCCACTCAGGGCATTTCTAAAGGACCCATACCCTTCTAATGACCCTCAGGACATTTCTAAAGGCCCCCAGACCCTTCTAGAGCCCCTCAGGACATTTCTAAAGGCACCCAGACCATTCTAATGCCCGTCAGGACACTTCTAAAGGCCCCCAGACCCTTCTAATGCCCCTCAGGGCCTTTCTAAAGTACCCCAGACACTTCTAGAACCTCTCAGAGCCTTTCTATATGACCCCAGACCCTTGTAATGCCCCTCAGGGCCTTTCTAAAGGTCCCCAGACCCTTCTAGAGACCCTCAGGACATTTCTAAAGGCACCCAGACCCTTCTAATGCCACTCAGGGCCTTTCTAAATGCCGCGAGACCATTATAATCCCCATGAGGGCCTTTAAAAAGGCCCCCAGATCCTTCTGGACCCACTCAGGACGATTCTAATAGCCCCCAGACCCTTCTAGAGCCCCTCAGGGCCTTTCTAAAGGCCTCCACACCCTTCCAATGACCCTAAAGACAATGTAAAGGCCCCCAGACCCTTCTAGAGCCCCTGAAGACCCTTCTAAAGGCCCCCAGACCCTTATAGAGCCCCTCAGGACCCTTCTAAAGTCCCTCAGACCCTGCTAATTCCCCTCAGGGCATTTATAAGTGCCACAAGACCCTTCTAATGCCTCTCAGGACCCTTATAAAGGAACCCAGACCCTTCTAGAGCCTCTCAGGACAGTTTTAAATGCCTACAGAGCCTTCTAGACCCCCTCAGGACCATTCTAAAGGCCCCCAGACCCTTCTAATGCCACTCAGGACCCTTCGAAATGCCCCCAGACCCTTCTAATGCCACTCAGGGCCTTTCTAAAGGCCCCCAGACCCTTATTATCCCCCTGAGGGCCTTTAAAAAGGGCCCCAGACCCTTCTGGACCCACTCAGGACGCTTATAAAAGCCCCCAGACCATTCTAGAGCCCCTCAGGGTCTTTCTAAAGGCCTCCACACCCTTCTAATGACCCTCAAGACCCATGTAAAGGCCCCCAGACCCTTCTAGATTGCCTCAGGACCCATCTAAAAGCCCCCAGACCCTTCTAATGCCTTTCAGGACCCTTATGAAGGCCACAAGACCCTTCTAATGCCCCTCAGGACCTTTCTAAAGGCCCTCAGACTATTCAAATGCCCATCAGGACTCTTTTAAAGGACCCCAGACCCTTCTAATGCCCCTCAGGGCCTTTCTAAATTACCCCAGACACTTCTAGAAACTCTCAGAGCTTATCTATATGACCCCAGACCCTTGTAATGCCACTCAGGGCCTTTCTAAAGGCAGCGAGACCCTTATAATCCCCATGAGGGCCTTTAAAAAGGCCCCCAGACCCTTCTGGACCCCCTCAGGACGCTTCTAATAGCCCCCAGTCCATTCTAGAGCCCCTCAGGGCCTTTCTAAAGGCCTCCACACCCTTCTAATGACCCTCAAGACCCATGTAAAGGCCCCCAGACCCTTCTAGATTGCCTCAGGACCCATCTAAAAGCCCCCAGACCCTTCTAATGCCTTTCAGGACCCTTATAAAGGCCACAAGACCCTTCTAATGCCCCTCAGGACCTTTCTAAAGGCCCTCAGACCCTTCTAATGCCCCTCAGGGCATTTATAAAGGTTCCCAGACCCTTCTAGAGCCCGTCAGGACCCTTATAAAGGCCCCCAGACCATTCTAGAGCCCCTCAGGACACTTCTAAAGGCCCGCAGACCATTCTAATGCCCGTCAGGGCCTTTATAAAGGTCCCCAGACCCTTCTACTGCCCCTCAGGAGCATTCTAAAGGCCCCCAGATCCTTCTATTGCCCCACAGGGCCTTTCTAATGGTCTCCAGACCCTTCTAGAGCCCCTGAAGACCCTTCTAAAGACCCCCAGACCCTTATAGAGCCCCTCAGGACCCTTCTAAAGTCCCCCAGACCCTGCTAATTCCCCTCTGGGCTTTTATAAGGGCACCCAGACCCTTCTAATGCCCCTCAGGACCCTTATAAAGGCACCCAGACCTTTCTAGAGCCTCTCAGGACAGTTTTAAATGCCTCCAGACCCTTCTAGACCCCCTCAGGACCATTCTAAAGGCCCCCAGACCCTTCTAATGCCCCTCAGGACCCTTCTAAAGGCCCCCAGACCCTTCTAATGCCCCTCAGGGCCTTTCTAAAGTACCCCAGACACTTCTAGAACCTCTCAGGGCCTTTCTATATGACCCCAGACCCTTGTAATGCCCCTCAGGGCCTTTCTAAAGGCCCGCAGAGCCTTCTAATGCCCCTCAGGACATTTCTAAAGGCCCCCAGACCCTTCTAGAGCCCCTCAGGACATTTCTAAAGGCACCCAGACCCTTCTAATGCCACTCAGGGCCTTTCTAAAGGCCGCGAGACCCTTATAATCCCCCTGAGGGCCTTTAAAAAGGCCCCCAGACCCTTCTGGACCCCCTCAGGATGCTTCTAATAGCCCCCAGACCCTTCTAGAGCCCCTAAGGGCCTTTCTAAAGGCCTCCACACCCTTCTAATGACCCTCAAGACCCATGTAAAGGCCCCCAGACCCTTCTAGATTGCCTCAGGACCCATCTAAAAGCCCCCAGACCCTTCTAATGCATTTCAGGGCCTTTCTAAAGGCCTCCACACACTTCTAATGACCCACAAGACCCATGTAAAGGCCCCTAGACCCTTCTAGATTGCCTCAAGACCCATCCAAAAGCCCCCAGACCCTTCTAATGCCTTTCAGGACCCTTATGAAGGCCACAAGACCCTTCTAATGCCCCTCAGGACCTTTCTAAAGGCCCTCAGACCCTTCTAATGCCCCTCTAGGCATTTATAAAGGTTCCCAGACCCTTCTAGAGCCCGTCAGGACCCTTATAAAGGCCCCCAGACCATTCTAGAGCCCCTCAGGACACTTCTAAAGGCCCGCAGACCATTCTAATGCCCGTCAGGGCCTTTCTAAAGGTCCCCAGACCCTTCTACTGCCCCTCAGGAGCATTCTAAAGGCCCCCAGACCATTCTAATGCCCCACAGGGCCTTTCTAAAGGTCGCCAGACCCTTCTAGAGCCCCTGAAGACCCTTCTAAAGGCCTCCAGACCCTTCTAGAGCACCTGGGGACCCTTCTAGAGTCCGTGACCCTAGAGTATAGACCCTTCTAGAGTCCTGGGACCCTTCTAGAGTCTGGGGGCCTTTAGTATGGTCCTGAGGGTCTCTAGAAGGGTCTGGGGACTTTTAGAAATGCCCTGACGGGCATTAGAAAGGTCTCGGGGCCTTTAGAAGGGCCCTGTGGGACCTTAGAAGTGTTTGGGGGGCTTTAGAATGGTCCTGAGGGTGTCTAGAAGGGTCTGGAGGCATTTAAAACTGTCCTGAGAGGCTCTAGGAGGGTCTGGGTGCCTTTATAAGGGTCCTGATGAGCATTAGAAGGGTATGGGTGCCTTATAAAAGCCCTCAGGGGAATTAGCAGGGTCTGGGAGACTTTAGAAGGGTCCTGAGGGGCTCTATTATGGTCTTGGGTCCTTTAGAATGCTCCTGAGGGGCAGTAGAATTGTGTGGAGGCCTTTAGAAAGGCCCTGAGAGGCTCTAGAAGGGTCTGGTGGCTATTAGAAGCGTCCTGAGGGGGTCCAGAAGCGTCTGTGGGCATTTTTAAAGGCCCTCAGGGGGATTATAGGGGTCTCGCGGTCTTTAGAAAGGCCCTGAGTGGCATTAGAAGTGTCTGGGTGCTTTTAAATATGTCCTGAGGGGATCTAGAAGGGTCAGGGGGCCTTTAGAAATGTCCTGAGGGGCATTAGAAGGGTATGGGGGCCTTTAGAAAGGCCCTGAGGAACATTACAAGGGTCTGGGGTCATATAGAAAGGCCCTGAGATGTTCTAGAAGTGTCTGGGTTACTTTAGAAAGGCCCTGAGGGGCATTCGAAAGGTCTGGGGGCCTTTAAAACTGTCCTGAGAGGATCTAGAAGGGTCTGGGGGCCTTTTTAAAGGCCCTCAGGGGGATTATAAGGGTCTCGCGGCATTTAGAAAGGCCCTTAGTTTCATTAGAAGGGTCTGGGTGCCTTTAGAAATGTCCTGAGGGGCTCTAGAAGGGTCTGGGGTAATTTAGAAAGGACCTGAGTGGCATTAGAAGGGTCTGGGGGCCTTTAGAAGGGTCCTGAGGGGCAGTAGAAGGTTCTGGGGGCCTTTAGAATGGTCCTGAGGGGATCTAGAAGGGTCTGGAGGTATTTAATACTGTCCTGAGAGGCTCTAGAAGGGTCTGGGTGCCTTTATAAGGGTCCTGAGGGGCATTAGAAGGGTCTGGGTGCCCTTATAAAGACCCTGAGGGGAATTAGCAGGGTCTGGGGGACTTTAGAAGGGTCCTGAGGGGCTCTATAAGGGTCTGGGGGCCTTTAGAAGGGTCTTCAGGGGCTCTAGAAGGGTCTGGGGACCTTTAGAAAGACCCTGTGGGGCATTAGAAGGGTCTGGGGGCCTTTAGAATGCTCCTGAGGGGCAGTAGAAGGGTCTGGGGACCTTTAGAAAGGCCCTGAGTGGCATTAGAAGGGTCTGGGTGCCTTTAGAAATGTCCTGAGGGGCTCTAGAAGGGTCTGGGGGCCTTTAGAAATGTCCTGAGGGGCATTAGAAGGGTATGGGGGCCTTTAGAAAGGCCCTGAGAGGCATTACAGGGGTTTGGCGTCATATAGAAAGGCCCTGAGAGGTTCTAGAAGTGTCTGGGGTACTTTAGAAAGGCCCTGAGGGCATTAGAAGGGTCTGGAGGCCTTTAGAAGGGTCCTGAGGGGCATTAGAAGGGTCTGGGGGCCTTTAGAAGGGTCTTCAGGGGATCTAGAAGGGTCTGGGGACCTTTAGAAAGGCCCTGAGGGGCATTAGAAGGGTCTGTGGGCCTTTAGAAAGGTCCTGAGGGGCATTAGAAGGGTCTTGTGGCCTTCATAAGGGTCCTGAAAGGCATTAGAAGGGTCTCGGGGCTTTTAGATGGGTCCTGAGGCAATCTAGAAGGGCCTAGGGGCCTTTAAATGGGTCTTGAGGGTCATTAGAAGGGTGTGGAGGCCTTTAGAAAGGCCCTGAGGGGCTCTAGAAGGGTCTGGGGGCTATTAGAAGCGTCCTGAGGCCGTCCAGAAGGGTCTGGGGGCCTTTTTAAAGGCCCTCAGGGGGATTATACGTGTCTCGCGGCCTTTAGAAAGGCCCTGAGTGGCATTAGAAGGGTCTGGGGGCCTTTAGAAGGGTCTTCAGGGGCTCTAGAAGGGTCTGGGGACCTTTAGAAAGGCCCTGTGGGGCATTAGAAGGGTCTGGGCGCCTTTAGAATGCTCCTGAGGGGCAGTAGAAGGGTCTGGGGACCTTTAGAAAGGCCCTGACGGGCATTAGAATGGTCTGCGGGCCTTTAGAAGTGTCCTGAGGGGCTCTGGAATGGTCTGGGGGCCTTTATAAGGGTCCTGACGGGCTCTAGAAGGGTCTGGGAACCTTTATAAATGTCCTGAGGGGCATTAGAAGGGTCTGCGGGCCTTTAGAAAGGTCCTGAGGGGCATTAGAAGGGTCTTGTGGCCTTCATAAGGGTCCTGAAAGGCATTAGAAGGGTCTGGGGGCTTTTAGATTGGTCCTGAGGCAATCTAGAAGGGTCTAGGGGCATTTACATGGGTCTTGAGGGTCATTAGAAGGGTGTGGAGGCCTTTAGAAAGGCCCTGAGGGGCTCTAGAAGGGTCTGGGGGCTATTAGAAGCGTTTTGAGGGGGTCCAGAAGGGTTTGGGGGCCTTTTTAAAGGCCCTCAGGGGGATTTTAAGGGTCTCGCAGCGTTTAGAAAGGCCCTGAGTGGCATTAGAAGGGTCTGGGTGCCTTTAGAAATGTCCTGAGGGGCTCTAGAAGGGTCTGGGGGCCTTTAGAAATGTCCTGAGGGGCATTAGAAGGGTCTGGGGGCCTTTAGAAAGGCCCTGAGAGGCATTACAAGGGTTTGGCGTCATATAGAAAGGCCCTGAGAGGTTCTAGAAGTGTCTGGGGTACTTTAGAAAGGCCCTGAGGGGCATTAGAAGGGTCTGGGGGCCTTTAGAAGGTTCCTGAGGGGCATTAGAAGGGTCTGGGGGCCTTTAGAATGGTCCTGAGGGGGTCTAGAAGGGTCTGGAGGCATTTAAAACTGTCCTGAGTGGCTCTAGAAGGGTCTGGGTGCCTTTATAGGGGTCCTGAGTGGCATTAGAAGGGTCTGGGTGCCCTTATAAAAGCCCTGAGGGGAATTAGCAGGGTCTGGGGGACTTTAGAAGGGTCCTGAGGGGCTCTAGAATGGTCTGGGGGTCTTTAGAAGGGTCTTCAGGGGATCTAGAAGGGTCTGGGGACCTTTAGAAAGGCCCTGAGGGGCATTTGAAGGGTCTGAGGGCCTTTAGAAAGGTCCTGAGGGGCATTAGAAGGGTCTTGTGGCCTTCATAAGGGTCCTGAAAGGCATTAGAAGGGTCTGGGGGCTTTTAGATGGGTCCTGAGGCAATCTAGAAGGGTCTGGGGGCCTTTACATGGGTCTTGAGGGTCATTAGAAGGGTGTGGAGGCCTTTAGAAAGGCCCTTAGGGGATCTAGAAGGGTCTGGGGGCTATTAGAAGCGTCCTGAGGGCGTCCAGAAGGGTCTGGGGGCCTTTTTAAAGGCCCTCAGGGGGATTATAAGGGTCTCGCGGCCTTTAGAAAGGCCCTGAGGGGCATTAGAAGGGTCTGGGTGCCATTAGAAATGTCCTGAGGGGCTCTTGAAGGGTGTGGGGGCCTTTAAAAATGTCCTGAGGGGCATTAGAAGGGTCTGGGTGCCTTTAGAAAGGCCCTGAGAGGCATTACAAGGGTTTGGGGTCATATAGAAAGGCCCTGAGAGGTTCTAGAAGTGTCTGGGGTACTTTAGAAAGGCCCTGAGGGGCATTAGAAGGGTCTGGGGGCATTTAGAATGGTCCTGAGGGGCATTAGAAGGGTCTGGGGGCCTTTAGAATGGTCCTGAGGGGGTCTAGAAGGGTATGGAGGCATTTAAAACTGTCCTGAGAGGCTCTAGAAGGGTCTGGGTGCCTTTATAAGGGTCCTGAGGGGCATTAGAAGGGTCTGGGTGCCCTTATAAAAGCCCTGAGGGGAATTAGCAGGGTCTGGGGGACTTTATAAGGGACCTGAGGGGCTCTATAAGGGTCTGGGGGCCTTTAGAAGGGTCTTCAGTGGCTCTAGAAGGGTCTGGGGACCTTTAGAAAGGCCCTGTGGGGCATTAGAAGGGTCTGGGGGCCTTTAGAATGCTCCTGAGGGGCAGTAGAAGGGTCTGGGGACCTTTAGAAAGGCCCTGACGGGCATTAGAATGGTCTGCGGGCCTTTAGAAGTGTCCTGAGGGGGTCCAGAAGGGTCTGGAGGCCTTTTTAAAGGACCTCAGGGAGATTATAAGGGTGTCGCGGCATTTACAAAGGCCCTGAGTGGCATTATAAGGGTCTGGGGTCATATAGAAAGGCTCTGAGAGGTTCTAGAAGTGTCTGGGTTAAATTAGAAAGGTCCTGAGGGGCATTAGAAGGGTCTTGGGGCCTTTAGAAAGGTTCTGAGGGGCAGTACAAGGGTCAGGGGACCTTTAAAAGAGTCCTGAGGGGCATTTGAATAGTCTGAGGGCCTTTAGAAAGGTCCTGAAGGGCATTAGAAGGGTCTTGTGGCCTTCATAAGGGTCCTGAAAGGCATTAGAAGTGTCTGGGGGCTTTTAGATGGGTCCTGAGGCAATCTAGAAGGGTATGGGGGCCTTTACATGGGTCTTGATGGTTATTAGAAGGGTGTGGAGGCCTTTAGAAGGGTCTTCAGGGGCTTTAGAAGGGTCTGGGGACCTTTAGAAAGGCCCTGTGGGGCATTAGAATGGTCTGGGGGCCTTTAGAATGCTCCTGAGGGGCAGTAGAAGGGTCTGGGGACCTTTAGAAAGGCCCTGACGGGCATTAGAATGGTCTGCGGGCCTTTAGAAGTGTCCTGAGGGGCTCTAGAATGGTCTGGGGGCCTTTATAAGGGTCCTGAGGGGCTCTAGAAGGGTCTGGGAACCTTTATAAATGCCCTGAGGGGCATTAGAAGGGTCTGAGGGCCTTTAGAAAGGTCCTAAGGGGCATTAGAAGGGCCTTGTGGCCTTCATAAGGGTCCTGAAAAGCATTAGAAGGGTCTGGGGGCTTTTAGATTGGTCCTGCGGCAATCTAGAAGGGTCTAGGGGCCTTTACATGGGTCTTGAGGGTCATTAGAAGGGTGTGGAGGCCTTTAGAAAGGCCCTGAGGGGCTCTAGAAGGGTCTGGGGGCTATTAGAAGCGTTTTGAGGGGGTCCAGAAGGGTTTGGGGGCCTTTTTAAAGGCCCTCAGGGGGATTTTAAGGGTCTCGCAGCGTTTAGAAAGGCCCTGAGTGGCATTAGAAGGGTCTGGGTGCCTTTAGAAATGTCCTGAGGGGCTCTAGAAGGGTCTGGGGGCCTTTAGAAATGTCCTGAGGGGCATTAGAAGGGTCTTGTGGCCTTCATAAGGGTCCTGAAAGGCATTAGAAGGGTCTGGGGGTTTTTAGATGGGTCCTGAGGCAATCTAGAATGGTCTGGGGGCCTTTACATGGGTCTTGAGGGTCATTAGAAGGGTGTGGAGGCCTTTAGAATGGCCCTGAAAGGCATTAGAAGGGTCTGGGGGCTTTTAGATGGGTCCTGAGGCAATCTAGAAGGGTCTGGGTGCCTTTTTAAAGGCCCTCAGGGGGATTATAAGGGTCTGGGTGCCTCTAGAAATGTCCTGAGGGGCTCTAGAAGGGTCTGGGGGCCTTTAGAAATGTCCCTAGGGGCATTAGAAGGGTATGGAGGCCTTTAGAAAGGCCCTGAGAGGCATTACAAGGATCTGGGGTCATATAGAAAGGTCCTGAGAAGTTCTAGAAGTGTCTGGGGTACTTTAGAAAGGCCCTGAGGGGCATTAGAAGGGTCTGGGGGCATTTAGAAGGTTTCTGAGGGGCATTTGAATGGTCTGGGGGCCTTTAGAAAAGCCCTGAGGGGCATTAGAAGGGTCTGGGGGCCTTTAAAAGGGTCCTGAGGGGCATTTGAATGGTCTGGGGGCCTTTATATATGCCCTGAGGTGCATTAGAAGGGTCTGGGGGCCTTTAGAAAGGCCCTGAGGGGCTCTAAAAGAGTCTGGGGGCCTTTAGAATGGTCCTGAGGGGCTCTAGAAGGGTCTGGGGACCTTTATAAATGCCCTGAGGGGCATTAGCAGGGTCTGGGGGATATTAGAAGGGTCCTGAGGGGCTCTATAAGAGTCTGGGGTCCTTTAGAAGGGTCTTCAGGGGCTCTAGAAGGGTCTGGGGACCTTTAGAATTTCCCTGAGTGGCATTAGAAGGGTCTGGGGGCATTTAGAATGCTCCTGAGGGGCAGTAGAAGGGTCTGGGGACCTTTATAATGGCCCTAAGGGGCATTAGAAGGGTCTGGGGCCCTTTGAAAGGTCCTGAGGGGCATTAGAAGGGTCTTGGGGGCTTTAGAATGGTCCTGAGGGGGTCTAAAAGGGTCTGGAGGCATTTAAAACTGTCCTGAGAGGCTCTAGAACGGTCTGGGTGCCTTTATAAGGGTCCTGAGGGGCATTAGAAGGGTCTAGGTGCCCTTATAAAAGCCCTGAGGGGAATTAGCAGGGTCTGGGGGACTTTAGAAGGGTCCTGAGGGTCTCTAGAAGGGTCTGGGGGCCTTTAGAAGGGTCTTCAGGGGCTCTAGAAGGGTCTGGGGACCTTTATAAATGCCCTGAGTGGCATTAGTATGGTCTGAGGGCCTTTAGAAAGGTCCTGAGGGGCATTAGAAGGGTCTTGTGACCTTCATAAGGGTCCTGAAAGGCATTAGAAGGGTCTGGGGGCTTTTAGATGGGTCCTGAGGCAATCTAGAAGGGTCTGGGGGCCTTTACATGGGTCTTGAGGGTCATTAGAAGGGTGTGGAGGCCTTTAGAAAGGCCCTGAGGCGCTCTAGAAGGGTCTGGAGACTATTAGAAGCGTCCTGAGGGAGTCCAGAAGGGTCTAGGGGTCTTTTTAAAGGCCCTCAGGGGGATTATAAGGGTCTCGCGGCCTTTAGAAAGGCCCTGAGTGGCATTAGAAGGGTCTGGGTGCCTTTAGAAATGTCCTGAGGGCCTCTAGAAGGGTCTGGGGGATTTTAGAAATGTCCTGAGGGGCATTAGAAGGGTATGGGGGCCTTTAGAAAGGCCCTGAGGGGCATTACAAGGGTCTGGGGTCATATAGAAAGGCCCTGAGAGGTTCTAGAAGTGTCTGGGGTACTTTAGAAAGGCCCTGAGGGGCATTAGAAGGGTCCGGGGGCCTTTAGAAGGGTTCTGAGGGGGTCTAGAATGGTCTGGAGGCATTTAAAACTGTCCTGAGAGGCTCTAGAAGGGTCTGGGTGCCTTTATAAGGGTCCTGAGGGGCATTAGAAGGATCTTGTGGCCCTTTTAAAAGCCTTGAGGGGAATTAGCAGGGTCTGGGGGACTTTAGAAGGGTCCTGAGGGGCTCTGTAAGAGTCTGGGGGCCTTTAGAAGGGTCTTCAGGGGCTCTAGAAGGGTTTGGTGACCTTTAGAAAGACCCTGTGCGGCATTAGATGGTTCTGGGGGCCTTTAGAATGCTCCTGAGGGGCAGTAGAAGGGTCTGGGGACCTTTAGAAAGGCCCTGACGGGCATTAGAATGGTCTGCGGGCCTTTAGAAGTGTCCTGAGGGGCTCTAGAATGGTCTGGGGGCCTTTATAAGGGTCTTCAGGGACTCTAGAAGGGTCTGGGGACCTTTATAAATGCCCTGAGGGGCAATAGAAGGGTCTGAGGGCCTTTAGAAAGGTCCTGAGGGGCATTAGAAGGGTCTTGTGGCCTTCATAAGGGTCCTGAAAGGCATTAGAAGGGTCTGGGGGCTTTTAGATGGGTCCTGAGGCAATCTAGAAGGGTCTAGGGGCCTTTACATGGGTCTTGAGGGTCATTAGATGGGTGTGGAGGCCTTTAGAAAGGCCCTGAAAGGCATTAGAAGGGTCTGGGGGCTTTTAGATGGGTCCTGAGGCAATCTAGAAGGGTCTGGGGGCCTTTACATGGGTCTTGAGGGTCATTAGAAGGGTGTGGATTCCTTTAGAAAGGCCCTGAATGGCATTAGAAGGGTCTGGGGGCTATTAGAAGCGTCCTGAGGGGGTCCAGAAGGGTCTGGGGGCCTTTTTAAAGGCCCTCAGGGGGATTACAAGGGTCTCGCGGCCTTTAGAAAGGCCCTGAGTGGCATTAGAAGGGTCTGGGTGCCTTTAGAAATGTCCTGAGGGGCTCTAGAAGGGTCTGGGTGCCTTTAGAAATGTCCTGAGGGGCATTAGAAGGGTATGGGTGCCTTTAGAAAGGCCCTGAGGGGCATTACAAGGGTCTGGGGTCATATAGAAAGGCCCTGAGAGGTTCTAGAAGTGTCTGGGGTACTTTAGAAAGGCCCTGAGGTAGATTAGAATGGTCTGGGGTCCTTTAGAATCGTCCTGAGGGGCATTAGAAGGGTCTGGGGCCTCTAGAAGGGTCCTGAGGGACTCTAGAAAGATCTGGGGTCCTTTAGAAATATCCTGAGGTGCTCTAAAAGTGTCTCGGGTCTTTTAGAAGGGTCCTGAGGGGCATTAGACTGGTCTGGGGGCCTGTAGAAATGCCCTGAGGGGCATTAGAAAGGTCTGCGTCTTTTTAAAAGGGTCTTCAAGGCATCTAGAAGGGTCTGGGGGCCTTTAGAAGTGTCCTGAGGGGCTCTAAAAGAGTCTGGGGGCCTTTAGATTGGTCCAGAGGGCCTCTAGAAAGGTCTGTGGACCTTTAGAAATGCCCTGAGGTGTATTAGAAGGGTCTGGGGGCCTTTCGAAAGGCCCTGTGGGGCATTAGAAGGGTCTGGGGGGCTTTAGAATGGTCTTGAGGGGCATTAGAAGGGTCTTGTGGCCTTTATAATGGTCCTGAAAGGCATTAGAAGGGTCTGGGGGCTTTTAGATGGGTCCTTAGGCAATCTAGAATGGTCAGGGGTCCTTTACATGGGTCTTGAGGGTCATTAGAAGGGTGTGGAGGCCTTTAGAAAGGCCCTTAATGGCATTAGAAGGGTCTGGGGGCTTTTAGATGGGTCCTGAGGCAATCTAGAAGGGTCTGGGTGCCTTTTTAAAGGCCCTCAGGGGGGTGATAAGGGTCTCACGGGCTTTAGAAAGGCCCTGAGAGGCATTACAAGGATCTGGGGTCATATAGAAAGGCCCTGAGAGGTTCTAGAAGTGTCTGGGGTACTTTAGAAAGGCCCTGAGGGGCATTAGAAGGGTCTGGGGGCCTTTAGAAGGGTCCTGAAGGGCATTAGAAGGGTCTGGGGGCCTTTAGAAGGGTTCTGAGGGGTATTTGAATGCTCTGGGGGCCTTTAGAAAGGCCCTGAGGGGCATTAGAAGGGTCTGGGGGCCTTTAGAAGGGTCCTGAGGGGCATTTGAATGCTCTGCGGGCCTTTAGAATGGCCCTGAGGTGCATTAGAAGGGTCTGGGGACTTTAAAATGGTCCTGAGGGGCATTTGAATGGTCTGGGCGCCTTTAGAATGACCCTGAGGTTGATTAGAAGGGTCTGGGGGCCTTTAGAATCGTCCTGAGGGGCTCTAGAATGGTCTGGGGGCCTCTAGAAGGGTCTTCAGGGGCTCTAGAAGGGTCTTGGGGCCTTTAGAAGTGTCCTGAGTGGCTCTAGAAGGGTCTGAGGGCCTTTAGAAAGGCCCTGAGGGGCATTAGAAAGGTCTGGGGCCTTTTAGAAGGGTCTTGAGGGGATCTAGAAGGGTCTTGATGCCTTTAGAAGTGCCATGAGGGGCTCTAGAAGGGTCTGGGTGCCTTTATAAAGGCCCTGAATGGCTCTAGAAGTGTCAGGGAGCCGTTAGAAAGATGTTGAGGGGCTCTTGAAGGGTCTGCGGGCCTTTAGAATGGCCCAGAGAGGCTCTAAAAAAGTCTGGGGGCCTTTAGAACGGTCCTGAGGGGCTCTAGAAGGGTCTGGGGAGCTTTACAAATGCCCTGAGGGGCATTAGCAGGGTCTGGGGGACTTTAGAAGGATCCTGAGGGGCTCTATAAGGGTATGGGGGCCTTTAGAAGGGTCTTCAGGGGCTCTAGAAGGGTCTGGGGACTTTTAGAAAGGCCCTGAGTGGCATTAGAATGGTCTGGGGGTCTTTAGAATGATCCTGTGGGGCAGTAGAAGGGTCTGGGTACCTTTATAAAGGCCCTGACGGCATTAGAATGGTCTGCGGGCCTTTAGAAGTGTCCTGAGGGGCTCTAGAATGGTCTGGGGGCCTTTATAAGGGTCCTGACGGGCTCTAGAAGGGTCTGGGAACCTTAATAAATGCCCTGAGGGGCATTAGAAGGGTCTGAGGGCCTTTAGAAAGGTCCTGAGGGGCATTAGAAGGGTCTGGGGGTCTTTATAATGCTCCTGAGGGGAAGTAGAAGGGTCTAGGTACCTTTATAAAGGCCCTGACGGGCATTAGAATGGTCTGCGGGCCTTTAGAAAGGTCCTGAGGGGCATTAGAAGGGTCTTGTGGCCTTCATAAGGGTCCTGAAAGGCATTAGAAGGGTCTGGGGGCTTTTAGATGGGTCCTGAGGCAATCTAGAAGGGTCTGGGGGCCTTTACATGGGTCTTGAGGGTCATTAGAAGGGTGTGGAGGCCTTTAGATAGGCCCTGAGGGGCTCTAGAAGGGTCTGGAGACAATTAGAAGCGTCCTGAGGGGGTCCTGAAGGGTCTAGGGGTCTTTTAAAAGGCCCTCAGGGGGATTATAAGGGTCTCGCGGCCTTTAGAAAGGCCCTGAGTGGCATTAGAAGGGTCTGGGTGCCTTTAGAAATGTCCTGAGGGGCTCTAGAAGGGTCTGGGGGCCTTTAGAAATGTCCTGAGGGGCATTAGAAGGGTATGGGGGCCTTTAGAAGGGTCCTGAGGTGAATTAGAAGGGTCTGGGGGCCTTTAGAATGGTCCTGAGGGAGTCTAGAAGGGTCTGGAGGCATTTAAAACTGTCCTGAGAGGCTCTAGAATGGTCTGGGTGCCTTTATAAGGGTCCTGAGGGGCATTAGAAGGGTCTGGGTGCCCTTATAAATGCCCTGAGGGGAATTAGCAGGGTCTGGGGGACTTTAGAAGGGTCCTGAGGGGCTCTAGAAGGGTCTGGGGGCCTTTAGAAGGGTCTTCAGGGGCTCTAGAAGGGTCTGGGGACCTTTAGAAAGGCCCTGTGGGGCATTAGAAGGGTCTGGGGGCCTTTAGAATGCTCCTGAGGGGCAGTAGAAAGGTCTGCGGACCTTTAGAAAGGCCCTGACGGGCATTAGAATGGTCTGCGGGCCTTTACAAATGTCCTGAGGGGCTCTAGAATGGTCTGGGGGCCTTTATAAGGGTCCTGACGGGCTCTAGAAGGGTCTGGGAACCTTTATAAATGCCCTGAGGTGCATTAGAAGGGTCTGAGGGCCTTTAGAAAGGTCCTGAGGGGCATTAGAAGGGTCTTGTGGCCTTTATAAGGGTCCTGAAAGGCATTAGAAGGGTCTGGGGGCTTTTAGATGGGTCCTGAGGCAATCTAGAATGGTCTGGGGGCCTTTACATGGGTCTTGAGGGTCATTAGAAGGGTGTGGAGGCCTTTAGAAAGGCCCTGAAAGGCATTAGAAGGGTCTGGGGGCTTTTAGATGGGTCCTGAGGCAATCTAGAAGGGTCTGGGGGCCTTTACATGGGTCTTGAGGGTCATTAGAAGGGTGTGGAGGCCTTTAGAAAGGCCCTGAAAGGCATT
Source organism: Coccyzus lansbergi (assembly GCA_033558105.1). Lineage (NCBI taxonomy): Eukaryota > Metazoa > Chordata > Aves > Cuculiformes > Coccyzidae > Coccyzus > Coccyzus lansbergi. The sequence continues at coordinate 82,826 of JAUMJK010000937.1, forward strand.
AGAAGGGTCTGGGGGCTTTTAGATGGGTCCTGAGGCAATATAGAAGGGTCTGGGTGCCTTTTTAAAGGCCCTCAGGGGGATTATAAGGGTCTCGCGGCCTTTAGAAAGGACCTGAGAGGCATTACAAGGATCTGGGGTCACATAGAAAGGCCCTGAGAGGTTCTAGAAGTGTCTGGGGTACTTTAGAAAGGCCCTGAGTGGCATTAGAAGGGTCTGGGGGCCTTTAGAAGGGTCCTGAGGGGCATTAGAATGGTCTGGGGGCCTTTAGAAGGGTTCTGAGGGGCATTTAAATGGTCTGGGGGCCTTTAGAAAGGCCCTGAGGGGCATTAGAAGGGTCTGGGGGCCTTTAAAAGAGTCCTGAGGGGCATTTGAATGGTCTGGGGGCCTTTAGAAAGGCCCTGAGGTGCATTAGAAGGGTCTGGGAGCCTTTAAAAGGGTCCTGAGGGGCATTTTAATGGTCTGGGGGCCTTTAGAATGACCCTGAGGTGGATTAGAAGGGTCTGGGGGCCTTTAGAAATGTCCTGAGGGCCTCTAGAAGGGTCTGGGGGATTTTAGAAATGTCCTGAGGGGCATTAGAAGGGTATGGGGGCCTTTAGAAAGGCCCTGAGGGGCATTACAAGGGTCTGGGGTCATATAGAAAGGCCCTGAGAGGTTCTAGAAGTGTCTGGGGTACTTTAGAAAGGCCCTGAGGGGCATTAGAAGGGTCCGGGGGCCTTTAGAAGGGTTCTGAGGGGGTCTAGAATGGTCTGGAGGCATTTAAAACTGTCCTGAGAGGCTCTAGAAGGGTCTGGGTGCCTTTATAAGGGTCCTGAGGGGCATTAGAAGGATCTTGTGGCCCTTTTAAAAGCCTTGAGGGGAATTAGCAGGGTCTGGGGGACTTTAGAAGGGTCCTGAGGGGCTCTGTAAGAGTCTGGGGGCCTTTAGAAGGGTCTTCAGGGGCTCTAGAAGGGTTTGGTGACCTTTAGAAAGACCCTGTGCGGCATTAGATGGTTCTGGGGGCCTTTAGAATGCTCCTGAGGGGCAGTAGAAGGGTCTGGGGACCTTTAGAAAGGCCCTGACGGGCATTAGAATGGTCTGCGGGCCTTTAGAAGTGTCCTGAGGGGCTCTAGAATGGTCTGGGGGCCTTTATAAGGGTCTTCAGGGACTCTAGAAGGGTCTGGGGACCTTTATAAATGCCCTGAGGGGCAATAGAAGGGTCTGAGGGCCTTTAGAAAGGTCCTGAGGGGCATTAGAAGGGTCTTGTGGCCTTCATAAGGGTCCTGAAAGGCATTAGAAGGGTCTGGGGGCTTTTAGATGGGTCCTGAGGCAATCTAGAAGGGTCTAGGGGCCTTTACATGGGTCTTGAGGGTCATTAGATGGGTGTGGAGGCCTTTAGAAAGGCCCTGAAAGGCATTAGAAGGGTCTGGGGGCTTTTAGATGGGTCCTGAGGCAATCTAGAAGGGTCTGGGGGCCTTTACATGGGTCTTGAGGGTCATTAGAAGGGTGTGGATTCCTTTAGAAAGGCCCTGAATGGCATTAGAAGGGTCTGGGGGCTATTAGAAGCGTCCTGAGTGGGTCCAGAAGGGTCTGGGGGCCTTTTTAAAGGCCCTCAGGGGGATTACAAGGGTCTCGCGGCCTTTAGAAAGGCCCTGAGTGGCATTAGAAGGGTCTGGGTGCCTTTAGAAATGTCCTGAGGGGCTCTAGAAGGGTCTGGGTGCCTTTAGAAATGTCCTGAGGGGCATTAGAAGGGTATGGGTGCCTTTAGAAAGGCCCTGAGGGGCATTACAAGGGTCTGGGGTCATATAGAAAGGCCCTGAGAGGTTCTAGAAGTGTCTGGGGTACTTTAGAAAGGCCCTGAGGTAGATTAGAATGGTCTGGGGTCCTTTAGAATCGTCCTGAGGGGCATTAGAAGGGTCTGGGGCCTCTAGAAGGGTCCTGAGGGACTCTAGAAAGATCTGGGGTCCTTTAGAAATATCCTGAGGTGCTCTAAAAGTGTCTCGGGTCTTTTAGAAGGGTCCTGAGGGGCATTAGACTGGTCTGGGGGCCTGTAGAAATGCCCTGAGGGGCATTAGAAAGGTCTGCGTCTTTTTAAAAGGGTCTTCAAGGCATCTAGAAGGGTCTGGGGGCCTTTAGAAGTGTCCTGAGGGGCTCTAAAAGAGTCTGGGGGCCTTTAGATTGGTCCAGAGGGCCTCTAGAAAGGTCTGTGGACCTTTAGAAATGCCCTGAGGTGTATTAGAAGGGTCTGGGGGCCTTTCGAAAGGCCCTGTGGGGCATTAGAAGGGTCTGGGGGGCTTTAGAATGGTCTTGAGGGGCATTAGAAGGGTCTTGTGGCCTTTATAATGGTCCTGAAAGGCATTAGAAGGGTCTGGGGGCTTTTAGATGGGTCCTTAGGCAATCTAGAATGGTCAGGGGTCCTTTACATGGGTCTTGAGGGTCATTAGAAGGGTGTGGAGGCCTTTAGAAAGGCCCTTAAAGGCATTAGAAGGGTCTGGGGGCTTTTAGATGGGTCCTGAGGCAATCTAGAAGGGTCTGGGTGCCTTTTTAAAGGCCCTCAGGGGGGTGATAAGGGTCTCACGGGCTTTAGAAAGGCCCTGAGAGGCATTACAAGGATCTGGGGTCATATAGAAAGGCCCTGAGAGGTTCTAGAAGTGTCTGGGGTACTTTAGAAAGGCCCTGAGGGGCATTAGAAGGGTCTGGGGGCCTTTAGAAGGGTCCTGAAGGGCATTAGAAGGGTCTGGGGGCCTTTAGAAGGGTTCTGAGGGGTATTTGAATGCTCTGGGGGCCTTTAGAAAGGCCCTGAGGGGCATTAGAAGGGTCTGGGGGCCTTTAGAAGGGTCCTGAGGGGCATTTGAATGCTCTGCGGGCCTTTAGAATGGCCCTGAGGTGCATTAGAAGGGTCTGGGGACTTTAAAATGGTCCTGAGGGGCATTTGAATGGTCTGGGCGCCTTTAGAATGACCCTGAGGTTGATTAGAAGGGTCTGGGGGCCTTTAGAATCGTCCTGAGGGGCTCTAGAATGGTCTGGGGGCCTCTAGAAGGGTCTTCAGGGGCTCTAGAAGGGTCTTGGGGCCTTTAGAAGTGTCCTGAGTGGCTCTAGAAGGGTCTGAGGGCCTTTAGAAAGGCCCTGAGGGGCATTAGAAAGGTCTGGGGCCTTTTAGAAGGGTCTTGAGGGGATCTAGAAGGGTCTTGATGCCTTTAGAAGTGCCATGAGGGGCTCTAGAAGGGTCTGGGTGCCTTTATAAAGGCCCTGAATGGCTCTAGAAGTGTCAGGGAGCCGTTAGAAAGATGTTGAGGGGCTCTTGAAGGGTCTGCGGGCCTTTAGAATGGCCCAGAGGGGCTCTAAAAAAGTCTGGGGGCCTTTAGAACGGTCCTGAGGGGCTCTAGAAGGGTCTGGGGAGCTTTACAAATGCCCTGAGGGGCATTAGCAGGGTCTGGGGGACTTTAGAAGGATCCTGAGGGGCTCTATAAGGGTATGGGGGCCTTTAGAAGGGTCTTCAGGGGCTCTAGAAGGGTCTGGGGACTTTTAGAAAGGCCCTGAGTGGCATTAGAATGGTCTGGGGGTCTTTAGAATGATCCTGTGGGGCAGTAGAAGGGTCTGGGTACCTTTATAAAGGCCCTGACGGCATTAGAATGGTCTGCGGGCCTTTAGAAGTGTCCTGAGGGGCTCTAGAATGGTCTGGGGGCCTTTATAAGGGTCCTGACGGGCTCTAGAAGGGTCTGGGAACCTTAATAAATGCCCTGAGGGGCATTAGAAGGGTCTGAGGGCCTTTAGAAAGGTCCTGAGGGGCATTAGAAGGGTCTGGGGGTCTTTATAATGCTCCTGAGGGGAAGTAGAAGGGTCTAGGTACCTTTATAAAGGCCCTGACGGGCATTAGAATGGTCTGCGGGCCTTTAGAAAGGTCCTGAGGGGCATTAGAAGGGTCTTGTGGCCTTCATAAGGGTCCTGAAAGGCATTAGAAGGGTCTGGGGGCTTTTAGATGGGTCCTGAGGCAATCTAGAAGGGTCTGGGGGCCTTTACATGGGTCTTGAGGGTCATTAGAAGGGTCTGGGTGCCTTTAGAAATGTCCTGAGGGGCTCTAGAAGGGTCTGGGGGCCTTTAGAAATGTCCTGAGGGGCATTAGAAGGGTATGGGGGCCTTTAGAAGGGTCCTGAGGTGAATTAGAAGGGTCTGGGGGCCTTTAGAATGGTCCTGAGGGAGTCTAGAAGGGTCTGGAGGCATTTAAAACTGTCCTGAGAGGCTCTAGAATGGTCTGGGTGCCTTTATAAGGGTCCTGAGGGGCATTAGAAGGGTCTGGGTGCCCTTATAAATGCCCTGAGGGGAATTAGCAGGGTCTGGGGGACTTTAGAAGGGTCCTGAGGGGCTCTAGAAGGGTCTGGGGGCCTTTAGAAGGGTCTTCAGGGGCTCTAGAAGGGTCTGGGGACCTTTAGAAAGGCCCTGTGGGGCATTAGAAGGGTCTGGGGGCCTTTAGAATGCTCCTGAGGGGCAGTAGAAAGGTCTGCGGACCTTTAGAAAGGCCCTGACGGGCATTAGAATGGTCTGCGGGCCTTTACAAATGTCCTGAGGGGCTCTAGAATGGTCTGGGGGCCTTTATAAGGGTCCTGACGGGCTCTAGAAGGGTCTGGGAACCTTTATAAATGCCCTGAGGTGCATTAGAAGGGTCTGAGGGCCTTTAGAAAGGTCCTGAGGGGCATTAGAAGGGTCTTGTGGCCTTTATAAGGGTCCTGAAAGGCATTAGAAGGGTCTGGGGGCTTTTAGATGGGTCCTGAGGCAATCTAGAATGGTCTGGGGGCCTTTACATGGGTCTTGAGGGTCATTAGAAGGGTGTGGAGGCCTTTAGAAAGGCCCTGAAAGGCATTAGAAGGGTCTGGGGGCTTTTAGATGGGTCCTGAGGCAATCTAGAAGGGTCTGGGGGCCTTTACATGGGTCTTGAGGGTCATTAGAAGGGTGTGGAGGCCTTTAGAAAGGCCCTGAAAGGCATTAGAAGGGTCTGGGGGCTTTTAGATGGGTCCTGAGGCAATATAGAAGGGTCTGGGTGCCTTTTTAAAGGCCCTCAGGGGGATTATAAGGGTCTCGCGGCCTTTAGAAAGGACCTGAGAGGCATTACAAGGATCTGGGGTCACATAGAAAGGCCCTGAGAGGTTCTAGAAGTGTCTGGGGTACTTTAGAAAGGCCCTGAGTGGCATTAGAAGGGTCTGGGGGCCTTTAGAAGGGTCCTGAGGGGCATTAGAATGGTCTGGGGGCCTTTAGAAGGGTTCTGAGGGGCATTTAAATGGTCTGGGGGCCTTTAGAAAGGCCCTGAGGGGCATTAGAAGGGTCTGGGGGCCTTTAAAAGAGTCCTGAGGGGCATTTGAATGGTCTGGGGGCCTTTAGAAAGGCCCTGAGGTGCATTAGAAGGGTCTGGGAGCCTTTAAAAGGGTCCTGAGGGGCATTTTAATGGTCTGGGGGCCTTTAGAATGACCCTGAGGTGGATTAGAAGGGTCTGGGGGCCTTTAGAATCGTCCTGAGGGGCTCTAGAAGGGTCTGGGGGCCTCTAGAAGGGTCCTGAGGGGCTCTAGAAGGATCTGGGGTCCTTTATATATGTCCTGAGGTGCTCTAAAAGTGTCTCGGGGCCTTTCAAAGGTTTTTGAGGGGCATTAGACGGGTCTGGGGGCCTTTAGAAATGCCCTGAGGGGCATTAGAAAGGTCTGGGGCCTTTTATAAGGGTCTTGAGGGGACCTAGAAAGGTCTTGGGTCCTTTAGAAGTGTCCTGAGAGTTCTATAGAAGGGTCTGGGGGCCTTTAGAAAGGCCCTGAGTGGCTCTATAAGGGTCAGGGAGCCGTTAGAAGGATGTTGAGGGTCTCTTGAAGGGTCTGCGGGCCTTTAGAATGGCCCTGAGAGGCTCTAAAAGAGTCTGGGGGCCTTTAGAATGGTCATGAGGGGGTCTTGAAGGGTCTGGGGACCATTATAAATGCCCTGAGGGGAATTAGCAGGGTCTGGGAGACTTTAGATGGGTCCTGAGGGGCTCTATAAGGGTCTGGGGGCCTTTAGAAGTTTCTTCAGGGGCTCTATAAGGGTCTGGGGGCCTTTAGAATGGTCTTCAGGGGCTCTAGAAGGGTCTGGGGACATTTAGAAAGGCCCTGTGGGGCATTAGAAGGGTCTGGGGGCCTTTAGAATGCTCCTGAGGGGCAGTAGAAGGGTCTGGGGGCCTTTAGAAAGGCCCTGAAGGGATCTAGAAGGGTCAGGGAGCCGTTAGAAGGATGTTGAGGGGCTCTTGAAGGGTCTGCGGGCCTTTAGAATGGCCCTGAGGGGCTCCAAAAGAGTCTGGGGTCATTTATAGTGGTCCTGAAGGGCTCTAGAAGGGTCTGGGGTACTTTAGAAAGGCCCTGAGGGGCATTAGAAGGGTCTGGAGGCCTTTAGAAAGGTCCTGAGTGGCATTAGAAGGGTCTTGTGGCCTTTATAAGGGTCCTGAAAGGCATTAGAAGGGTCTGGGGGCTTTATAGATGGGTCCTGAGGCAATCTAGAAGGGTCTGGGGGCCTTTACATGTGTCTTGAGGGTCATTAGAAGGGTGTGGAGGCCTTTAGAAAGGCCCTGAAAGGCATTAGAAGGGTCTGGGGGCTTTTAGATAGGTCCTGAGGCAATCTAGAAGGGTCTGGGTGCCCTTTTAAAGGCCCTCAGGGGGATTATAATGGTCTCGCGGCCTTTAGAAAGGCCCTTAGAGGCATTACAAGGATCTGGGGTCATATAGAAAGGCCCTGAGAAGTTCTAGAAGTGTCTGGGGTACTTTAGAAAGGCCCTGAGGGGCATTAGAAGGGTCTGGGGGCCTTTAGAAGGGTTCTGATGGGCAGTTGAATGGTCTGGGGGCCTTTAGAAGGGTCCTGAGGGGCATTAGAAGGGTCTGGGGGCCTTTAAAAGGGTCCTGAGGGGCGTTTGAATGGTCTGGGGGCCTTTAGAAAGGCCCTGAGGTGCATTAGAAGGGTCTGGGGGCCTTTAAAAGGGTCCTGAGGGGCATTTGAATTGTCTGCGGGCCTTTAGAAAGACCCTGAGGTGGATTAGAAGGGTCTAGGGGCCTTTAGAATGGTCCTGAGGGGCTCTAGAAGGGTCTGGGGGCCTTTAGAAGGGTCCTGAGGGGCTCTAGAAAGATCTGGGGTCCTTTAGAAATGTCCTGAGGTGCTCTAAAAGTGTCTCGGGGCCTTTCGAAGGGTTTTGAGGGGCATTAGACGGGTGTGGGGGCCTTTAGAAATGCCCTGAGGGGCATTAGAAAGGTCTGGGGCCTTTTAGAAGGCTCTTGAGGGGATCTAGAAGGGTCTTGGGGCCTTTAGAAGTGTCCTGAGGGGCTCAAGAAGGGTCTGGGGGCCTTTAGAAAGGCCCTGAGGGGCTCTAGAAGGGTCAGGGAGCCGTTAGAAGGATGTTGAGGGGCTCTTGAAGGGTCTGCGGGCCTTTAGAATGGCCCTGAGGGGCTCTAAAAGAGTCTGGGTGCCTTTAGAATGGTCCTGAGGGGCTCTAGAAGGGTCTGGGGACCTTTATAAAGGCCCTGTGGGGCATTAGAAGGGTCTGGGGCCCTTTACAATGCTCCGGAGGGGCAGTAGAAGGGTCTGGGGGCCTTTAGAATGCTCCTGAGGGGCAGTAGAAGGGTCTGAGGACCTTTATAAAGGCCCTGACGGGCATTAGAATGGTCTGCGGGCCTTTAGAAGTGTCCTGAGGGGCTCTAGAATGGTCTGGGGGCCTTTATAAGGGTCCTGACGGGCTCTAGAAGGGTCTGGGAACCTTTATAGATGTCCTGAGGGGCATTAGAATGGTCTGGGGGCCTTTAGAATGGTCCTGAGGGGGTCTATAAGGGTCTGGAGGCATTTAAAACTGTCCTGAGAGGCTCTAGAAGGGTCTGGGTGCCTTTATAAGGGTCCTGAGGGGCATGAGAAGGGTCTGGGGACCTTTATAAATGCCCTGAGGGGAATTAGCAGGGTCTGGGGGACTTTAGAAGGGTCCTGAGGGGCATTTGAATGGTCTGCGGGCCTTTAGAAAGACCCTGAGGTGGATTAGAAGGGTCTAGGGGCCTTTAGAATCGTCCTGAGGTGCTCTAGAAGGGTCTGGGGGCCTTTAGAAGGGTCCTGAGGGGCTCTAGAAAGATCTGGAGTCCTTTAGAAATGTCCTGAGGTGCTCTAAAAGTTTCTCGGGGCTTTTCGAAGGGTTTTGAGGGGCATTAGACGGGTGTAGGGGCCTTTAGAAATGCCCTGAGGGGCATTAGAAAGGTCTGGGGCCTTTTAGAAGGCTCTTGAGGGGATCTAGAAGGGTCTTGGGGCCTTTAGAAGTGTCCTGAGGGGCTCTAGAAGGGTCTGGGGGCCTTTAAAAAGGCCCTCAGGGGCTCTAGAAGGGTCAGGGAGCCGTTAGAAGGATGTTGAGGGGCTCTTGAAGGGTCTGCGGGCCTTTAGAATGGCCCTGAGGGGCTCTAAAAGAGTCTGGGTGCCTTTAGAATGGTCCTGAGGGACTGTAGAAGGGTCTGGGGACCTTTATAAATGCCCTGAGGCGCATTAGCAGGGTCTGCGGGCCTGTAGAAGTGTCCTGAGGGGCTATAGAATGGTCTGGGGTCCTTTATAAGGGTCCTGACGGGATCTAGAAGGGTCTGGGAACCTTTATAGATGTCCTGAGTGGCATTAGAATGGTATGGGGGGCTTTAGAATGGTCCTGAGGGGGTCTATAAAGGTCTGGAGGCATTTAAAACTGTCCTGAGAGGCTCTAGAAGGGTCTGGGTGCCTTTATAAGGGTCCTGAGGGGCATGAGAAGGGTCTGGGTGCCCTTATAAAAGCCCTGAGGGGCATTAGAAGGGTCTGGGGGCCTTTAGAAGGGTCCTGAGGGGAATTAGAAGGGTCTGGGGGCCTTTAGAATGGTCCTGAGGGGGTCTAGAAGGGTCTGGAGGCATTTAAAACTGTCCTGAGAGGCTCTAGAAGGGTCTGGGTGCCTTTATAAGGGTCCTGAGGGGCATTAGATAGGTCTCGTGGCCATTATAAAAGCCCTGAGGGGAATTAGCAGGGTCTGGGGGACTTTAGAAGGGTCCTGAGGGGCTCTATAAGGGTCTGGGGGCCTTTAGAAGGGTCTTCAGGGGCTCTAGAATGGTCTGGGGACCTTTAGAAAGGCCCTGTGGGGCATTAGAAGGGTCTGGGGGCCTTTAGAATGCTCCTGAGGGGCAGTAGAAGGGTCTGGGGACCTTTAGAAAGGCCCTGACGGGCATTAGAATCGTCTGCGGGCCTTTAGAAGTGCCCTGAGGGGCTCTAGAATGGTCTGGGGGCCTTTATAAGGGTCCTGACGGGCTCTAGAAGGGTCTGGGAACCTTTATAAATGCCCTGAGGGGCATTAGAAGGGTCTGAGGGCCTTTAGAAAGGTCCTGAGGGGCATTAGAAGGGTCTTGTGGCCTTTATAAGGGTCCTGAAAGGCATTAGAAGGGTCTGGGGGCTTTTAGATGGGTCCTGAGGCAATCTAGAAGGGTCTGGGTGCCCATTTAAAGGCCCTCAGGGGGATTATAAGGGTCTCGCGGTCTTTAGAAAGGCCCTGAGAGGCATTACAAGGATCTGGGGTCATATAGAAAGGCCCTGAGAAGTTCTAGAAGTGTCTGGGGTACTTTAGAAAGGCCCTGAGGGGCATTAGAAGGGTCTGGGGGCCTTTAGAAGGGTTCTGAGGGGCAGTTGAATGGTCTGGGGGCCTTTAGAAGGGTCCTGAGGGGCATTAGAAGGGTCTGGGGGCCTTTAAAAGGGTCCTGAGGGGCGTTTGAATGGTCTGGGGGCCTTTAGAAAGGCCCTGAGGTGCATTAGAAGGGTCTGGGGGCCTTTAAAAGGGTCCTGAGGGGCATTTGAATGGTCTGCGGGCCTTTAGAAAGACCCTGAGGTGGATTAGAAGGGTCTAGGGGCCTTTAGAATGGTCCTGAGGGGCTCTAGAAGGGTCTGGGGGCCTTTAGAAGGGTCCTGAAAGGCTCTAGAAAGATCTGGGGTCCTTTAGAAATGTCCTGAGGTGCTCTAAAAGTGTCTCGGGGCCTTTCGAAGGGTTTTGAGGGGCATTAGACGGGTGTGGGGGCCTTTAGAAATGCCCTGAGGGGCATTAGAAAGGTCTGGGGCCTTTTAGAAGGCTCTTGAGGGGGTCTAGAAGGGTCTTGGGGCCTTTAGAAGTGTCCTGAGGGGCTCTAGAAGGGTCTGGGGGCCTTTAGAAAGGCCCTGAGGGGCTCTAGAAGGGTCAGGGAGCCGTTAGAAGGATGTTGAGGGGCTCTTGAAGGGTCTGCGGGCCTTTAGAATGGCCCTGAGGGGCTCTAAAAGAGTCTGGGTGCCTTTAGAATGGTCCTGAGGGACTGTAGAAGGGTCTGGGGACCTTTATAAAGGCCCTGTGGGGCATTAGAAGGGTCTGGGGCCCTTTACAATGCTCCGGAGGGGCAGTAGAAGGGTCTGGGGGCCTTTAGAATGCTCCTGAGGGGCAGTAGAAGGGTCTGAGGACCTTTATAAAGGCCCTGACGGGCATTAGAATGGTCTGCGGGCCTTTAGAAGTGTCCTGAGGGGCTCTAGAATGGTCTGGGGGCCTTTATAAGGGTCCTGACGGGCTCTAGAAGGGTCTGGGAACCTTTATAGATGTCCTGAGGGGCATTAGAATGGTCTGGGGGCCTTTAGAATGGTCCTGAGGGGGTCTAGAAGGGTCTGGAGGCATTTAAAACTGTCCTGAGAGGCTCTAGAAGGGTCTGGGTGCCTTTATAAGGGTCCTGAGGGGCATTAGATAGGTCTCGTGGCCATTATAAATGCCCTGAGGGGAATTAGCAGGGTCTGGGGGACTTTAGAAGGGTCCTGAGGGGCTCTATAAGGGTCTGGGGGCCTTTAGAAGGGTCTTCAGGGGCTCTAGAAGGGTCTGGGGACCTTTAGAAAGGCCCTGTGGGGCATTAGAAGGGTCTGGGGGCCTTTAGAATGCTCCTGAGGGGCAGTAGAAGGGTCTGGGGACCTTTAGAAAGGCCCTGACGGGCATTAGAATGGTCTGCGGGCCTTTAGAAGTTTCCTGAGGGGCTCTAGAATGGTCTGGGGGCCTTTATAAGGGTCCTGACGGGCTCTAGAAGGGTCTGGGAACCTTTATAAATGCCCTGAGGTGCATTAGAAGGGTCTGAGGGCCTTTAGAAAGGTCCTGAGGGGCATTAGAAGGGTCTTGTGGCCTATATAAGGGTCCTGAAAGGCATTAGAAGGGTCTGGGGGCTTTTAGATGGGTCCTGAGGCAATCTAGAATGGTCTGGGGGCCTTTACATGGGTCTTGAGGGTCATTAGAAGGGTGTGGAGGCCTTTAGAAAGGCCCTGAAAGGCATTAGAAGGGTCTGGGGGCTTTTAGATGGGTCCTGAGGCAATCTAGAAGGGTCTGGGGGCCTTTACATGGGTCTTGAGGGTCATTAGAAGGGTGTGGAGGCCTTTAGAAAGGCCCTGAAAGGCATTAGAAGGGTCTGGGGGCTTTTAGATGGGTCCTTAGGCAATCTAGAAGGGTCTAGGGGACTTTACATGGGTCTTGAGGGTCATTAGAAGGGTGTGGAGGCCTTTAGGAAGGCCCTGAGGGGCTCTAGAAGGGTCTGGGGGCTATTAGAAGCGTCCTGAGGGTGTCCAGAAGGGTCTGGGGTCCTTTTTAAAGGCCCTGAGTGGGATTATAGGGGTCTCGTGGCTTTTAGAAAGGCCCTGAGTGACATTACAAGGGTCTGGGGTCATATAGAAAGGCCCTGAGAAGTTCTAGAAGTGTCTGGGGTACTTTAGAACGGCCCTGAGGGGCATTAGAAGGGTCTGGGGGCCTTTAGAAGGGTCCTGAGGGGCATTAGAAGGGTCTGGGGCCTTTAGAAGGGTCCTGAGGGGCATTAGAAGGGTCTGGGGGCCTTTAGAATGGTCCTGAGGGGCATTAGAAGGGTCTGGGGGCCTTTAAAAGGGTCCTGAGGGGCGTTTGAATGGTCTGGGGGCCTTTAGAAAGGCCCTGAGGTGCATTAGAAGGGTCTGGGGGCCTTTAAAAGGGTCCTGAGGGGCATTTGAATGGTCTGGGGGCCTTTAGAAAGACCCTGAGGTGGATTAGAAGGGTCTAGGGGCCTTTAGAATCGTCCTGAGGTGCTCTAGAAGGGTCTGGGGGCCTTTAGAAGGGTCCTGAGGGGCTCTAGAAAGATCTGGGGTCCTTTAGAAATGTCCTGAGGTGCTCTAAAAGTTTCTCGGGGCTTTTCGAAGGGTTTTGAGGGGCATTAGACGGGTGTGGGGGCCTTTAGAAATGCCCTGAGGGGCATTAGAAAGGTCTGGGGCCTTTTAGAAGGCTCTTGAGGGGATCTAGAAGGGTCTTGGGGCCTTTAGAAGTGTCCTGAGGGGCTCTAGAAGGGTCTGGGGGCCTTTAGAAAGGCCCTGAGGGGCTCTAGAAGGGTCAGGGAGCCGTTAGAAGGATGTTGAGGGGCTCTTGAAGGGTCTGCGGGCCTTTAGAATGGCCCTGAGGGGCTCTAAAAGAGTCTGGGTGCCTTTAGAATGGTCCTGAGGGACTGTAGAAGGGTCTGGGGACCTTTATAAATGCCCTGAGGCGCATTAGCAGGGTCTGCGGGCCTGTAGAAGTGTCCTGAGGGGCTCTAGAATGGTCTGGGGTCCTTTATAAGGGTCCTGACGGGATCTAGAAGGGTCTGGGAACCTTTATAGATGTCCTGAGTGGCATTAGAATGGTATGGGGGGCTTTAGAATGGTCCTGAGGGGGTCTATAAAGGTCTGGAGGCATTTAAAACTGTCCTGAGAGGCTCTAGAAGGGTCTGGGTGCCTTTATAAGGGTCCTGAGGGGCATGAGAAGGGTCTGGGTGCCCTTATAAAAGCCCTGAGGGGCATTAGAAGGGTCTGGGGGCCTTTAGAAGGGTCCTGAGGGGAATTAGAAGGGTCTGGGGGCCTTTAGAATGGTCCTGAGGGGGTCTAGAAGGGTCTGGAGGCATTTAAAACTGTCCTGAGAGGCTCTAGAAGGGTCTGGGTGCCTTTATAAGGGTCCTGAGGGGCATTAGATAGGTCTCGTGGCCATTATAAAAGCCCTGAGGGGAATTAGCAGGGTCTGGGGGACTTTAGAAGGGTCCTGAGGGGCTCTATAAGGGTCTGGGGGCCTTTAGAAGGGTCTTCAGGGGCTCTAGAAGGGTCTGGGGACCTTTAGAAAGGCCCTGTGGGGCATTAGAAGGGTCTGGGGGCCTTTAGAATGCTCCTGAGGGGCAGTAGAAGGGTCTGGGGACCTTTAGAAAGGCCCTGACGGGCATTAGAATCGTCTGCGGGCCTTTAGAAGTGTCCTGAGGGGCTCTAGAATGGTCTGGGGGCCTTTATAAGGGTCCTGACGGGCTCTAGAAGGGTCTGGGAACCTTTATAAATGCCCTGAGGGGCATTAGAAGGGTCTGAGGGCCTTTAGAAAGGTCCTGAGGGGCATTAGAAGGGTCTTGTGGCCTTTATAAGGGTCCTGAAAGGCATTAGAAGGGTCTGGGGGCTTTTAGATGGGTCCTGAGGCAATCTAGAAGGGTCTGGGGGCCTTTACATGGGTCTTGAGGGTCATTAGAAGGGTGTGGAGGCCTTTAGAAAGGCCCTGAAAGGCATTAGAAGGGTCTGGGGGCTTTTAGATGGGTCCTGAGGCAATCTAGAAGGGTCTGGGTGCCCTTTTAAAGGCCCTCAGGGGGATTATAAGGGTCTCGCGGTCTTTAGAAAGGCCCTGAGAGGCATTACAAGGATCTGGGGTCATATAGAAAGGCCCTGAGAAGTTCTAGAAGTGTCTGGGGTACTTTAGAAAGGCCCTGAGGGTCATTAGAAGGGTCTGGGGGCCTTTAGAAGGGTTCTGAGGGGCAGTTGAATGGTCTGGGGGCCTTTAGAAGGGTCCTGAGGGGCATTAGAAGGGTCTGGGGGCCTTTAGAATGGTCCTGAGGGGCGTTTGAATGGTCTGGGGGCCTTTAGAAAGGCCCTGAGGTGCATTAGAAGGGTCTGGGGGCCTTTAAAAGGGTCCTGAGGGGCATTTGAATGGTCTGCGGGCCTTTAGAAAGACCCTGAGGTGGATTAGAAGGGTCTAGGGGCCTTTAGAATGGTCCTGAGGGGCTCTAGAAGGGTCTGGGGGCCTTTAGAAGGGTCCTGAAAGGCTCTAGAAAGATCTGGGGTCCTTTAGAAATGTCATGAGGTGCTCTAAAAGTGTCTCGGGGCCTTTCGAAGGGTTTTGAGGGGCATTAGACGGGTGTGGGGGCCTTTAGAAATGCCCTGAGGGGCATTAGAAAGGTCTGGGGCCTTTTAGAAGGCTCTTGAGGGGATCTAGAAGGGTCTTGGGGCCTTTAGAAGTGTCCTGAGGGGCTCTAGAAGGGTCTGGGGGCCTTTAGAAAGGCCCTGAGGGGCTCTAGAAGGGTCAGGGAGCCGTTAGAAGGATGTTGAGGGGCTCTTGAAGGGTCTGCGGGCCTTTAGAATGGCCCTGAGGGGCTCTAAAAGAGTCTGGGTGCCTTTAGAATGGTCCTGAGGGGCTCTAGAAGGGTCTGGGGACCTTTATAAAGGCCCTGTGGGGCATTAGAAGGGTCTGGGGCCCTTTACAATGCTCCGGAGGGGCAGTAGAAGGGTCTGGGGGCCTTTAGAATGCTCCTGAGGGGCAGTAGAAGGGTCTGAGGACCTTTATAAAGGCCCTGACGGGCATTAGAATGGTCTGCGGGCCTTTAGAAGTGTCCTGAGGGGCTCTAGAATGGTCTGGGGGCCTTTATAAGGGTCCTGACGGGCTCTAGAAGGGTCTGGGAACCTTTATAGATGTCCTGAGGGGTATTAGAATGGTCTGGGGGCCTTTAGAATGGTCCTGAGGGGGTCTATAAGGGTCTGGAGGCATTTAAAACTGTCCTGAGAGGCTCTAGAAGGGTCTGGGTGCCTTTATAAGGGTCCTGAGGGGCATGAGAAGGGTCTGGGGACCTTTATAAATGCCCTGAGGGGAATTAGCAGGGTCTGGGGGACTTTAGAAGGGTCCTGAGGGGCTCTATAAGGGTCTGGGGGCCTTTAGAAGGGTCTTCAGGGGCTCTAGAAGGGTCTGGGGACCTTTAGAAAGGCCCTGTGGGGCATTAGAAGGGTCTGGGGGCCTTTAGAATGCTCCTGAGGGGCAGTAGAAGGGTCTGGGGACCTTTAGAAAGGCCCTGACGGGCATTAGAATGGTCTGCGGGCCTTTAGAAGTGTCCCGAGGGGCTCTAGAATGGTCTGGGGGCCTTTATAAGGGTCCTGACGGGCTCTAGAAGGGTCTGGGAACCTTTATAAATGCCCTGAGGGGCATTAGAAGGGTCTGAGGGCCTTTAGAGAGGTCCTGAGGGGCATTAGAAGGGTCTTGTGGCCTTTATAAGGGTCCTGAAAGGCATTAGAAGGGTCTGGGGGCTTTTAGATGGGTCCTGAGGCAATCTAGAATGGTCTGGGGGCCTTTACATGGATCTTGAGGGTCATTAGAAGGGTGTGGAGGCCTTTAGAAAGGCCCTGAAAGGCATTAGAAGGGTCTGGGGGCTTTTAGATGGGTCCTGAGGCAATCTAGAAGGGTCTGGGGGCCTTTACATGGGTCTTGAGGGTCATTAGAAGGGTGTGGAGGCCTTTAGAAAGGCCCTGAAATGCATTAGAAGGGTCTGGGGGCTTTTAGATGGGTCCTGAGGCAATCTAGAAGGGTCTAGGGGACTTTACATGGGTCTTTTGGGTCATTAGAAGGGTGTGGAGGCCTTTAGAAAGGCCCTGAGGGGCTCTAGAAGGGTCTGGGGGCTATTAGAAGCGTCCTGAGGGGGTCCAGAAGGGTCTGGGGGCCTTTTTAAAGGCCCTCAGGGGGATTATAAGGGTCTCGTGGCCTTTAGAAAGGCCCTGAGTGGCATTACAAGGGTCTGGGGTCATATAGAAAGGCCCTGAGAGGTTCTAGCAGTGTCTGGGGTACTTTTAGAAAGGCCCTGAGGGGCATTAGAAGGGTCTGGGAACGTTTATAGATGTCCTGAGGGGCATTAGAAGGGTCTGGGGGGCTTTAGAATGGTCCTGAGGGGTCTATAAGGGTCTGGAGGCATTTAAAACTGTCCTGAGAGGCTCTAGAATGGTCTGGGTGCCTTTATAAGGGTCCTGAGGGGCATGATAAGGGTCTGGGTGCCCTTATAAAAGCCCAGAGGGGAATTAGCAGGGTCTGGGGTACTTTAGAAGGGTCCTGAGGGGCTCTAGAAGGGTCTGAGGGCCTTTGGAAGGGTCTTCAGGGGCTCTGGATGGGTCTGGGGACCTTTAGAAAGGCCCTGTGGGCATTAGAAGGGTCTGGGGGCCTTTAGAATGCTCCTGAGGGGCAGTAGAAGGGTCTGGGGACCTTTAGAAAGGCCCTGACGGGCATTAGAATGGTCTACGGGCCTTTACAAATGTCCTGAGGGGCTCGAGAATGGTCTGGGGGCCTTTATAAGGGTCCTGACGGGCTCTAGAAGGGTCTGGGAACCTTTATAAATGCCCTGAGGGGCATTAGAAGGGTCTGGTTGCCTTTAGAAAGGTCCTGAGGGGCATTAGAAGGGTCTTGTGGCCTTTATAAGGGTCCTGAAAGGCATTAGAAGGGTCTGGGGGCTTTTAGATGGGTCCTGAGGCAATCTAGAAGGGTCTGGGGGCCTTTACATGGGTCTTGAGGGTCATTAGAAGGGTGTGGAGGCCTTTAGAAAGGCCCTGAAAGGCATTAGAAGGGTCTGGGGGCTTTTAGATGGGTCCTGAGGCAATCTAGAAGGGTCTAGGGGACTTTACATGGGTCTTGAGGGTCATTAGAAGGGTGTGGAGGCCTTTAGGAAGGCCCTGAGGGGCTCTACAAGGGTCTGGGGGCTATTAGAAGCGTCCTGATAGGGTCCAGAAGGGTCTGGGGTCCTTTTTAAAGGCCCTCAGTGGGATTATAGGGGTCTCGTGGCCTTTAGAAAGGCCCTGAGTGACATTACAAGGGTCTGGGGTCATATAGAAAGGCCCTGAGAAGTTCTAGAAGTGTCTGGGGTACTTTAGAAAGGCCCTGAGGGGCATTAGAAGGGTCTGGGGGCCTTTAGAAGGGTCCTGAGGGGCATTAGAAGGGTCTGGGGCCTTTAGAAGGGTCCTGAGGGGCATTAGAAGGGTCTGGGGGCCTTTAAAAGGGTCCTGAGGGGCGTTTGAATGGTCTGGGGGCCTTTAGAAAGGCCCTGAGGTGCATTAGAAGGGTCTGGGGGCCTTTAAAAGGGTCCTGAGGGGCATTTGAATGGTCTGCGGGCCTTTAGAAAGACCCTGAGGTGGATTAGAAGGGTCTAGGGGCCTTTAGAATCGTCCTGAGTTGCTCTAGAAGGGTCTGGGGGCCTTTATAAGGGTCCTGAGGGGCTCTAGAAAGATCTGGGGTCCTTTAAAAATGTCCTGAGGTGCTCTAAAAGTTTCTCGGGGCTTTTTGAAGGGTTTTGAGGGGCATTAGACGGGTGTGGGGGCCTTTAGAAATGCCCTGAGGGGCATTAGAAAGGTCTGGGGCCTTTTAGAAGGCTCTTGAGGGGATCTAGAAGGGTCTTGGGGCCTTTAGAAGTGTCCTGAGGGGCTCTAGAAGGGTCTGGGGGCCTTTAGAAAGGCCCTGAGGGGCTCTAGAAGGGTCAGGGAGCCGTTAGAAGGATGTTGAGGGGCTCTTGAAGGGTCTGCGGGCCTTTAGAATGGCCCTGAGGGGCTCTAAAAGAGTCTGGGTGCCTTTAGAATGGTCCTGAGGGACTGTAGAAGGGTCTGGGGACCTTTATAAATGCCCTGAGGCGCATTAGCAGGGTCTGCGGGCCTGTAGAAGTGTCCTGAGGGGCTCTAGAATGGTCTGGGGTCCTTTATAAGGGTCCTGACGGGATCTAGAAGGGTCTGGGAACCTTTATAGATGTCCTGAGTGGCATTAGAATGGTATGGGGGGCTTTAGAATGGTCCTGAGGGGGTCTATAAGGGTCTGGCGGCATTTAAAACTGTCCTGAGAGGCTCTAGAAGGGTCTGGGTGCCTTTATAAGGGTCTTGAGGGGCATGAGAAGGGTCTGGGTGCCCTTATAAAAGCCCTGAGTGGCATTAGAAGGTTCTGGGGGCCTTTAGAAGGGTCCTGAGGGGAATTATAAGGGTCTGGGGGCCTTTAGAATGGTCCTGAGGGGGTCTAGAAGGGTCTGGAGGCATTTAAAACTGTCCTGAGAGGCTCTAGAAGGGTCTGCGTGCCTTTATAAGGGTCCTGAGGGGCATTAGATAGGTCTCGTGGCCATTATAAAAGCCCTGAGGGGAATTAGCAGGGTCTGGGGGACTTTAGAAGGGTCCTGAGGGGCTCTATAAGGGTCTGGGGGCCTTTAGAAGGGTCTTCAGGGGCTCTAGAAGGGTCTGGGGACCTTTAGAAAGGCCCTGTGGGGCATTAGAAGGGTCTGGGGGCCTTTAGAATGCTCCTGAGGGGCAGTAGAAGGGTCTGGGGACCTTTAGAAAGGCCCTGACGGGCATTAGAATGGTCTGCGGGCCTTTAGAAGTGTCCCGAGGGGCTCTAGAATGGTCTGGGGGCCTTTATAAGGGTCCTGACGGGCTCTAGAAGGGTCTGGGAACCTTTATAAATGCCCTGAGGGGCATTAGAAGGGTCTGAGGGCCTTTAGAAAGGTCCTGAGGCAATCTAGAAGGGTCTGGGGGCATTTACATGGGTCTTGAGGGTCATTAGAAGGGTGTGGAGTCCTTTAGAAAGGCCCTGAAAGGCATTAGAAGGGTCTGGGGGCTTTTAGATGGGTCCTGAGGCAATCTAGAAGGGTCTAGGGGATTTTACATGGGTCTTGAGGGTCATTAGAAGTGTGCGGAGGCCTTTAGAAAGGCCCTGAGGGGCTCTAGAACGGTCTGGGGGATATTAGAAGCGTCCTGAGTGGGTCCAGAAGTGTCTGGGGTCCTTTTTAAAGGCCCTCAGGGGGATTATAAGGGTCTCGTGGCCTTTAGAAAGGCCCTGAGTGGCATTACAAGGGTCTGGGGTCATATAGAAAGGCCCTGAGAAGTTCTAGAAGTGTCTGGGGTACTTTAGAAAGGCTCTGAGGGGCATTAGAAGGGTCTGGGGGCCTTTAGAATGGTCCTGAGGGGGTCTAGAAGGGTCTGGAGGCATTTAAAACTGTCCTGAGAGGCTCTAGAAGGGTCTGGGTGCCTTTATAAGGGTCCTGAGGGGCATGAGAAGGGTCTGGGGACCTTTATAAATGCCCTGAGGGGAATTAGCAGGGTCTGGGGGACTTTAGAAGGGTCCTGAGGGGCTCTATAAGGGTCTGGGGGCCTTTAGAAGGGTCTTCAGGGGCTCTAGAAGGGTCTGGGGACCTTTAGAAAGGCCCTGTGGGGCATTAGAAGGGTCTGGGGGCCTTTAGAATGCTCCTGAGGGGCAGTAGAAGGGTCTGGGGACCTTTAGAAAGGCCCTGACGGGCATTAGAATGGTCTGCGGGCCTTTAGAAGTGTCCCGAGGGGCTCTAGAATGGTCTGGGGGCCTTTATAAGGGTCCTGACGGGCTCTAGAAGGGTCTGGGAACCTTTATAAATGCCCTGAGGGGCATTAGAAGGGTCTGAGGGCCTTTAGAAAGGTCCTGAGGGGCATTAGAAGGGTCTTGTGGCCTTTATAAGGGTCCTGAAAGGCATTAGAAGGGTCTGGGGGCTTTTAGATGGGTCCTGAGGCAATCTAGAATGGTCTGGGGGCCTTTACATGGATCTTGAGGGTCATTAGAAGGGTGTGGAGGCCTTTAGAAAGGCCCTGAAAGGCATTAGAAGGGTCTGGGGGCTTTTAGATGGGTCCTGAGGCAATCTAGAAGGGTCTAGGGGACTTTACATGGGTCTTTTGGGTCATTAGAAGGGTGTGGAGGCCTTTAGAAAGGCCCTGAGGGGCTCTAGAAGGGTCTGGGGGCTATTAGAAGCGTCCTGTAGGGGTCCAGAAGGGTCTGGGGGCCTTTTTAAAGGCCCTCAGGGGGATTATAAGGGTCTCGTGGCCTTTAGAAAGGCCCTGAGTGGCATTACAAGGGTCTGGGGTCATATAGAAAGGCCCTGAGAGGTTCTAGCAGTGTCTGGGGTACTTCTAGAAAGGCCCTGAGGGGCATTAGAAGGGTCTGGGAACCTTTATAGATGTCCTGAGGGGCATTAGAAGGGTCTGGGGGGCTTTAGAATGGTCCTGAGGGGTCTATAAGGGTCTGGAGGCATTTAAAACTGTCCTGAGAGGCTCTAGAATGGTCTGGGTGCCTTTATAAGGGTCCTGAGGGGCATGATAAGGGTCTGGGTGCCCTTATAAAAGCCCAGAGGGGTATTAGCAGGGTCTGGGGTACTTTAGAAGGGTCCTGAGGGGCTCTAGAAGGGTCTGAGGGCCTTTGGAAGGGTCTTCAGGGGCTCTGGATGGGTCTGGGGACCTTTAGAAAGGCCCTGTGGGCATTAGAAGGGTCTGGGGGCCTTTAGAATGCTCCTGAGGGGCAGTAGAAGGGTCTGGGGACCTTTAGAAAGGCCCTGACGGGCATTAGAATGGTCTGCGGGCCTTTACAAATGTCCTGAGGGGCTCTAGAATGGTCTGGGGGCCTTTATAAGGGTCCTGACGGGCTCTAGAAGGGTCTGGGAACCTTTATAAATGCCCTGAGGGGCATTAGAAGGGTCTGAGGGCCTTTAGAAAGGTCCTGAGGGGCATTAGAAGGGTCTTGTGGCCTTTATAAGGGTCCTGAAAGGCATTAGAAGGGTCTGGGGGCTTTTAGATGGGTCCTGAGGCAATCTAGAAGGGTCTGAGGGCCTTTACATGGGTCTTGAGGGTCATTAGAAGGGTGTGGAGGCCTTTAGAAAGGCCCTGAAAGGCATTAGAAGGGTCTGGGGGCTTTTAGATGGGTCCTGAGGCAATCTAGAAGGGTCTAGGGGACTTTACATGGGTCTTGAGGGTCATTAGAAGGGTGTGGAGGCCTTTAGAAAGGCCCTGAGGGGCTCTACAAGGGTCTGGGGGCTATTAGAAGCGTCCTGAGGGGGTCTAGAAGGGTCTGGGGTCCTTTTTAAAGGCCCTCAGTGGGATTATAGGGGTCTCGTGGCCTTTAGAAAGGCCCTGAGTGACATTACAAGGGTCTGGGGTCATATAGAAAGGCCCTGAGAAGTTCTAGAAGTGTCTGGGGTACTTTAGAAAGGCCCTGAGGGGCATTAGAAGGGTCTGGGGGCCTTTAGAAGGGTCCTGAGGGGCATTAGAAGGGTCTGGGGCCTTTAGAAGGGTCCTTAGGGGCATTAGAAGGGTCTGGGGGCCTTTAGAATGGTCCTGAGGGGCATTAGAAGGGTCTGGGGGCCTTTAAAAGGGTCCTGAGGGGCGTTTGAATGGTCTGGGGGCCTTTAGAAAGGCCCTGAGGTGCATTAGAAGGGTCTGGGGGCCTTTAAAAGGGTCCTGAGGGGCATTTGAATGGTCTGGGGGCCTTTAGAAAGACCCTGAGGTGGATTAGAAGGGTCTAGGGGCCTTTAGAATCGTCCTGAGGTGCTCTAGAAGGGTCTGGGGGCCTTTAGAAGGGTCCTGAGGGGCTCTAGAAAGATCTGGGGTCCTTTAGAAATGTCCTGAGGTGCTCTAAAAGTTTCTCGGGGCTTTTCGAAGGGTTTTGAGGGGCATTAGACGGGTCTGGGGGCCTTTAGAAATGCCCTGAGGGGCATTAGAAAGGTCTGGGGCCATTTAGAAGGCTCTTGAGGGGATCTAGAAGGGTCTTGGGGCCATTAGAAGTGTCCTGAGGGGCTCTAGAAGGGTCTGGGGGCCTTTAGAAAGGCCCTGAGGGGCTCTAGAAGGGTCAGGGAGCCGTTAGAAGGATGTTGAGGGGCTCTTGAAGGGTCTGCGGGCCTTTAGAATGGCCCTGAGGGGCTCTAAAAGAGTCTGGGTGCCTTTAGAATGGTCCTGAGGGACTGTAGAAGGGTCTGGGGACATTTATAAATGCCCTGAGGGGCATTAGAAGGGTCTGCGGGCCTTTAGAAGTGTCCTGAGGGGCTCTAGAATGGTCTGGGGGCCTTTATAAGGGTCCTGACGGGATCTAGAAGGGTCTGGGAACCTTTATAGATGTCCTGAGTGGCATTAGAATGGTATGGGGGGCTTTAGAATGGTCCTGAGGGGGTCTATAAAGGTCTGGAGGCATTTAAAACTGTCCTGAGAGGCTCTAGAAGGGTCTGGGTGCCTTTATAAGGGTCCTGAGGGGCATGAGAAGGGTCTGGGTGCCCTTATAAAAGCCCTGAGGGGCATTAGAAGGGTCTGGGGGCCTTTAGAAGGGTCCTGAGGGGAATTATAAGGGTCTGGGGGCCTTTAGAATGGTCCTGAGGGGGTCTAGAAGGGTCTGGAGGCATTTAAAACTGTCCTGAGAGGCTCTAGAAGGGTCTGGGTGCCTTTATAAGGGTCCTGAGGGGCATTAGATAGGTCTCGTGGCCATTATAAAAGCCCTGAGGGGAATTAGCAGGGTCTGGGGGACTTTAGAAGGGTCCTGAGGGGCTCTATAAGGGTCTGGGGGCCTTTAGAAGGGTCTTCAGGGGCTCTAGAAGGGTCTGGGGACCTTTAGAAAGGCCCTGTGGGGCATTAGAATGGTCTGCGGGCCTTTAGAAGTGTCCTGAGGGGCTCTAGAATGGTCTGGGGGCCTTTATAAGGGTCCTGACGGGCTCTAGAAGGGTCTGGGAACCTTTATAAATGCCCTGAGGGGCATTAGAAGGGTCTGAGGGCCTTTAGAAAGGTCCTGAGGGGCATTAGAAGGGTCTTGTGGTCTTTATAAGGGTCCTGAAAGGCATTAGAAGGGTCTGGGGGCTTTTAGATGGGTCCTGATGCAATCTAGAAGGGTCTAGGGGATTTTACATGGGTCTTGAGGGTCATTAGAAGTGTGCGGAGGCCTTTAGAAAGGCCCTGAAGGGCTCTAGAAGGGTCTGGGGGATATTAGAAGCGTCCTGAGTGGGTCCAGAAGCGTCTGGGGTCCTTTTTAAAGGCCCTCAGGGGGATTATAAGGGTCTCGTGGACTTTAGAAAGGCCCTGAGTGGCATTACAAGGGTCTGGGGTCATATAGAAAGGCCCTGAGAAGTTCTAGAAGTGTCTGGGGTACTTTAGAAAGGCTCTGAGGGGCATTAGAAGGGTCTGGGGGCCTTTAGAATGGTCCTGAGGGGGTCTAGAAGGGTCTGGAGGCATTTAAAACTGTCCTGAGAGGCTCTAGAAGGGTCTGGGTGCCTTTATAAGGGTCCTGAGGGGCATTAGAAGGGTCTGGGTGCCCTTATAAAAGCCCTGAGGGGAATTAGCAGGGTCTGGGGGACTTTAGAAGGGTCCTGAGGGGCTCTAGAAGAGTCTGGGGGCCTTTAGAAGGGTCTTCAGGGGCTCTGGAAGGGTCTGGGTAGCTTTAGAAATGCCCGGTGAGGCATTAGAAGGGTCTGGGGGCCTTTAGAATTCTCCTGAAGGGCAGTAGAAGGGTCTGGGGACCTTTAGAAAGGCCCTGACGGGCAGTAGAATGGTCTGCGGGCCTTTAGAAATGTCCTGAGGGGTTCTAGAATGGTCTGGGGGCCTTTATAAGGGTCCTGACGGGCTCTAGAAAGGTCTGGGAACCTTTATAAATGCCCTGAGGGGCATTAGAAGGGTCTGGTTGCCTTTAGAAAGGTCCTGAGGGGCATTAGAAGGGTCTTGTGGCCTTTATAAGGGTCCTGAAAGGCATTAGAAGGGTCTGGGGGCTTTTAGATGGGTCCTGAGGCAATCTAGAAGGGTCTGGGGGCCTTTACATGGGCCTTGAGGTTCATTAGAAGGGTGTGGAGGCCTTTAGAAAGGCCCTGAAAGGCATTAGAAAGGTCTGGGGGCTTTTAGATGGGTCCTGAGGCAATCTAGAAGGGTCTGGGGGCCTTTACATGGGTCTTGAGGTTCATTAGAAGGGTGTGGAGGCCTTTAGAAAGGCCCTGAAAGGCATTAGAATGGTCTGGGGGCTTTTAGATGGGTCCTGAGGCAATCTAGAAGGGTCTAGGGGACTTTACATGGGTCTTTTAGGTCATTAGAAGGGTGTGGAGGCCTTTAGAAAGGCCCTGAGGGGCTCTAGAAGGGTCTGGGGGCTATTAGAAGCGTCCTGAGGGGGTCCAGAAGGGTCTGGGGGCCTTTTTAAAGGCCCTCAGGGGGATTATAAGGGTCTCGTGTCCTTTAGAAAGGCCCTGAGTGGCATTACAAGGGTCTGGGGTCATATAGAAATGCCCTGAGAGGTTCTAGAAGTGTCTGGGGTACTTTAGAAAGGCCCTGAGGGGCATTAGAAGGGTCTGGGGGCCTTTAGAAGGGTCCTGAGGGGCATTAGAAGGGTCTGGGGGCCTTTAGAATGGTCCTGAGGGGGTCTAGAAGGGTCTGGAGGCATTTAAAACTGTCCTGAGAGGCTCTAGAAGGGTCTGGGTGCCTTTAGAATGGTCCTGAGGGGCTCTAGAAGGGTCTGGGGACCTTTATAAATGCCCTGAGGGGAATTAGCAGGGTCTGGGGGACTTTAGAAGGGTCCTGAGGGGCTCTAGAAGGGTCTGCGGGCCTTTAGAAGGGTCTTCAGGGGCTCTAGAAGGGTCTGGGGACCTTTAGAAAGGCCCTGTGGGGCATTAGAAGGGTCTGGGGGCCTTTAGAATGCTCCTGAGGGGCAGTAGAAGGGTCTGGGGACCTTTAGAAAGGCCCTGACGGGCATTAGAATGGTCTGCGGGCCTTTAGAAGTTTCCTGAGGGGCTCTAGAATGGTCTGGGGGCCTTTATAAGGGTCCTGACGGGCTCTAGAAGGGTCTGGGAACCTTTATAAATGCCCTGAGGTGCATTAGAAGGGTCTGAGGGCCTTTAGAAAGGTCCTGAGGGGCATTAGAAGGGTCTTGTGGCCTTTATAAGGGTCCTGAAAGGCATTAGAAGGGTCTGGGGGCTTTTAGATGGGTCCTGAGGCAATCTAGAATGGTCTGGGGGCCTTTACATGGGTCTTGAGGGTCATTAGAAGGGTGTGGAGGCCTTTAGAAAGGCCCTGAAAGGCATTAGAAGGGTCTGGGGGCTTTTAGATGGGTCCTGAGGCAATCTAGAAGGGTCTGGGGGCCTTTACATGGGTCTTGAGGGTCATTAGAAGGGTGTGGAGGCCTTTAGAAAGGCCCTGAAAGGCATTAGAAGGGTCTGGGGGCTTTTAGATGGGTCCTTAGGCAATCTAGAAGGGTCTAGGGGACTTTACATGGGTCTTGAGGGTCATTAGAAGGATGTGGAGGCCTTTAGGAAGGCCCTGAGGGGCTCTAGAAGGGTCTGGGGGCTATTAGAAGCGTCCTGAGGGTGTCCAGAAGGGTCTGGGGTCCTTTTTAAAGGCCCTGAGTGGGATTATAGGGGTCTCGTGGCCTTTAGAAAGGCCCTGAGTGACATTACAAGGGTCTGGGGTCATATAGAAAGGCCCTGAGAAGTTCTAGAAGTGTCTGGGGTACTTTAGAAAGGCCCTGAGGGGCATTAGAAGGGTCTGGGGCGTTTAGAAGGGTCCTGAGGGGGATTAGAAGGGTCTGGGGGCCTTTAGAATGGTCCTGAGGGGCATTAGAAGGGTCTGGGGGCCTTTAAAAGGGTCCTGAGGGGCGTTTGAATGGTCTGGGGGCCTTTAGAAAGGCCCTGAGGTGCATTAGAAGGGTCTGGGGGCCTTTAAAAGGGTCCTGAGGTGCATTTGAATGGTCTGGGGGCCTTTAGAAAGACCCTGAGGTGGATTAGAAGGGTCTAGGGGCCTTTAGAATCGTCCTGAGGTGCTCTAGAAGGGTCTGGGGGCCTTTAGAAGGGTCCTGAGGGGCTCTAGAAAGATCTGGGGTCCTTTAGAAATGTCATGAGGTGCTCTAAAAGTTTCTCGGGGCTTTTCGAAGGGTTTTGAGGGGCATTAGACGGGTCTGGGGGCCTTTAGAAATGCCCTGAGGGGCATTAGAAAGGTCTGGGGCCTTTTAGAAGGCTCTTGAGGGGATCTAGAAGGGTCTTGGGGCCATTAGAAGTGTCCTGAGGGGCTCTAGAAGGGTCTGGGGGCCTTTAGAAAGGCCCTGAGGGGCTCTAGAAGGGTCAGGGAGCCGTTAGAAGGATGTTGAGGGGCTCTTGAAGGGTCTGCGGGCCTTTAGAATGGCCCTGAGGGGCTCTAAAAGAGTCTGGGTGCCTTTAGAATGGTCCTGAGGGACTGTAGAAGGGTCTGGGGACCTTTATAAATGCCCTGAGGGGCATTAGCAGGGTCTGCGGGCCTTTAGAAGTGTCCTGAGGGGCTCTAGAATGGTCTGGGGGCCTTTATAAGGGTCCTGACGGGATCTAGAAGGGTCTGGGAACCTTTATAGATGTCCTGAGTGGCATTAGAATGGTATGGGGGGCTTTAGAATGGTCCTGAGGGGGTCTATAAGGGTCTGGAGGCATTTAAAACTGTCCTGAGAGGGTCTAGAAGGGTCTGGGTGCCTTTATAAGGGTCCTGAGGGGCATGAGAAGGGTCTGGGTGCCCTTATAAAAGCCCTGAGGGGCATTAGAAGGGTCTGGGGGCCTTTAGAAGGGTCCTGAGGGGAATTATAAGGGTCTGGGGGCCTTTAGAATGGTCCTGAGGGGGTCTAGAAGGGTCTGGGGGCCTTTATAAGGGTCCTGACGGGCTCTAGAAGGGTCTGGGAACCTTTATAAATGCCCTGAGGGGCATTAGAAGGGTCTGAGGGCCTTTAGAAAGGTCCTGAGGGGCATTAGAAGGGTCTTGTGGCCTTTATAAGGGTCCTGAAAGGCATTAGAAGGGTCTGGGGGCTTTTAGATGGGTCCTGAGGCAATCTAGAAGGGTCTGGGGGCCTTTACATGGGTCTTGAGGGTAATTAGAAGGGTGTGGAGTCCTTTAGAAAGGCCCTGAAAGGCATTAGAAGGGTCAGGGGGCTTTTAGATGGGTCCTGAGGCAATCTAGAAGGGTCTAGGGGATTTTACATGGGTCTTGAGGGTCATTAGAAGTGTGCGGAGGCCTTTAGAAAGGCCCTGAAGGGCTCTAGAAGGGTCTGGGGGATATTAGAAGCGTCCTGAGTGGGTCCAGAAGCGTCTGGGGTCCTTTTTAAAGGCCCTCAGGGGGATTATAAGGGTCTCGTGGCCTTTAGAAAGGCCCTGAGTGGCATTACAAGGGTCTGGGGTCATATAGAAAGGCCCTGAGAAGTTCTAGAAGTGTCTGGGGTACTTTAGAAAGGCTCTGAGGGGCATTAGAAGGGTCTGGGGGCCTTTAGAATGGTCCTGAGGGGGTCTAGAAGGGTCTGGAGGCATTTAAAACTGTCCTGAGAGGCTCTAGAAGGGTCTGGGTGCCTTTATAAGGGTCCTGAGGGGTATTAGAAGGGTCTGGGTGCCCTTATAAAAGCCCTGAGGGGAATTAGCAGGGTCTGGGGGACTTTAGAAGGGTCCTGAGGGGCTCTAGAAGAGTCTGGGGGCCTTTAGAAGGGTCTTCAGGGGCTCTGGAAGGGTCTGGGTAGCTTTAGAAAGGCCCGGTGAGGCATTAGAAGGGTCTGGGGGCCTTTAGAATTCTCCTGAAGGGCAGTAGAAGGGTCTGGGGACCTTTAGAAAGGCCCTGACGGGCAGTAGAATGGTCTGCGGGCCTTTAGAAATGTCCTGAGGGGCTCTAGAATGGTCTGGGGGCCTTTATAAGGGTCCTGACGGGCTCTAGAAAGGTCTGGGAACCTTTATAAATGCCCTGAGGGGCATTAGAAGGGTCTGGTTGCCTTTAGAAAGGTCCTGAGGGGCATTAGAAGGGTCTTGTGGCCTTTATAAGGGTCCTGAAAGGCATTAGAAGGGTCTGGGGGCTTTTAGATGGGTCCTGAGGCAATCTAGAATGGTCTGGGGGCCTTTACATGGGTCTTGAGGTTCATTAGAAGGGTGTGGAGGCCTTTAGAAAGGCCCTGAAAGGCATTAGAATGGTCTGGGGGCTTTTAGATGGGTCCTGAGGCAATCTAGAAGGGTCTGGGGGCCTTTACATGGGCCTTGAGGGTCATTAGAAGGGCGTGGAGGCCTTTAGAAAGGCCCTGAAAGGCATTAGAAAGGTCTGGCGGCTTTTAGATGGGTCCTGAGGCAATCTAGAAGGGTCTGGGGGCCTTTACATGGGTCTTGAGGTTCATTAGAAGGGTGTGGAGGCCTTTAGAAAGGCCCTGAAAGGCATTAGAATGGTCTGGGGGCTTTTAGATGGGTCCTGAGGCAATCTAGAAGGGTCTAGGGGACTTTACATGGGTCTTTTGGGTCATTAGAAGGGTGTGGAGGCCTTTAGAAAGGCCCTGAGGGGCTCTAGAAGGGTCTGGGGGCTATTAGAAGCGTCCTGAGGGGGTCCAGAAGGGTCTGGGGGCCTTTTTAAAGGCCCTCAGGGGGGATTATAAGGGTCTCGTGTCCTTTAGAAAGGCCCTGAGTGGCATTACAAGGGTCTGGGGTCATATAGAAATGCCCTGAGAGGTTCTAGAAGTGTCTGGGGTACTTTAGAAAGGCCCTGAGGGGCATTAGAAGGGTCTGGGGGCCTTTAGAAGGGTCCTGAGGGGCATTAGAAGGGTCTGGGGGCCTTTAGAATGGTCCTGAGGGGGTCTAGAAGGGTCTGGAGGCATTTAAAACTGTCCTGAGAGGCTCTAGAAGGGTCTGGGTGCCTTTAGAATGGTCCTGAGGGGCTCTAGAAGGGTCTGGGGACCTTTATAAATGCCCTGAGGGGAATTAGCAGGGTCTGGGGGACTTTAGAAGGGTCCTGAGGGGCTCTAGAAGGGTCTGCGGGCCTTTAGAAGGGTCTTCAGGGGCTCTAGAAGGGTCTGGGGACCTTTAGAAAGGCCCTGTGGGGCATTAGAAGGGTCTGGGGGCCTTTAGAATGCTCCTGAGGGGCAGTAGAAGGGTCTGGGGACCTTTAGAAAGGCCCTGACGGGCATTAGAATGGTCTGCGGGCCTTTAGAAGTGTCCTGAGGGGCTCTAGAATGGTCTGGGGGCCTTTATAAGGGTCCTGACGGGCTCTAGAAGGGTCTGGGAACCTTTATAAATGCCCTGAGGTGCATTAGAAGGGTCTGAGGGCCTTTAGAAAGGTCCTGAGGGGCATTAGAAGGGTCTTGTGGCCTTTATAAGGGTCCTGAAAGGCATTAGAAGGGTCTGGGGGCTTTTAGATGGGTCCTGAGGCAATCTAGAATGGTCTGGGGGCCTTTACATGGGTCTTGAGGGTCATTAGAAGGGTGTGGAGGCCTTTAGAAAGGCCCTGAAAGGCATTAGAAGGGTCTGGGGGCTTTTAGATGGGTCCTGAGGCAATCTAGAAGGGTCTGGGGGCCTTTACATGGGTCTTGAGGGTCATTAGAAGGGTGTGGAGGCCTTTAGAAAGGCCCTGAAAGGCATTAGAAGGGTCTGGGGGCTTTTAGATGGGTCCTTAGGCAATCTAGAAGGGTCTAGGGGACTTTACATGGGTCTTGAGGGTCATTAGAAGGGTGTGGAGGCCTTTAGGAAGGCCCTGAGGGGCTCTAGAAGGGTCTGGGGGCTATTAGAAGCGTCCTGAGGGTGTCCAGAAGGGTCTGGGGTCCTTTTTAAAGGCCCTGAGTGGGATTATAGGGGTCTCGTGGCCTTTAGAAAGGCCCTGAGTGACATTACAAGGGTCTGGGGTCATATAGAAAGGCCCTGAGAAGTTCTAGAAGTGTCTGGGGTACTTTAGAAAGGCCCTGAGGGGCATTAGAAGGGTCTGGGGGCCTTTAGAAGGGTCCTGAGGGGCATTAGAAGGGTCTGGGGCCTTTAGAAGGGTCCTGAGGGGCATTAGAAGGGTCTGGGGGCCTTTAGAATGGTCCTGAGGGGCATTAGAAGGGTCTGGGGGCCTTTAAAAGGGTCCTGAGGGGCGTTTGAATGGTCTGGGGGCCTTTAGAAAGGCCCTGAGGTGCATTAGAAGGGTCTGGGGGCCTTTAAAAGGGTCCTGAGGGGCATTTGAATGGTCTGGGGGCCTTTAGAAAGACCCTGAGGTGGATTAGAAGGGTCTAGGGGCCTTTAGAATCGTCCTGAGGTGCTCTAGAAGGGTCTGGGGGCCTTTAGAAGTGTCCTGAGGGGCTCTAGAAAGATCTGGGGTCCTTTAGAAATGTCCTGAGGTGCTCTAAAAGTTTCTCGGGGCTTTTCGAAGGGTTTTTAGGGGCATTAGACGGGTGTGGGGGCCTTTAGAAATGCCCTGAGGGGCATTAGAAAGGTCTGGGGCCTTTTAGAAGGCTCTTGAGGGGATCTAGAAGGGTCTTGGGGCCTTTAGAAGTGTCCTGAGGGGCTCTAGAAGGGTCTGGGGGCCTTTAGAAAGGCCCTCAGGGGCTCTAGAAGTGTCAGGGAGCCGTTAGAAGGATGTTGAGGGGCTCTTGAAGGGTCTGCGGGCCTTTAGAATGGCCCTGAGGGGCTCTAAAAGAGTCTGGGTGCCTTTAGAATGGTCCTGAGGGACTGTAGAAGGGTCTGGGGACCTTTATAAATGCCCTGAGGGGCATTAGCAGGGTCTGCGGGCCTTTAGAAGTGTCCTGAGGGGCTCTAGAATGGTCTGGGGTCCTTTATAAGGGTCCTGACGGGATCTAGAAGGGTCTGGGAACCTTTATAGATGTCCTGAGTGGCATTAGAATGGTATGGGGGGCTTTAGAATGGTCCTGAGGGGGTCTATAAGGGTCTGGAGGCATTTAAAACTGTCCTGAGAGGCTCTAGAAGGGTCTGGGTGCCTTTATAAGGGTCCTGAGGGGCATGAGAAGGGTCTGGGTGCCCTTATAAAAGCCCTGAGGGGCATTAGAAGGGTCTGGGGGCCTTTAGAAGGGTCCTGAGGGGAATTAGAAGGGTCTGGGGGCCTTTAGAATGGTCCTGAGGGGGTCTAGAAGGGTCTGGAGGCATTTAAAACTGTCCTGAGAGGCTCTAGAAGGGTCTGGGTGCCTTTATAAGGGTCCTGAGGGGCATTAGATAGGTCTCGTGGCCATTATAAAAGCCCTGAGGGGAATTAGCAGGGTCTGGGGGACTTTAGAAGGGTCCTGAGGGGCTCTATAAGGGTCTGGGGGCCTTTAGAAGGGTCTTCAGGGGCTCTAGAAGGGTCTGGGGACCTTTAGAAAGGCCCTGTGGGGCATTAGAAGGGTCTGGGGGCCTTTAGAATGCTCCTGAGGGGCAGTAGAAGGGTCTGGGGACCTTTAGAAAGGCCCTGACGGGCATTAGAATCGTCTGCGGGCCTTTAGAAGTGTCCTGAGGGGCTCTAGAATGGTCTGGGGGCCTTTATAAGGGTCCTGACGGGCTCTAGAAGGGTCTGGGAACCTTTATAAATGCCCTGAGGGGCATTAGAAGGGTCTGAGGGCCTTTAGAAAGGTCCTGAGGGGCATTAGAAGGGTCTTGTGGCCTTTACAAGGGTCCTGAAAGGCATTAGAAGGGTCTGGGGGCTTTTAGATGGGTCCTGAGGCAATCTAGAAGGGTCTGGGGGCCTTTACATGGGTCTTGAGGGTCATTAGAAGGGTGTGGAGGCCTTTAGAAAGGCCCTGAAAGGCATTAGAAGGGTCTGGGGGCTCTTAGATGGGTCCTGAGGCAATCTAGAAGGGTCTGGGTGCCCTTTTAAAGGCCCTCAGGGGGATTATAAGGGTCTCGCGGTCTTTAGAAAGGCCCTGAGAGGCATTACAAGGATCTGGGGTCATATAGAAAGGCCCTGAGAAGTTCTAGAATGGTCTGGGGTACTTTAGAAAGGCCCTGAGGGTCATTAGAAGGGTCTGGGGGCCTTTAGAAGGGTTCTGAGGGGCAGTTGAATGGTCTGGGGGCCTTTAGAAGGGTCCTGAGGGGCATTAGAAGGGTCTGGGGGCCTTTAAAAGGGTCCTGAGGGGCGTTTGAATGGTCTGGGGGCCTTTAGAAAGGCCCTGAGGTGCATTAGAAGGGTCTGGGGGCCTTTAAAAGGGTCCTGAGGGGCATTTGAATGGTCTGCGGGCCTTTAGAAAGACCCTGAGGTGGATTAGAAGGGTCTAGGGGCCTTTAGAATGGTCCTGAGGGGCTCTAGAAGGGTCTGGGGGCCTTTAGAAGGGTCCTGAAAGGCTCTAGAAAGATCTGGGGTCCTTTAGAAATGTCCTGAGGTGCTCTAAAAGTGTCTCGGGGCCTTTCGAAGGGTTTTGAGGGGCATTATACGGGTGTGGGGGCCTTTAGAAATGCCCTGAGGGGCATTAGAAAGGTCTGGGGCCTTTTAGAAGGCTCTTGAGGGGATCTAGAAGGGTCTTGGGGCCTTTAGAAGTGTCCTGAGGGGCTCTAGAAGGGTCTGGGGGCCTTTAAAAAGGCCCTCAGGGGCTCTAGAAGGGTCAGGGAGCCGTTAGAAGGATGTTGAGGGGCTCTTGAAGGGTCTGCGGGCCTTTAGAATGGCCCTGAGGGGCTCTAAAAGAGTCTGGGTGCCTTTAGAATGGTCCTGAGGGACTGTAGAAGGGTCTGGTGACCTTTATAAATGCCCTGAGGGGCATTAGCAGGGTCTGCGGGCCTTTAGAAGTGTCCT
Source organism: Coccyzus lansbergi (assembly GCA_033558105.1). Classification (NCBI taxonomy): domain Eukaryota; kingdom Metazoa; phylum Chordata; class Aves; order Cuculiformes; family Coccyzidae; genus Coccyzus; species Coccyzus lansbergi. The sequence goes on from JAUMJK010000937.1 coordinate 115,076, forward strand.
GAGGGGCTCTAGAATGGTCTGGGGGCCTTTATAAGGGTCCTGACGGGCTCTAGAAGGGTCTGGGAACCTTTATAGATGTCCTGAGTGGCATTAGAATTGTATGGGGGGCTTTAGAATGGTCCTGAGGGGGTCTATAAGGGTCTGGAGGCATTTAAAACTGTCCTGAGAGGGTCTAGAAGGGTCTGGGTGCCTTTATAAGGGTCCTGAGGGGCATGAGAAGGGTCTGGGTGCCCTTATAAAAGCCCTGAGGGGCATTAGAAGGGTCTGGGGGCCTTTAGAAGGGTCCTGAGCGGCATTTGAATGGTCTGCGGGCCTTTAGAAAGACCCTGAGGTGGATTAGAAGGGTCTAGGGGCCTTTAGAATGGTCCTGAGGGGCTCTAGAAGGGTCTGGGGGCCTTTAGAAGGGTCCTGAGGGGCTCTAGAAAGATCTGGGGTCCTTTAGAAATGTCCTGAGGTGCTCTAAAAGTGTCTCGGGGCCTTTCGAAGGGTTTTGAGGGGCATTAGACGGGTCTGGGGGCCTTTAGAAATGCCCGGAGGGGCATTAGAAAGGTCTGGGGCCTTTTAGAAGGCTCTTGAGGGGATCTAGAAGGGTCTTGGGGCCTTTAGAAGTGTCCTGAGGGGCTCTAGAAGGGTCTGGGGGCATTTAGAAAGGCCCTGAGGGGCTCTAGAAGGGTCAGGGAGCCGTTAGAAGGATGTTGAGGGGCTCTTGAAAGGTCTGCGGGCCTTTAGAATGGCCCTGAGCGGCTCTAAAAGAGTCTGGGTGCCTTTAGAATGGTCCTGAGGGGCTCTAGAAGGGTCTGGGGACCTTTATAAAGGCCCTGTGGGGCATTAGAAGGGTCTGGGGCCCTTTACAATGCTCCGGAGGGGCAGTATAAGGGTCTGGGGGCCTTTAGAATGCTCCTGAGGGGCAGTAGAAGGGTCTGAGGACCTTTATAAAGGCCCTGAGGGGCATTAGAATGGTCTGCGGGCCTTTAGAAGTGTCCTGAGGGGCTCTAGAATTGTCTGGGGGCCTTTATAAGGGTCCTGACGGGCTCTAGAAGGGTCTGGGAACCTTTATAGATGTCCTGAGGGGCATTAGAATGGTCTGGGGGCCTTTAGAATGGTCCTGAGGGGGTCTATAAGGGTCTGGAGGCATTTAAAACTGTCCTGAGAGGCTCTAGAAGGGTCTGGGTGCCTTTATAAGGGTCCTGAAGGGCATGAGAAGGGTCTGGGGACCTTTATAAATGCCCTGAGGGGAATTAGCAGGGTCTGGGGGACTTTAGAAGGGTCCTGAGGGGCTCTATAAGGGTCTGGGGGCCTTTAGAAGGGTCTTCAGGGGCTCTAGAAGGGTCTGGGGACCTTTAGAAAGGCCCTGTGGGGCATTAGAAGGGTCTGGGGGCCTTTAGAATGCTCCTGAGGGGCAGTAGAAGGGTCTGGGGACCTTTAGAAAGGCCCTGACGGGCATTAGAATGGTCTGCGGGCCTTTAGAAGTGTCCCGAGGGGCTCTAGAATGGTCTGGGGGCCTTTATAAGGGTCCTGACGGGCTCTAGAAGGGTCTGGGAACCTTTATAAATGCCCTGAGGGGCATTAGAAGGGTCTGAGGGCCTTTAGAAAGGTCCTGAGGGGCATTAGAAGGGTCTTGTGGCCTTTATAAGGGTCCTGAAAGGCATTAGAAGGGTCTCGGGGCTTTTAGATGGGTCCTGAGGCAATCTAGAATGGTCTGGGGGCCTTTACATGGATCTTGAGGGTCATTAGAAGGGTGTGGAGGCCTTTAGAAAGGCCCTGAAAGGCATTAGAAGGGTCTGGGGGCTTTTAGATGGGTCCTGAGGCAATCTAGAAGGGTCTGGGGGCCTTTACATGGGTCTTGAGGGTCATTAGAAGGGTGTGGAGGCCTTTAGAAAGGCCCTGAAAGGCATTAGAAGGGTCTGGGGGCTTTTAGATGGGTCCTGAGGCAATCTAGAAGGGTCTAGGGGTCTTTACATGGGTCTTGAGGGTCATTAGAAGGGTGTGGAGGCCTTTAGGAAGGCCCTGAGGGTCTCTACAAGGGTCTGGGGGCTATTAGAAGCGTCCTGAGGGGGTCCAGAAGGGTCTGGGGTCCTTTTTAAAGGCCCTCAGTGGGATTATAGGGGTCTCGTGGCCTTTAGAAAGGCCCTGAGTGACATTACAAGGGTCTGGGGTCATATAGAAAGGCCCTGAGAAGTTCTAGAAGTGTCTGGGGTACTTTAGAAAGGCCCTGAGGGGCATTAGAAGGGTCTGGGGGCCTTTAGAAGGGTCCTGAGGGGCATTAGAATGGTCTGGGGGCCTTTAGAAGGGTCCTGAGGGGCATTAGAAGGGTCTGGGGGCCTTTAAATGGGTCCTGAGGGGCGTTTGAATGGTCTGGGGGCCTTTAGAAAGGCCCTGAGGTGCATTAGAAGGGTCTGGGGGCCTTTAAAAGGGTCCTGAGGGGCATTTGAATGTTCTGGGGGCCTTTAGAAAGACCCTGAGGTGGATTAGAAGGGTCTAGGGGCCTTTAGAATCGTCCTGAGGTGCTCTAGAAGGGTCTGGGGGCCTTTAGAAGGGTCCTGAGGGGCTCTAGAAAGATCTGGGGTCCTTTAGAAATGTCCTGAGGTGCTCTAAAAGTTTCTCGGGGCTTTTTGAAGGGTTTTGAGGGGCATTAGACGGGTCTGGGGGCCTTTAGAAATGCCCTGAGGGGCATTAGAAAGGTCTGGGGCCTTTTAGAAGGCTCTTGAGGGGATCTAGAAGGGTCTTGGGGCCTTTAGAAGTGTCCTGAGGGGCTCTAGAAGGGTCTGGGGGCCTTTAGAAAGGCCCTGAGGGGCTCTAGAAGGGTCAGGGAGCCGTTAGAAGGATGTTGAGGGGCTCTTGAAGGGTCTGCGGGCCTTTAGAATGGCCCTGAGGGGCTCTAAAAGAGTCTGGGTGCCTTTAGAATGGTCCTGAGGGACTGTAGAAGGGTCTGGGGACCTTTATAAATGCCCGGAGGGGCATTAGCAGGGTCTGCGGGCCTTTAGAAGTGTCCTGAGGGGCTCTAGAATGGTCTGGGGTCCTTTATAAGGGTCCTGACGGGATCTAGAAGGGTCTGGGAACCTTTATAGATGTCCTGAGTGGCATTAGAATGGTATGGGGGGCTTTAGAATGGTCCTGAGGGGGTCTATAAGGGTCTGGAGGCATTTAAAACTGTCCTTAGAGGCTCTAGAAGGGTCTGGGTGCCTTTATAAGGGTCCTGAGGGGCATGAGAAGGGTCTGGGTGCCCTTATAAAAGCCCTGAGTGGCATTAGAAGGTTCTGGGGGCCTTTAGAAGGGTCCTGAGGGGAATTATAAGGGTCTGGGGGCCTTTAGAATGGTCCTGAGGGGGTCTAGAAGGGTCTGGAGGCATTTAAAACTGTCCTGAGAGGCTCTAGAAGGGTCTGGGTGCCTTTATAAGGGTCCTGAGGGGCATTAGATAGGTCTCGTGGCCATTATAAAAGCCCTGAGGGGAATTAGCAGGGTCTGGGGGACTTTAGAAGGGTCCTGAGGGGCTCTATAAGGGTCTGGGGGCCTTTAGAAGGGTCTTCAGGGGCTCTAGAAGGGTCTGGGGACCTTTAGAAAGGCCCTGTGGGGCATTAGAAGGGTCTGGGGGCCTTTAGAATGCTCCTGAGGGGCAGTAGAAGGGTCTGGGGACCATTAGAAAGGCTCTGACGGGCATTAGAATGGTCTGCGGGCCTTTAGAAGTGTCCTGAGGGGCTCTAGAATGGTCTGGGGGCCTTTATAAGGGTCCTGACGGGCTCTAGAAGGGTCTGGGAACCTTTATAAATGACCTGAGGGGCATTAGAAGGGTCTGAGGGCCTTTAGAAAGGTCCTGAGGCAATCTAGAAGGGTCTGGGGGCCTTTACATGGGTCTTGAGGGTCATTAGAAGGGTGTGGAGTCCTTTAGAAAGGCCCTGAAAGGCATTAGAAGGGTCTGGGGGCTTTTAGATGGGTCCTGAGGCAATCTAGAAGGGTCTAGGGGATTTTACATGGGTCTTGAGGGTCATTAGAAGTGTGCGGAGGCCTTTAGAAAGGCCCTGAAAGGCTCTAGAAGGGTCTGGGGGATATTAGAAGCGTCCTGAGTGGGTCCAGAAGCGTCTGGGGTCCTTTTTAAAGGCCCTCAGGGGGATTATAAGGGTCTCGTGGCCTTTAGAAAGGCCCTGAGTGGCATTACAAGGGTCTGGGGTCATATAGAAAGGCCCTGAGAAGTTCTAGAAGTGTCTGGGGTACTTTAGAAAGGCTCTGAGGGGCATTAGAAGGGTCTGGGGGCCTTTAGAATGGTCCTGAGGGGGTCTAGAAGGGTCTGGAGGCATTTAAAACTGTCCTGAGAGGCTCTAGAAGGGTCTGGGTGCCTTTATAAGGGTCCTGAGGGGCATTAGAAGGGTCTTGTGGCCCTTATAAAAGCCCTGAGGGGAATTAGCAGGGTCTGGGGGACTTTAGAAGGGTCCTGAGGGGCTCTAGAAGAGTCTGGGGGCCTTTAGAAGGGTCTTCAGGGGCTCTGGAAGGGTCTGGGTAGCTTTAGAAATGCCCGGTGAGGCATTAGAAGGGTCTGGGGGCCTTTAGAATTCTCCTGAAGGGCAGTAGAAGGGTCTGGGGACCTTTAGAAAGGCCCTGACGGGCAGTAGAATGGTCTGCGGGCCTTTAGAAATGTCGGGAGGGGCTCTAGAATGGTCTGGGGGCCTTTATAAGGGTCCTGATGGGCTCTAGAAAGGTCTGGGAACCTTTATAAATGCCCTGAGGGGCATTAGAAGGGTCTGGTTGCCTTTAGAAAGGTCCTGAGGGGCATTAGAAGGGTCTTGTGGCCTTTATAAGGGTCCTGAAAGGCATTAGAAGGGTCTGGGGGCTTTTAGATGGGTCCTGAGGCAATCTAGAATGGTCTGGGGGATTTTACATGGGTCTTGATGGTCATTAGAAGTGTGCGGAGGCCTTTAGAAAGGCCCTGAGGGGCTCTAGAAGGGTCTGGGGGCCTTTAGAAGGGTCCTGAAGGGCATTAGAAGGGTCTGGGGGCCTTTAGAATGGTCCTGAGGGGGTCTAGAAGGGTCTGGAGGCATTTAAAACTGTCCTGAGAGGCTCTAGAAGGGTCTGGGTGCCTTTAGAATGGTCCTGAGGGGCTCTAGAAGGGTCTGGGGACCTTTATAAATGCCCTGAGGGGAATTAGCAGGGTCTGGGGGACTTTAGAAGGGTCCTGAGGGGCTCTAGAAGGGTCTGCGGGCCTTTAGAATGGGCCTTCAGGGGCTCTGGATGGGTCTGGGGACCTTTAGAAAGGCCCTGTGGGGCATTAGAAGGGTCTGGGGACCTTTAGAAAGGCCCTGACGGGCATTAGAATGGTCTGCGGGCCTTTAGAAGTTTCCTGAGGGGCTCTAGAATGGTTTGGGGGCCTTTATAAGGGTCCTGCCGGGCTCTAGAAGGGTCTGGGAACCTTTATAAATGCCCTGAGGGGCATTAGAAGGGTCTGAGGGCCTTTAGAGCGGTCCTGAGGGGCATTAGAAGGGTCTTGTGGCCTTTATAAGGGTCCTGAAAGGCATTAGAAGGGTCTGGGGGCTTTTAGATGGGTCCTGAGGCAATCTAGAAGGGTCTAGGGGATTTTACATGGGTCTTGATGGTCATTAGAAGTGTGCGGAGGCCTTTAGAAAGGCCCTGAGGGGCTCTAGAAGGGTCTGGGGGATATTAGAAGCGTCCTGAGTGGGTCCAGAAGGGTCTGGGGTCCTTTTTAAAGGCCCTCAGGGGGATTATAAGGGTCTCGTGGACTTTAGAAAGGCCCTGAGTGGCATTACAAGGGTCTGGGGTCATATAGAAAGGCCCTGAGAAGTTCTAGAAGTGTCTGGGGTACTTTAGAAAGGCCCTGAGGGGCATTAGAAGGGTCTGGGGGCCTTTATAAGGGTCCTGAGGGGCATTAGAAGGGTCTGGGGGCCTTTAGAATGGTCCTGAGGGGGTCTGGAAGGGTCTGGAGGCATTTAAAACTGTCCTGAGAGGCTCTAGAAGGGTCTGGGTGCCTTTATAAGGGTTCTGAGGGGCATTAGAAGGGTCTGGGTGCCCTTATAAAAGCCCTGAGGGGAATTAGCAGGGTCTGGGGGACTTTAGAAGGGTCCTGAGGGGCTCTAGAAGGGTCTGGGGGCCTTTAGAAGGGTCTTCAGGGGCTCTGGAAGGCTCTGGGTAGCTTTAGAAATGCCCGGTGAGGCATTAGAAGGGTCTGGGGGCCTTTAGAATGCTCCTGAGGGGCAGTAGAAGGGTCTGGAGACCTTTAGAAAGGCCCTGACGGGCATTAGAATGGTCTGCGGGCCTTTAGAAGTGTCCTGAGGGGCTCTAGAATGGTCTGGGGGCCTTTATAAGGGTTCTGACGGGCTCTGGAAAGGTCTGGGAACCTTTATAAATGCCCTTAGGGGCATTAGAAGGGTCTGGTTGCCTTTAGAAAGGTCCTGAGGGGCATTAGAAGGGTCTTGTGGCCTTTATAAGGGTCCTGAAAGGCATTAGAAGGGTCTGGGGGCTTTTAGATGGGTCCTGAGGCAATCTAGAATGGTCTGGGGGCCTTTACATGGGTCTTGAGGGTCATTAGAAGGGCGTGGATGCCTTTAGAAAGGCCCTGAAAGGCATTAGAAAGGTCTGGGGGCTTTTAGATGGGTCCTGAGGCAATCTAGAAGGGTCTGGGGGCCTTTACATGGGTCTTGAGGGTCATTAGAAGGGTGTGGAGGCCTTTAGAAAGGCCCTGAAAGGCATTAGAAGGGTCTGGGGGCTTTTAGATGGGTCCTGAGGCAATCTAGAAGGGTCTAGGGGACTTTACATGGGTCTTTTGGGTCATTAGAAGGGTGTGGAGGCCTTTAGAAAGGCCCTGAGGGGCTCTAGAAGGGTCTGGGGGCTATTAGAAGCGTCCTGAGGGGGTCCAGAAGGGTCTGGGGGCCTTTTTAAAGGCCCTCAGGGGGATTATAAGGGTCTCGTGGCCTTTAGAAAGGCCCTGAGTGGCATTACAAGGGTCTGGGGTCATATAGAAAGGCCCTGAGAGGTTCTAGAAGTGTCTGGGTTACTTTAGAAAGGCCCTGAGGGGCATTAGAAGGGTCTGGGGGCCTTTAGAAGGGTCCTGAGGGGCATTAGAAGGGTCTGGGGGCCTTTAGAATGGTCCTGAGGGGGTCTAGAAGAGTCTGGAGGCATTTAAAACTGTCCTGAGAGGCTCTAGAAGGGTCTGGGTGCCTTTAGAATGGTCCTGAGGGGCTCTAGAAGGGTCTGGGGACCTTTATAAATGCCCTGAGGGGAATTACCAGGGTCTGGGGGACTTTAGAAGGGTCCTGAGGGGCTCTAGAAGGGTCTGGGGTCTTTAGAAGGGTCTTCAGGGGCTCTGGATGGGTTTGGGGACCTTTAGAAAGGCCCTGTGGGGCATTAGAAGGGTCTGAGGGCCTTTAGAAAGGTCCTGAGGGGCATTAGAAGGGTCTTGTGGCCTTTATAAGGGTCCTGAAAGGCATTAGAAGGGTCTGGGGGCTTTTAGATGGGTCCTGAGGCAATCTAGAAGGGTCTGGGGGCCTTTACATGGGTCTTGAGGGTCATTAGAAGGGTGTGGAGTCCTTTAGAAAGGCCCTGAAAGGCATTAGAAGGGTCTGGGGGCTTTTAGATGGGTCCTGAGGCAATCTAGAAGGGTCTAGGGGATTTTACATGGGTCTTGAGGGTCATTAGAAGTGTGCGGAGGCCTTTAGAAAGGCCCTGAGGGGCTCTAGAAGGGTCTGGGGGATATTAGAAGCGTCCTGAGTGGGTCCAGAAGCGTCTGGGGTCCTTTTTAAAGGCCCTCAGGGGGATTATAAGGGTCTCGTGGCCTTTAGAAAGGCCCTGAGTGGCATTACAAGGGCCTGGGGTCATATAGAAAGGCCCTGAGAAGTTCTAGAAGTGTCTGGGGTACTTTAGAAAGGCTCTGAGGGGCATTAGAAGGGTCTGGGGGCCTTTAGAATGGTCCTGAGGGGGTCTGGAAGGGTCTGGAGGCATTTAAAACTGTCCTGAGAGGCTCTAGAAGGGTCTGGGTGCCTTTATAAGGGTCCTGAGGGGCATTAGAAGGGTCTTGTGGCCCTTATAAAAGCCCTGAGGGGAATTAGCAGGGTCTGGGGGACTTTAGAAGGGTCCTGAGGGGCTCTAGAAGAGTCTGGGGGCCTTTAGAAGGGTCTTCAGGGGCTCTGGAAGGGTCTGGGTAGCTTTAGAAAGGCCCGGTGAGGCATTAGAAGGGTCTGGGGGCCTTTAGAATTCTCCTGAAGGGCAGTAGAAGGGTCTGGGGACCTTTAGAAAGGCCCTGACGGGCAGTAGAATGGTCTGCGGGCCTTTAGAAATGTCCTGAGGGGCTCTAGAATGGTCTGGGGGCCTTTATAAGGGTCCTGACGGGCTCTAGAAAGGTCTGGGAACCTTTATAAATGCCCTGAGGGGCATTAGAAGGGTCTGGTTGCCTTTAGAAAGGTCCTGAGGGGCATTAGAAGGGTCTTGTGGCCTTTATAAGGGTCCTGAAAGGCATTAGAAGGGTCTGGGGGCTTTTAGATGGGTCCTGATGCAATCTAGAATGGTCTGGGGGCCTTTACATGGGCCTTGAGGGTCATTAGAAGGGCGTGGAGGCCTTTAGAAAGGCCCTGAAAGGCATTAGAAAGGTCTGGGGGCTTTTAGATGGGTCCTGAGGCAATCTAGAAGGGTCTAGGGGACTTTACATGGGTCTTTTGGGTCATTAGAAGGGTGTGGAGGCCTTTAGAAAGGCCCTGAGGGGCTCTAGAAGGGTCTGGGGGCTACTAGAAGCGTCCTGAGGGGGTCCAGAAGGGTCTGGGGGCCTTTTTAAAGGCCCTCAGGGGGATTATAAGGGTCTCGTGTCCTTTAGAAAGGTCCTGAGTGGCATTACAAGGGTCTGGGGTCATATAGAAATGCCCTGAGAGGTTCTAGAAGTGTCTGGGGTACTTTAGAAAGGCCCTGAGGGGCATTAGAAGGGTCTGGGGGCCTTAAGAAGGGTCCTGAGGGGCATTAGAAGGGTCTGGGGGCCTTTAGAATGGTCCTGAGGGGGTCTAGAAGGGTCTGGAGGCATTTAAAACTGTCCTGAGAGGCTCTAGAAGGGTCTGGGTGCCTTTAGAATGGTCCTGAGGGGCTCTAGAATGGTCTGGGGACCTTTATAAATGCCCTGAGGGGAATTAGCAGGGTCTGGGGGACTTTAGAAGGGTCCTGAGGGGCTCTAGAAGGGTCTGCGGGCCTTTAGAATGGGCCTTCAGGGGCTCTGGATGGGTCTGGGGACCTTTAGAAAGGCCCTGTGGGGCATTAGAAGGGTCTGGGGGCCTTTAGAATGCTCCTGAGGGGCAGTAGAAGGGTCTGGGGACCTTTAGAAAGGCCCTGACGGGCATTAGAATGGTCTGCGGGCCTTTAGAAGTTTCCTGAGGGGCTCTAGAATGGTTTGGGGGCCTTTATAAGGGTCCTGCCGGGCTCTAGAAGGGTCTGGGAACCTTTATAAATGCCCTGAGGGGCATTAGAAGGGTCTGAGGGCCTTTAGAGAGGTCCTGAGGGGCATTAGTAGGGTCTTGTGGCCTTTATAAGGGTCCTGAAAGGCATTAGAAGGGTCTGGGGGCTTTTAGATGGGTCCTGAGGCAATCTAGAAGGGTCTAGGGGATTTTACATGGGTCTTGATGGTCATTAGAAGTGTGCGGAGGCCTTTAGAAAGGCCCTGAGGGGCTCTAGAAGGGTCTGGGGGATATTAGAAGCGTCCTGAGTGGGTCCAGAAGGGTCTGGGGTCTTTTTTAAAGGCCCTCAGGGGGATTATAAGGGTCTCGTGGCCTTTAGAAAGGCCCTGAGTGGCATTACAAGGGTCTGGGGTCATATAGAAAGGCCCTGAGAAGTTCTAGAAGTGTCTGGGGTACTTTAGAAAGGCCCTGAGGGGCATTAGAAGGGTCTGGGGGCCTTTATAAGGGTCCTGAGGGGCATTAGAAGGGTCTGGGGGCCTTTAGAATGGTCCTGAGGGGGTCTAGAAGGGTCTGGAGGCATTTAAAACTGTCCTGAGAGGCTCTAGAAGGGTCTGGGTGCCTTTATAAGGGTCCTGAGGGGCATTAGAAGGGTCTGGGTGCCCTTATAAAAGCCCTGAGGGGAATTAGCAGGGTCTGGGGGACTTTAGAAGGGTCCTGAGGGGCTCTAGAAGGGTCTGGGGGCCTTTAGAAGGGTCTTCAGGGGCTCTGGAAGGCTCTGGGTAGCTTTAGAAATGCCCGGTGAGGCATTAGAAGGGTCTGGGGGCCTTTAGAATGCTCCTGAGGGGCAGTAGAAGGGTCTGGAGACCTTTAGAAAGGCCCTGACGGGCATTAGAATGGTCTGCGGGCCTTTAGAAGTGTCCTGAGGGGCTCTAGAATGGTCTGGGGGCCTTTATAAGGGTCCTGACGGGCTCTGGAAAGGTCTGGGAACCTTTATAAATGCCCTGAGGGGCATTAGAAGGGTCTGGTTGCCTTTAGAAAGGTCCTGAGGGGCATTAGAAGGGTCTTGTGGCCTTTATAAGGGTCCTGAAAGGCATTAGAAGGGTCTGGGGGCTTTTAGATGGGTCCTGAGGCAATCTAGAATGGTCTGGGGTCCTTTACATGGGTCTTGAGGGTCATTAGAAGGGCGTGGATGCCTTTAGAAAGGCCCTGAAAGGCATTAGAAAGGTCTGGGGGCTTTTAGATGGGTCCTGAGGCAATCTAGAAGGGTCTGGGGGCCTTTACATGGGTCTTGAGGGTCATTAGAAGGGTGTGGTGGCCTTTAGAAAGGCCCTGAAAGGCATTAGAAGGGTCTGGGGGCTTTTAGATGGGTCCTGAGGCAATCTAGAAGGGTCTAGGGGACTTTACATGGGTCTTTTGGGTCATTAGAAGGGTGTGGAGGCCTTTAGAAAGGCCCTGAGGGGCTCTAGAAGGGTCTGGGGGCTATTAGAAGCGTCCTGAGGGGGTCCAGAAGGGTCTGGGGGCCTTTTTAAAGGCCCTCAGGGGGATTATAAGGGTCTCGTGGCCTTTAGAAAGGCCCTGAGTGGCATTACAAGGGTCTGGGGTCATATAGAAAGGCCCTGAGAGGTTCTAGAAGTGTCTGGGTTACTTTAGAAAGGCCCTGAGGGGCATTAGAAGGGTCTGGGGGCCTTTAGAAGGGTCCTGAGGGGCATTAGAAGGGTCTGGGGGCCTTTAGAATGGTCCTGAGGGGGTCTAGAAGAGTCTGGAGGCATTTAAAACTGTCCTGAGAGGCTCTAGAAGGGTCTGGGTGCCTTTAGAATGGTCCTGAGGGGCTCTAGAAGGGTCTGGGGACCTTTATAAATGCCCTGAGGGGAATTACCAGGGTCTGGGGGACTTTAGAAGGGTCCTGAGGGGCTCTAGAAGGGTCTGGGGTCTTTAGAAGGGTCTTCAGGGGCTCTGGATGGGTTTGGGGACCTTTAGAAAGGCCCTGTGGGGCATTAGAAGGGTCTGGGGGCCTTTAGAATGCTCCTGAGGGGCAGTAGAAGGGTCTGGGGACCTTTAGAAAGGCCCTGACGGGCATTAGAATGGTCTGCGGGCCTTTAGAAGTGTCCTGAGGGGCTCTAGAATGGTTTGGGGGCCTTTATAAGGGTCCTGCCGGGCTCTAGAAGGGTCTGGGAACCTTTATAAATGCCCTGAGGGGCATTAGAAGGGTCTGAGGGCCTTTAGAGAGGTCCTGAGGGGCATTAGAAGGGTCTTGTGGCCTTTATAAGGGCCCTGAAAGGCATTAGAATGGTCTGGGGGCTTTTAGATGGGTCCTGAGGCAATCTAGAAGGGTCTAGGGGATTTTACATGGGTCTTGATGGTCATTAGAAGTGTGCGGAGGCCTTTAGAAAGGCCCTGAGGGGCTCTAGAAGGGTCTGGGGGATATTAGAAGCGTCCTGAGTGGGTCCAGAAGGGTCTGGGGTCCTTTTTAAAGGCCCTCAGGGGGATTATAAGGGTCTCGTGGCCTTTAGAAAGGCCCTGAGTGGCATTACAAGGGTCTGGGGTCATATAGAAAGGCCCTGAGAAGTTCTAGAAGTGTCTGGGGTACTTTAGAAAGGCCCTGAGGGGCATTAGAAGGGTCTGGGGGCCTTTAGAAGGGTCCTGAGGGGCATTAGAAAAGTCTGGGGGCCTTTAGAATGGTCCTGAGGGGGTCTAGAAGGGTCTGGAGGCATTTAAAACTGTCCTGAGAGGCTCTAGAAGGGTCTGGGTGCCTTTATAAGGGTCCTGAGGGGCATTAGAAGGGTCTGGGTGCCCTTATAAAAGCCCTGAGGGGAATTAGCAGGGTCTGGGGGACTTTAGAAGGGTCCTGAGGGGCTCTAGAAGGGTCTGGGGGCCTTTAGAAGGGTCTTCAGGAGCTCTGGAAGGCTCTGGGTAGCTTTAGAAATGCCAGGTGAGGCATTAGAAGGGTCTGGGGGCCTTTAGAATGCTCCTGAGGGGCAGTAGAAGGGTCTGGAGACCTTTAGAAAGGCGCTGACGGGCATTAGAATGGTCTGCGGGCCTTTAGAAGTGTCCTGAGGGGCTCTAGAATGGTCTGGGGGCCTTTATAAGGGTCCTGACAGGCTCTGGAAAGGTCTGGGAACCTTTATAAATGCCCTGAGGGGCATTAGAAGGGTCTGGTTGCCTTTAGAAAGGTCCTGAGGGGCATTAGAAGGGTCTTGTGGCCTTTATAAGGGTCCTGAAAGGCATTAGAAGGGTCTGGGGGCTTTTAGATGGGTCCTGAGGCAATCTAGAATGGTCTGGGGGCCTTTACATGGGTCTTGAGGGTCATTAGAAGGGCGTGGATGCCTTTAGAAAGGCCCTGAAAGGCATTAGAAAGGTCTGGGGGCTTTTAGATGGGTCCTGAGGCAATCTAGAAGGGTCTGGGGGCCTTTACATGGGTCTTGAGGGTCATTAGAAGGGTGTGGAGGCCTTTAGAAAGGCCCTGAAAAGCATTAGAAGGGTCTGGGGGCTTTTAGATGGGTCCTGAGGCAATCTAGAAGGGTCTAGGGGACTTTACATGGGTCTTTTGGGTCATTAGAAGGGTGTGGAGGCCTTTAGAAAGGCCCTGAGGGGCTCTAGAAGGGTCTGGGGGCTATTAGAAGCGTCCTGAGGGGGTCCAGAAGGGTCTGGGGGCCTTTTTAAAGGCCCTCAGGGGGATTATAAGGGTCTCGTGGCCTTTAGAAAGGCCCTGAGTGGCATTACAAGGGTCTGGGGTCATATAGAAAGGCCCTGAGAGGTTCTAGAAGTGTCTGGGTTACTTTAGAAAGGCCCTGAGGGGCATTAGAAGGGTCTGGGGGCCTTTAGAAGGGTCCTGAGGGGCATTAGAAGGGTCTGGGGGCCTTTAGAATGGTCCTGAGGGGGTCTAGAAGAGTCTGGAGGCATTTAAAACTGTCCTGAGAGGCTCTAGAAGGGTCTGGGTGCCTTTAGAATGGTCCTGAGGGGCTCTAGAAGGGTCTGGGGACCTTTATAAATGCCCTGAGGGGAATTACCAGGGTCTGGGGGACTTTAGAAGGGTCCTGAGGGGCTCTAGAAGGGTCTGGGGTCTTTAGAAGGGTCTTCAGGGGCTCTGGATGGGTTTGGGGAGCTTTAGAAAGGCCCTGTGGGGCATTAGAAGGGTCTGGGGGCCTTTAGAATGCTCCTGAGGGGCAGTAGAAGGGTCTGGGGACCTTTAGAAAGGCCCTGACGGGCATTAGAATGGTCTGCGGGCCTTTAGAAGTGTCCTGAGGGGCTCTAGAATGGTTTGGGGGCCTTTATAAGGGTCCTGACGGGCTCTAGAAGGGTCTGGGAACCTTTATAAATGCCCTGAGGGGCATTAGAAGGGTCTGAGGGCCTTTAGAGAGGTCCTGAGGGGCATTAGAAGGGTCTTGTGGCCTTTATAAGGGTCCTGAAAGGCATTAGAAGGGTCTGGGGGCTTTTAGATGGGTCCTGAGGCAATCTAGAAGGGTCTAGGGGATTTTACATGGGTCTTGATGGTCATTAGAAGTGTGCGGAGGCCTTTAGAAAGGCCCTGAGGGGCTCTAGAAGGGTCTGGGGGATATTAGAAGCGTCCTGAGTGGGTCCAGAAGGGTCTGGGGTCCTTTTTAAAGGCCCTCAGGGGGATTATAAGGGTCTCGTGGCCTTTAGAAAGGCCCTGAGTGGCATTACAAGGGTCTGGGGTCATATAGAAAGGCCCTGAGAAGTTCTAGAAGTGTCTGGGGTACTTTAGAAAGGCCCTGAGGGGCATTAGAAGGGTCTGGGGGCCTTTAGAAGGGTCCTGAGGGGCATTAGAAGGGTCTGGGGGCCTTTAGAATGGTCCTGAGTGGGTCTAGAAGGGTCTGGAGGCATTTAAAACTGTCCTGAGAGGCTCTAGAAGGGTCTGGGTGCCTTTATAAGGGTCCTGAGGGGCATTAGAAGGGTCTGGGTGCCCTTATAAAAGCCCTGAGGGGAATTAGCAGGGTCTGGGGGACTTTAGAAGGGTCCTGAGGGGCTCTAGAAGGGTCTGGGGGCCTTTAGAATGGTCTTCAGGGGCTCTGGAAGGCTCTGGGTAGCTTTAGAAATGCCCGGTGAGGCATTAGAAGGGTCTGGGGGCCTTTAGAATGCTCCTGAGGGGCAGTAGAAGCGTCTGGAGACCTTTAGAAAGGCCCTGACGGGCATTAGAATGGTCTGCGGGCCTTTAGAAGTGTCCTGAGGGGCTCTAGAATGGTCTGGGGGCCTTTATAAGGGTCCTGACGGGCTCTGGAAAGGTCTGGGAACCTTTATAAATGCCCTGAGGGGCATTAGAAGGGTCTGGTTGCCTTTAGAAAGGTCCTGAGGGGCATTAGAAGGGTCTTGTGGCCTTTATAAGGGTCCTGAAAGGCATTAGAAGGGTCTGGGGGCTTTTAGATGGGTCCTGAGGCAATCTAGAATGGTCTGGGGGCCTTTACATTGGTCTTGAGGGTCATTAGAAGGGCGTGGATGCCTTTAGAAAGGCCCTGAAAGGCATTAGAAAGGTCTGGGGGCTTTTAGATGGGTCCTGAGGCAATCTAGAAGGGTCTGGGGGCCTTTACATGGGTCTTGAGGGTCATTAGAAGGGTGTGGAGGCCTTTAGAAAGGCCCTGAAAGGCATTAGAAGGGTCTGGGGGCTTTTAGATGGGTCCTGAGGCAATCTAGAAGGGTCTAGGGGACTTTACATGGGTCTTTTGGGTCATTAGAAGGGTGTGGAGGCCTTTAGAAAGGCCCTGAGGGGCTCTAGAAGGGTCTGGGGGCTATTAGAAGCGTCCTGAGGGGGTCCAGAAGGGTCTGGGGGCCTTTTTAAAGGCCCTCAGGGGGATTATAAGGGTCTCGTGGCCTTTAGAAAGGCCCTGAGTGGCATTACAAGGGTCTGGGGTCATATAGAAAGGCCCTGAGAGGTTCTAGAAGTGTCTGGGTTACTTTAGAAAGGCCCTGAGGGGCATTAGAAGGGTCTGGGGGCCTTTAGAAGGGTCCTGAGGGGCATTAGAAGGGTCTGGGGGCCTTTAGAATGGTCCTGAGGGGGTCTAGAAGAGTCTGGAGGCATTTAAAACTGTCCTGAGAGGCTCTAGAAGGGTCTGGGTGCCTTTAGAATGGTCCTGAGGGGCTCTAGAAGGGTCTGGGGACCTTTATAAATGCCCTGAGGGGAATTACCAGGGTCTGGGGGACTTTAGAAGGGTCCTGAGGGGCTGTAGAAGGGTCTGGGGTCTTTAGAAGGGTCTTCAGGGGCTCTGGATGGGTTTGGGGACGTTTAGAAAGGCCCTGTGGGGCATTAGAAGGGTCTGGGGGCCTTTAGAATGCTCCTGAGGGGCAGTAGAAGGGTCTGGGGACCTTTAGAAAGGCCCTGACGGGCATTAGAATGGTCTGCGGGCCTTTAGAAGTGTCCTGAGGGGCTCTAGAATGGTCTGGGGGCCTTTATAAGGGTCCTGACGGGCTCTAGAAGGGTCTGGGAACCTTTATAAATGCCCTGAGGGGCATTAGAAGGGTCTGAGGGCCTTTAGAAAGGTCCTGAGGGGCATTAGAAGGGTCTTGTGGCTTTTATAAGGGTCCTGAAAGGCATTAGAAGGGTCTGGGGGCTTTTAGATGGGTCCTGAGGCAATCTAGAAGGGTCTGGGGGCCTTTACATGGGTCTTGAGGGTCATTAGAAGGGTGTGGAGTCCTTTAGAAAGGCCCTGAAAGGCATTAGAAGGGTCTGGGGGCTTTTAGATGGGTCCTAAGGCAATCTAGAAGGGTCTAGGGGCCTTTACATGGGTCTTGAGGGTCATTAGAAGGGTGTGGAGGCCTTTAGAAAGGCCCTGAGGGGCTCTAGAAGGGTCTGGGGGATATTAGAAGCGTCCTGAGGGGGTCCAGAAGGGTCTGGGGTCCTTTTTAAAGGCCCTCAGGGGGATTATAAGGGTCTCGTGGCCTTTAGAAAGGCCCTGAGTGGCATTACAAGGGTCTGGGGTCATATAGAAAGGCCCTGAGAAGTTCTAGAAGTGTCTGGGGTACTTTAGAAAGGCTCTGAGGGGCATTAGAAGGGTCTGGGGGCCTTTAGAATGGTCCTGAGAGGGTCTAGAAGGGTCTGGACGCATTTAAAACTGTCCTGAGAGGCTCTAGAAGGGTCTGGGTGCCTTTATAAGGGTCCTGAGGGGCATTAGAAGGGTCTGGGTGCCCTTATAAAAGCCCTGAGGGGAATTAGCAGGGTCTGGGGGACTTTAGAAGGGTCCTGAGGGGCTCTAGAAGGGTCTGGGGGCCTTTAGAAGGGTCTTCAGGGGCTCTGGAAGGGTCTGGGTAGCTTTAGAAATTCCCGGTGAGGCATTAGAAGGGTCTGGGGGCCTTTAGAATGCTCCTGAGGGGCAGTAGAAGGGTCTGGGGACCTTTAGAAAGGCCCTGACGGGCATTAGAA
Source organism: Coccyzus lansbergi (assembly GCA_033558105.1). Classification (NCBI taxonomy): domain Eukaryota; kingdom Metazoa; phylum Chordata; class Aves; order Cuculiformes; family Coccyzidae; genus Coccyzus; species Coccyzus lansbergi. The sequence goes on from JAUMJK010000937.1 coordinate 131,816, forward strand.
TGGTCTGCGGGCCTTTAGAAGTGTCCTGAGGGGCTCTAGAATGGTCTGGGGGCCTTTATAAGGGTCCTGAAGGGCTCTAGAAGGGTCTGGGAACCTTTATAAATGCCCTGAGGGGCATTAGAAGGGTCTGGTTGCCTTTAGAAAGGTCCTGAGGGGCATTAGAAGGGTCTTGTGGCCTTTATAAGGGTCCTGAAAGGCATTAGAAGGGTCTGGGGGCTTTTAGATGGGTCCTGAGGCAATCTAGAAGGGTCTGGGGGCCTTTACATGGGTCTTGAGGGTCATTAGAAGGGTGTGGAGGCGTTTAGAAAGGCCCTGAGTGGCTCTAGAAGGGTCTGGGGGCTATTAGAAGCGTCCTGAGGGGGTCCAGAAGGGTCTGGGGGCCTTTTCAAAGGCCCTCAGGAGGATTATAAGGGTCTCGCGGCCTTTAGAAATGCCCTGAGTTGCATTTCAAGGGTTTGGGGTCATATAGAAAAGCCCTGAGAGGTTCTAGAAGTGTCTGGGGTACTTTAGAACGGCCCTGAGGGGCATTAGAAGGGTCTGGGGGCATTTAAAAGGGTCCTGAGGGGCATTTGAATGGTCTGGGGGCCTTTAGAATCGTCCTGAGGGGCTCTAGAAGGGTTTGGGGTCCTTTAGAAAGGACCTGAAAGGCTCTGGAAGGGTCTGGGGGCTTTTAAAAATGTTCAGAGGTGCTCTACATGGGTCTGGGGGCTGTTAGAAGGGTCCTGAGGTGCTCTTGAAGAGTCTGGGAGCCTTTAGAAAGGACCTGAGGGGCTCTAGAATGGTCTTGGGGCCTAAAAATGGCGGGAATCTGCGTCAAAATGGCCGCCGCCCGATTCAAAAATGGCAGGTGCCCGACCTCAAAATGGCGGGATTGGGCTTCAAAATGGCCGCCGCCCGATTCTAAAATGGCTGCTGGCGGACTTCAAAATGGCGAGAATCGGCTTCAAAATGACCGCCGCCCGATTCAAAAAGGGCGGCTTCCCGAACACAAAATGGCGGTAGTCGGCTTCAAAATGGCCGCCGCCCTATTCTAAAATGGCGGCTGCCCGACCTCAATATGGCGGGAGTCGGCTTCAAAATGGCCGCCGCCCGATTAAAAAGTGGCTGCCGCCTGAACTCAAAATGGCGGGAGTCGGCTTCAAAATGGCCGCCGCCCGATTCAAAAATGGTTGCCGCCAGAACTCAATATGGCGGGAGTCGGCTTCAAAATGGCCGCCGCCCATTTGTAAAATGGCTGCCGCCTGAACTCAAAATGGCGGGAGTAGGCTTCAAAATGGCCGGCGCCCGATTCAAAAATGGCTGCCGCCCGGTCTCAAAATGGCGGGAGTTAGCTTAAAAATGGTGGATGCCGGATTGAAACATGGCGGCTGTGTGAGTTGAAAATTTCTTCTTTTAGTTTCTTTTTTGTTTTTTTGTGTGTGTGTTTTGATTGAGTGCTTTCTCTTTTAGGCATTGTTTTTGAGAGGTTTTTTTGAGGAGTGTTATCTGGGGGCTTGGCTATGTAATTAATTTGTTTTGTCGCTGGGTGGGTGCTTAATTGCTTGATGGGTGAATGTTTGGGGTGGGTGCTTAATTGCTTGATGGGTGAATGTTTGGGGTGGGTGCTTAATTGCTAACGGGTGAATGTTAGGGGTGGGTGTTTGGCAGGGCGGGTGCGCCCCATTCTAATGCCCCTCAGGACCATTCTAAAGGCCCTCAGACCATTCTAATGCCCCTCAGGGCCTTTCTAAAGGCCGACAGACTCTTCTAATGCCCCTTAGGGCCATTCTAAACGCCCCCAGACCCATCTAATGCCCTTTAGGGCTTTTCTAAAGGACCCCAGACCCCTCTAGAGACCTTCAGAACCTTTCTAAAGGCCCCCAGACTCGTCTAGCGCCTCTAAGGGCCATTCTAAAGACCCCCAGACCCATCTAGAGCCCCTAAAGACCCTTCTAAAGGCACCCAGACCATTCTAGTGCCCCTCAGGACCCTTCTAAAGGCCCGCAGACCCTTTTAGAGCCTTTCAAGACACTTCAAAGGGCCCCCAGACTTTTCAGATCCCCTCAGGACCCTGCTAAAGTCCCCCAGACCCATCTAATGCCCTTCAGGACCCATCTAAAAGCCCCCAGACCCTTCTAGAGCGCTTCAGGTCCTTTCTAAAGGCCCCCAGACTCTTCTAGAGCCCCTCAGGACATTTCTAAAGGCACCCAGACCCTTCTAATGCCACTCAGGGCCTTTCTAAAGGCCTCGACACCCTTCTAATGACCCTCAAGACCCATGTAAAGGCCCCTAGACCCTTCTAGATTGCCTCAGGACCCATCTAAAAGCCCCCAGACCCTTCTAATGCCTTTCAGGGCCTTTCTAAAGGCCGCAAGACCCTTATCATCCCCCTGAGGACCTTTAAAAAGGCCCCCAGACCCTTCTGGACCCCCTCAGGACGCTTCTAATAGCCCCCAGACCCTTCTAGAGCCCCTCAGGGCCTTTCTAAAGGCCTCCACACCCTTCTAATGACCCTCAAGACCCATGTAAAGGCCCCCAGACCCTTCTAGATTGCCTCAGGACCCATCTAAAAGCCCCCAGACCCTTCTAATGCCTTTCAGGGCCTTTCTAAAGGCCTCCACACCCTTCTAATGACCCTCAAGACCCATGTAAAGGCCCCTAGACCCTTCTAGATTGCCTCAGGACCCATCTAAATGACCCCAGACCCTTCTAATGCCTTTCAGGACCCTTATGAAGGACACAAGACCCTTCTACTGCCCCTCAGGACCTTTCTAAAGGCCCTCAGACCCTTCTTTTGCCCCTCAGGGCATTTATAAAGGTTCCCAGACCCTTCTAGAGCCCCTGAAGACCCTTCTAAAGGCACCCAGACCCTTATAATGCCACTCAGGGCCTTTCTAAAGGCCGCGAGACCCTTATCATCCCCCTGAGGACCTTTAAAAAGGCCCCCAGACCCTTCTGGACCCACTCAGGACGCTTCTAATAGCCCCCAGACCCTTCTAGAGCCCCTCAGGGCCTTTCTAAAGGCCTCCACACCCTTCTAATGACCCTCAAGACCCATGTAAAGGCCCCTAGACCCTTCTAGATTGCCTCAGGACCCATCTAAATGACCCCAGACCCTTCTAATGCCTTTCAGGACCCTTATGAAGGACACAAGACCCTTCTACTGCCCCTCAGGACCTTTCTAAAGGCCCTCAGACCCTTCTTTTGCCCCTCAGGGCATTTATAAAGGTTCCCAGACCCTTCTAGAGCCCCTGAAGACCCTTCTAAAGGCACCCAGACCCTTATAATGCCACTCAGGGCCTTTCTAAAGGCCGCGAGACCCTTATCATCCCCCTGAGGACCTTTAAAAAGGCCCCCAGACCCTTCTGGACCCACTCAGGACGCTTCTAATAGCCCCCAGACCCTTCTAGAGCCCCTCAGGGCCTTTCTAAAGGCCTCCACACCCTTCTAATGACCCTCAAGACCCATCTAAAAGCCCCCAGACCCTTCTAATGCCTTTCAGGACCCTTATGAAGGACACAAGACCCTTCTAATGCCCCTCAGAACCTTTCTAAAGCCCCCCAGACCCTTCTAATGCCCCTCAGGGCATTTATAAAGGTTCCCAGACCCTTCTAGAGCCCGTCAGGACCCTTATAAAGGTCCCCAGACCATTCTAGAGCCCCTCAGGACACTTCTAAAGGCCCGCAGACCATTCTAATGCCCGTCAGGGCCTTTCTAAAGGTCCCCAGACCCTTCTACTGCACCTCAGGAGCATTCTAAAGGCCCCCAGACCCTTCTAATGCCCCACAGGGCCTTTCTAAAGGACCCCAGACCCTTCTAGAGCCCTTGAAGACCCTTCTAAAGGCCCCCAGACCCTCATAGAGCCCCTCAGGACCCTTCTAAAGTCCCCCAGACCCTGCTAATTCCCCTCAGGGCTTTTATAAGGGCACCCAGACCCTTCTAATGCAGATCAGGACCCTTTTAAAGGCACCCAGACCCTTCTAGAGCCCCTCAGGACATTTCTAAAGGCACCCAGACCCTTCTAATGCCACTCATGGCCTTCCTAAAGACTGCGAGACCCTTATAATGCCCCTGAGGGCCTTTAAAAAGGCCCCCAGACCCTTCTGGACCCCCTCAGGACGCTTCTAATAGCCCCCAGACCCTTCTAGAGACCCTCAGGGCCTTTCTAAAGGCCGCAAGACCCTTCTAATGACCCTCAAGACCCATGTAAAGGCCCCCAGACCCTTCTAGATTGCCTCAGGACCCATCTAAAAGCCCCCAGACCCTTCTAATGCCTTTCAGGGCCTTTCTAAAGGCCTCCACACCCTTCTAATGACCCTCAAGACCCATGTAAAGGCCCCTAGACCCTTCTAGATTGCCTCAGGACCCATCTAAAAGCCCCCAGACCCTTCTAATGCCTTTCAGGACCCTTATGAAGGCCACAAGACCCTTCTATTGCCCCTCAGGACCTTTCTAAAGGCCCTCAGACCTTTCTAATGCCCCTCAGGGCATTTATAAAGTTTCCCAGACCCTTCTAGAGCCCGTCAGGACCCTTATAAAGGCCCCCAGACCATTCTAGAGCCCCTCAGGACACTTCTAAAGGCCCACAGACCATTCTAATGCCCGTCAGGGCCTTTATAAAGGTCCCCAGACCCTTCTCCTGCCCCTCAGGAGCATTCTAAAGGCCCCCAGACCCTTCTAATGCCCCACAGGGCCTTTCTAAAGGTCCCCAGACCCTTCTAGAGCCCCTGAAGACCCTTCTAAAGGCCCCCAGACTCTTACAGAGCCCCTCAGGACCCTTCTAAAGTCCCCCGGACCCTGCTAATTCCCCTCAGGGCTTTTATAAGGGCACCCAGACCCTTGTAATGCCCCTCAGGACCCTTATAAAGGCACCCAGACCCTTCTAGAGCCTCTCAGGACAGTTTTAAATGCCTCCAGACCCTTCTAGACCCCCTCAGGACCATTCTAAAGGCCCCCAGACCCTTCTAATGCCCCTCAGGACATTTCTAAAGGCCCCCAGACCCTTCTAGAGCACCTCAGGACATTTCTAAAGGCACCCAGACCCTTGTAATGCCACTCAGGGCCTTTCTAAAGGCTGCGAGACCCTTATAATCCCCCTGAGGGCCTTTAAAAAGGCCCCCAGACCCTTCTGGACCCCCTCAGGACGCTTCTAATAACCCCCAGACCCTTCTAGAGCCCCTCAGGGCCTTTCTAAAGGCCTCCACACCCTTCTAATGACCCTCAAGACCCATGTAAAGGCCCCCAGACCCTTCTAGATTGCCTCAGGACCCATCTAAAAGCCCCCAGACCCTTCTAATGCCTTTCAGGGCCTTTCTAAAGGCCTCCACACCCTTCTAGTGACCTTCAAGACCCATGTAAAGGCCCCTAGACCCTTCTAGATTGCCTCAGGACCCATCTAAAAGCCCCCAGACCCTTCTAATGCCACTCAGGGCCTTTCTAAAGGCCTCCACACCCTTCTAATGGCACTCAAGACCCATGTAAAGGCCCCCAGACCCTTCTAGATTGCCTCAGGACACATCTAAAAGACCCCAGACCCTTCTAATGCCTTTCAGGACCCTTATGAAGGCCCCCATACCCTTCTAATGCCCCTCAGGACATTTCTAAAGGCCCCCAGACCCTTCTAATGCCCCTCAGGGCATTTCTAAAGGTCCGCAGACCCTTCTAGAGCCCCTCAGGACACTTCTAAAGGCCCACAGACTATTTTAGAGCCCCTAAGGGCCATTCTAAAGGAACGCAGACCATTCAAGAGCCCCTCAATATCCTTCTAACGGCTCCCTGACCCTTCTAGACCCCCTCAGGAACATTCTAAAGGCCCCCAGACCCTTCTAATGCCTTTCAGGACCCTTCTAAAGGCCCCCAGACCCTTCTAATGCCCCTCAGGGCCTTTCTAAAGAACCCCAGACACTTCTAGAACCTCTCAGGGCCTTTCTATATGACCCCAGACCCTTGTAATGCCCCTCAGGGCCTTTCTAAAGGCCCCCATACCCTTCTAATGCCCCTCAGGACATTTCTAAAGGCCCCCAGACCCTTCTAGAGCCCCTCAGGACATTTCTAAAGGCACCCAGACCCTTCTAATGCCACTCACGGCCTTTATAAAGGCCGCGAGACCCTTGTAATCCCCCTGAGGGCCTTTAAAAAGGCCCCCAGACCCTTCTGGACCCACTCAGGACGCTTCTAATAGCCCCCAGACCCTTCTAGAGCCCCTCAGGGCCTTTCTAAAGGCCTCCACACCCTTCTAATGACCCTCAAGACCCATGTAAAGGCCCCCAGACCCTTCTAGATTGCCTCAGGACCCATATAAAAGCCCCCAGACCCTTCTAATGCCTTTCAGGGCCTTTCTAAAGGCCTCCACACCCTTCTAATGACCCTCAAGACTTATGTAAAGGCCCCTAGACCCTTCTAGATTGCCTCAGGACCCATCTAAAAGCCCCCAGACCCTTCTAATGCCTTTCAGGACCCTTATGAAGGCCACAAGACCCTTCTAATGCCCCTCAGGACCTTTCTAAAGGCCCTCAGACCCTTCTAATGCCCCTCAGGGAATTTATAAAGGTTCCCAGACCCTTCTAGAGCCCCTCAGGACACTTCTAAAGGCCCGCAGACCATTCTAATGCCCGTCAGGGCCTTTCTTAAGGTCCCCAGAACCTTCTCCTGCCCCTCAGGAGCATTCTAAAGGCCCCCAGACCCTTCTAATGCCCCACAGGGCCTTTCTAAAGGTCCCCAGACCCTTCTAGAGCCCCTGAAGACCCTTCTAAAGGCCCCCAGACCCTTACAGAGCCCCTCAGGACCCTTCTAAAGTCCCCTAGACCCTGCTAATTCCCCTCAGGGCTTTTATAAGGGCACCCAGACCCTTCTAATGCACCTCAGGACCCTTATAAAGGCACCCAGACCATTCTAGAGACTCTCAGGACAGTTTTAAATGCCTCCAGACCCTTCTAGACCCCCTCAGGACCAGTCTAAAGGCCCCCAGACCCTTCTAATGCCCCTCAGGACATTTCTAAAGGCCCCCAGACCCTTCTAGAGCCCCTCAGGACATTTCTAAAGGCACCCAGACCGTTCTAATGCCACTCAGGGCCTTTCTAAAGGCTGCGAGACCCTTATAATCCCCCTGAGGGCCTTTAAAAAGGCCCCCAGACCCTTCTGGACCCCCTCAGGACGCTTCTAATAACCCCCAGACCCTTCTAGAGCCCCTCAGGGCCTTTCTAAAGGCCTCCACACCATTCTAATGACCCTCAAGACCCATGTAAAGGCCCCCAGACCCTTCTAGATTGCCTCAGGACCCATCTAAAATCCCCCAGACCCTTCTAATGTTTTTCAGGGCCTTTCTAAAGGCCTCCACACCCTTCTAGTGACCATCAAGACCCATGTAAAGGCCCCCAGACCCTTCTAGATTGCCTCAGGACACATCTAAAAGACCCCAGACCCTTCTAATGCCTTTCAGGACCCTTATGAAGGCCACAAGACCCTTCTAATGCCCCTCAGGACCTTTCTAAAGGCCCCCAGACCCTTCTAGAGCCCCTCAGGACATTTCTAAAGGCACCCAGACCCTTCTAATGCCACTCAGGGCCTTTCTAAAGACTGCGAGACCCTTATAATGCCCCTGAGGGCCTTTAAAAAGGCCCCCAGACCCTTCTGGACCCCCTCAGGACGCTTCTAATAGCCCCCAGACCCTTCTAGAGCACCTCAGGGCTTTTCTAAAGGCCTCCACACCCTTCGAATGACCCTAGAGACCCATGTAAATGCCCCCAGACCCTTCTAGATTGCCTCAGGACCCATCTAAAAGCCCCCAGACCCTTCTAATGCCTTTCACGGCCTTACTAAAGGCCTCCACACCTTTCTAATGACCCTCAAGACCCATGTAAAGGCCCCTAGACCCTTCTAGATTGCCTAAGGACCCATCTAAAAGCCCCCAGACCCTTCTAATGTTTTTCAGGGCCTTTCTAAAGGCCTCCACACCCTTCTATTGACCCTCAAGACCCATGTAAAGGCCCCCAGACCCTTCTAGATTGCCTCAGGACCCATCTAAAAGCCCCCAGACCCTTCTAATGCCTTTCAGGACCCTTATGAAGGCCACAAGACCCTTCTAATGCCCCTCAGAACCTTTCTAAAGCCCCCCAGACCCTTCTAATGCCCCTCAGGGCATTTATAAAGGTTCCCAGACCTTCTAGAGCCCGTCAGGACCCTTATAAAGGTCCCCAGACCATTCTAGAGCCCCTCAGGACACTTCTAAAGGCCCGCAGACCATTCTAATGCCCGTCAGGGCCTTTCTAAAGGTCCCCAGACCCTTCTACTGCACCTCAGGAGCATTCTAAAGGCCCCCAGACCCTTCTAATGCCCCACAGGGCCTTTCTAAAGGTCCCCAGACCCTTCTAGAGCCCTTGAAGACCCTTCTAAAGGCCCCCAGACCCTTATAGAGCCCCTCAGGACCCTTCTAAAGTCCCCCAGACCCTGCTAATTCCCCTCAGGGCTTTTATAAGGGCACCCAGACCCTTCTAATGCAGATCAGGACCCTTTTAAAGGCACCCAGACCCTTCTAGAGACTCTCAGGACAGTATTAAATGCCTCCAGGCCCTTCTAGACCCCCTCAGGACCATTCTAAAGGCACCCAGACCCTTCTAATGCCCCTAAGGACCCTTCTAAAGGCCCCCAGACCCTTCTAGAGCCCCTCAGGACATTTCTAAAGGCACCCAGACCCTTCTAATGCCACTCATGGCCTTCCTAAAGACTGCGAGACCCTTATAATGCCCCTAAGGGCCTTTAAAAAGGCCCCCAGACCCTTCTGGACCCCCTCAGGACGCTTCTAATAGCCCCCAGACCCTTCTAGAGACCCTCAGGGCCTTTCTAAAGGCCGCAAGACCCTTCTAATGACCCTCAAGACCCATGTAAAGGCCCCCAGACCCTTCTAGATTGCCTCAGGACCCATCTAAAAGCCCCCAGACCCTTCTAATGCCTTTCAGGGCCTTTCTAAAGGCCTCCACACCCTTCTAATGACCCTCAAGACCCATGTAAAGGCCCCTAGACCCTTCTAGATTGCCTCAGGACCCATCTAAAAGCCCCCAGACCCTTCTAATGCCTTTCAGGACCCTTATGAAGGCCACAAGACCCTTCTATTGCCCCTCAGGACCTTTCTAAAGGCCCTCAGACCTTTCTAATGCCCCTCAGGGCATTTATAAAGTTTCCCAGACCCTTCTAGAGCCCGTCAGGACCCTTATAAAGGCCCCCAGACCATTCTAGAGCCCCTCAGGACACTTCTAAAGGCCCACAGACCATTCTAATGCCCGTCAGGGCCTTTATAAAGGTCCCCAGACCCTTCTCCTGCCCCTCAGGAGCATTCTAAAGGCCCCCAGACCCTTCTAATGCCCCACAGGGCCTTTCTAAAGGTCCCCAGACCCTTCTAGAGCCCCTGAAGACCCTTCTAAAGGCCCCCAGACTCTTACAGAGCCCCTCAGGACCCTTCTAAAGTCCCCCGGACCCTGCTAATTCCCCTCAGGGCTTTTATAAGGGCACCCAGACCCTTGTAATGCCCCTCAGGACCCTTATAAAGGCACCCAGACCCTTCTAGAGCCTCTCAGGACAGTTTTAAATGCCTCCAGACCCTTCTAGACCCCCTCAGGACCATTCTAAAGGCCCCCAGACCCTTCTAATGCCCCTCAGGACATTTCTAAAGGCCCCCAGACCCTTCTAGAGCACCTCAGGACATTTCTAAAGGCACCCAGACCCTTGTAATGCCACTCAGGGCCTTTCTAAAGGCTGCGAGACCCTTATAATCCCCCTGAGGGCCTTTAAAAAGGCCCCCAGACCCTTCTGGACCCCCTCAGGACGCTTCTAATAACCCCCAGACCCTTCTAGAGCCCCTCAGGGCCTTTCTAAAGGCCTCCACACCCTTCTAATGACCCTCAAGACCCATGTAAAGGCCCCCAGACCCTTCTAGATTGCCTCAGGACCCATCTAAAAGCCCCCAGACCCTTCTAATGCCTTTCAGGGCCTTTCTAAAGGCCTCCACACCCTTCTAGTGACCTTCAAGACCCATGTAAAGGCCCCTAGACCCTTCTAGATTGCCTCAGGACCCATCTAAAAGCCCCCAGACCCTTCTAATGCCACTCAGGGCCTTTCTAAAGGCCTCCACACCCTTCTAGTGACCTTCAAGACCCATGTAAAGGCCCCCAGACCCTTCTAGATTGCCTCAGGACACATCTAAAAGACCCCAGACCCTTCTAATGCCTTTCAGGACCCTTATGAAGGCCCCCATACCCTTCTAATGCCCCTCAGGACATTTCTAAAGGCCCCCAGACCCTTCTAATGCCCCTCAGGGCATTTCTAAAGGTCCGCAGACCCTTCTAGAGCCCCTCAGGACACTTCTAAAGGCCCACAGACTATTTTAGAGCCCCTAAGGGCCATTCTAAAGGAACGCAGACCATTCAAGAGCCCCTCAACATCCTTCTAACGGCTCCCTGACCCTTCTAGACCCCCTCAGGAACATTCTAAAGGCCCCCAGACCCTTCTAATGCCCCTCAGGACCCTTCTAAAGGACCCCAGACCCTTCTAATGCCCCTCAGGGCCTTTCTAAAATACCCCAGACACTTCTAGAACCTCTCAGGGCCTTTCTATATGAACCCAGACCCTTCTAATGCCCCTCAGGGCCTTTCTAAAGGCCCCCAGACCCTCCTAGAGCCCCTCAGGACATTTCTAAAGGCACCCAGACCGTTCTAATGCCACTCAGGGCCTTTCTAAAGGCTGCGAGACCCTTAAAATCCCCCTGAGGGCCTTTAAAAAGGCCCCCAGACCTTTCTGGACCCCCTCAGGACGCTTCTAATAACCCCCAGACCCTTCTAGAGCCCCTCAGGGCCTTTCTAAAGGCCTCCACACCCATCTAATGACCCTCAAGACCCATGTAAAGGCCCCCAGACCCTTCTAGATTGCCTCAGGACCCATCTAAAAGCCCCCAGACCCTTCTAATGCAACTCAGGGCCTTTCTAAAGGCCTCCACACCCTTCTAATGACCCTCAAGACCAATGTAAAGGCCCCCAGAACCTTCTAGATTGCCTCAGGACACATCTAAAAGCCCCCAGACCCTTCTAATGCCTTTCAGGACCCATATGAAGGCCACAAGACCCTTCTAATGCCCCTCAGGACCTATCTAAAGGCCCCCAGACCCTTCTAATGCCCCTCAGGGCATTTATAAAGGTTCCCAGACCCTTCTAGAGCCCGTCAGGACCCTTATAAAGGCCCCCAGACCATTCTAGAGCCCCTCAGGACACTTCTAAAGGCCCGCAGACCATTCTAATGACCGTCAGGGCCTTTCTAAAGGTCCCCAGACCATTCTACTGCCCCTCAGGAGCATTCTAAAGGCCCCCAGACCCTTCTAATGCCCCACAGGGCCTTTCTAAAGGTCCCCAGACCCTTCTAGAGCCCCTGAAGACCCTTCTAAAGGCCCCCAGACCCTTCTAGAGCCCCTCAGGACCCTTCTAAAGTCCCCCAGACCCTGCTAATTCCCCTCAGGGCTTTTATAAGGGCACCCAGACCCTTCTAATGCCCCTCAGGACCCTTATAAACGCACCCAGACCCTTCTAGAGCCTCTCAGGACAGTTTTAAATGCCTCCAGACCCTTCTAGACCCCCTCAGGACCATTCTAAAGGCCCCCAGACCCTTCTAATGCCCCTCAGGACCCTTCTAAAGGCCCTCAGACCCTTCTAATGCCCCTCAGGTCCTTTCTAAAGTACCCCAGACACTTCTAGAACCTCTCAGGGACTTTCTATATGACCCCAGACCCTTGTAATGCCCCTCAGGGCCTTTCTAAAGGTCCCCATACCCTTCTAATGCACCTCAGGACATTTCTAAAGGCCCCCAGACCCTTCTAGAGCCCCTCAGGACCAGTCTAAAGGCCCCCAGACCCTTCTAATGCCCCTCAGGAGCATTCTAAAGGCCCCCAGACCCTTCTAGAGCCCCTCAGGACATTTGTAAAGGCTCCCAGACCCTTCTAATGCCACTCAGGGCCTTTCTAAAGGCTGCGAGACCCTTATAATCCCCCTGAGGGCCTTTAAAAAGGCCCCCAGACCCTTCTGGCCCCCCTCAGGACGCTTCTAATAACCCCCAGACCCTTCTAGAGCCCCTCAGGGCCTTTCTAAAGGCCTCCACACCATTCTAATGACCCTCAAGACCCATGTAAAGGCCCCCAGACCCTTCTAGATTGCCTCAGGACCCATCTAAAAGCCCCCAGACCCTTCTAATGCCTTTCAGGGCCTTTCTAAAGGCCTCCACACCCTTCTAGTGACCCTCAAGACCAATGTAAAGGCCCCTAGACCCTTCTAGATTGCCTCAGGACCCATCTAAAAGCCCCCAGAGCCTTCTAATGCCTTTCAGGACCCTTATGAAGGCCACAAGACCCTTCTAATGCCCCTCAGGACCTTTCTAAAGGCCCTCAGACCCTTCTAATGCCCCTCAGGGCATTTATAAAGGTTCCCAGACCCTTCTAGACCCCCTCAGGACCATTCTAAAGGCCCCCAGACCCTTCTAATGCCCCTCAGGACACTTCTAAAGGCCCACAGACCATTCTAATGCCCGTCAGGGCCTTTCTAAAGGTCCCCAGACCCTTCTAGAGCCCCTGAAGACCCTTCTAAAGGCCCCCAGACCATTATAGAGCCCCTCAGGACCCTTCTAAAGTCCCCCAGACCCTCCTAATTCCCCTCAGGTCTTTAATAACGGCACCCAGACGCTTCTAATGTCCCTCAGGGCCTTTCTAAAGTACCCCAGACACTTCTAGAGCCTCTCAGGACAGTTTTAAATGCCTCCGGACCCTTCTAGACCCCCTCAGGACCATTCTAAAGGCCCCCATACCCTTCTAGAGCCCCTCAGGACATTTCTAAAGGCACCCAGACCCTTCTAGAGCCCCTCAGGACATTTCTAAAGGCACCCAGACCCTTCTAATGCCACTCAGGGCCTTTCTAAAGGCCGCGAGACTTTTATAATCCCCCTGAGGGCCTTCAAAAATGCCCCCAGACCCTTCTGGACCCCCTCAGGACGCTTCTAATAGCACCCAGACCCTTCTAGAGCCCCTCAGGGCCTTTCTAAAGTACCCCAGACACTTCTAGAACCTCTCAGGGCCTTTCTATATGACCCCAGACCCTTGTAATGCCCCTCAGGGACTTTCTAAAGGCCCCCATACCCTTCTAATGCCCTTCAGGACATTTCGAAAGGCCCCCAGACCCTTCTAGAGCCCCTCAGAACATTTCTAAAGGCACCCAGACCCTTCTAATGCCACTCAGGGCCTTTCTAAAGGCCGCCAGACCCTTATAATCCCCCTGAGGGCCTTTAAAAAGGCCCCCAGACCCTTCTGGACCCCCTCGGGACGCTTCTAATAGCCCCCAGGCCCTTCTAGAGCCCCTCAGGGCCTTTCTAAAGGCCTCCACACCCTTCTAATGACCCTCAAGACCCATGTAAAGGCCCCCAGACCCTTCTAGATTGCCTCAGGACCCATCTAAAAGCCCCCAGACCCTTCTAATGCCTTTCAGGACCCTTATGAAGGCCACAGGACCCTTCTAATGCCCCTCAGGACCTTCCTAAAGGCCCTCAGACCCTTCTAATGCCCCTCAGGGCATTTATAAAGGTTCCCAGACCCTTCTAGAGCCCGTCAGGACCCTTATAAAGGCCCCCAGACCATTCTAGATCCCCTCAGGACACTTCTAAAGGCCCGAAGACCATTCTAATGCCCGTCAGGGCCTTTCTAAAGGTCCCCAGACCCTTCTACTGCCCCTCAGGAGCATTCTAAAGGCCCCCAGACCCTTCTAATGCCCCACAGGGCCTTTCTAAAGGTCCCCAGACCCTTCTAGAGCCCCTGAAGACCCTTCTAAAGGCCCCCAGACCCTTCTAGAGCCCCTCAGGACCCTTCTAAAGTCCCCCAGACCCTGCTAATTCCCCTCAGGGCTTTTATAAGGGCCACAAGACCCTTCTAATGCCCCTCAGGACCCTTATAAAGGCACCCAGACCCTTCTAGAGCCTCTCAGGACAGTTTTAAATGCCTCCAGACCCTTCTAGACCCCCTCAGGACCCTTCTAAAGGCCCCCAGACCCTTCTAATGGCCCTCAGGACCCTTCTAAAGGCCCCCAGACCCTTCTAATGCCCCTCAGGGCCTTTCTAAAGTACACCAGACACTTCTAGAACCACTCAGGGCCTTTTTATATGACCCCAGACCCTTGTAATGCCCCTCAGGGCCTTTCTAAAGGCCCCCATACCCTTCTAATGCCCCTCAGGGCCTTTCTAAAGGCCCCCAGACCCTTCTAGAGCCCCTCAGGACATTTCTAAAGTCACCCAGACCCTTCTAGTGCCACTCAGGGCCTTTCTAAAGGCCGCGAGACCCTTATAATCCCCCTGAGGACCTTTAAAAAGGCCCCCAGACCCTTCTGGACCCCCTCAGGACGCTTCTAATAGCCCCCAGACCCTTCTAGAGCCCCTCAGGGCCTTTCTAAAGGCCTCCACACCCTTCTAATGACCCTCAAGACCCATGTAAAGGCCCCCAGACCCTTCTAGATTGCCTCAGGACCCATCTAAAAGCCCCCAGACCCTTGTAATGCCTTTCAGGGCCTTTCTAAAGGCCTCCACACCCTTCTAATGACCCTCAAGACCCATGTAAAGGTCCCTAGACCCTTCTAGATTGCCTCAGGACCCATCTAAAAGCCCCCAGACCCTTCTAATGCCTTTCAGGACCCTTATGAAGGCCACAAGACCCTTCTAATGCCCTTCAGGACCCTTCTAAAGGCCCCAACACTCTTCTAGAGCCCCTCAGGACCATTCTAAAGCCCACAGACCATTCTAGAGCCCCTCAGGTCCTTTCTAAAGGCTCCCGGTCTCTTCTAGAGCCCCTCAGGACCCTTCTAACGGCCCCCAGACCCATGTAGAGCCCCTCTGAACATTTCTAAAAGCCCCCAGACCCTTCTAGAGCTCTTCAGGTCCTTTCTAAAGGACCCCAAACCCTTCTAGAGCCCCTCAAGACACTTCTAAAGGCCCCCAGACTCTTCTAGAGCCACTCAGGACAATTCTAAAGGACAACAGACCCTTCTAGAGCTATTCAGGGCCTTTCGAAATGCCCCCAGACCCTTGTAATGCCCTTCAAGACCATTCTAAAGCAACATAGAACATACTAATGCCCCTAAGGACCCTTCTAATGCAACTCAGGGTCTTTCTAAAGGCCCCCAGACCCTTCTAATGCCCCTGAAGACCCTTCTAAAGGCCCCCAGACTCTTCTAATGACCCTCATGAACTTTTTAAAGGCCCCAAGACCATTCTAGAACCCCTCAGGGCTTTTCTAAAGGCCCCCATACCCTTCTAATACCCCTCAGGGACTTTATAAAGGCCCCCAGACCCTTCTAGAGCCCGTCAGGACATTTCTAAAGGCACCCAGACCCTTGTAATGCCACTCAGGGCCTTTCTAAAGGCCGCAAGACCCTTATAATCCCCCTGAGTGCCTTTAAAAAGGTCCCCAGACCCTTCTGGACGCCCTCAGGACGCTTCTAATAGCCCCCAGACCCTTCTGAAACCCCTCAGGGCCTTTCTAAAGGCCTCCACACCCTTCTAATGACCCTCAAGACCCATCTAAAGGCCCCCAGACCCTTCTAGATTGCCTCAGGACCCATCTAAAAGCCCCCAGATCCTTCTAATGCCTTTCAGGACCTTATGAAGGCCACAAGACCCTTCTAATGCCCCTCAGGACCTTTCTAAAGGCCCTCAGACCCTTCTAATGCCCCTCAGGGCATTTATAAAGGTTCCCAGACCCTTCTAGAGCCCGTCAGGACCCTCATAAAGGCCCCCAGACCATTCTAGAGCCCCTCAGGACACTTCTAAAGGCCCGCAGACCATTCTAATGCCCGTCAGGGCCTTTCTAAAGGTCCCCAGACCCTTCTACTGCCCCTCAGGAGCATTCTAAAGGCCCCCAGACCCTTCTAATGCCCCACAGGGCCTTTCTAAAGGTCCCCAGACCCTTCTAGAGCCCCTGAAGACCCTTCTAAAGGACCCCAGACCCTTATAGAGCCCCTCAGGACCCTTCTAAAGTCCCCCAGACCCTGCTAATTCCCCTCAGGGCTTTTATAAGGGCCACAAGACCCTTCTAATGCCCCTCAGGACCCTTATAAAGGCACCCAGACCCTTCTAGAGCCTCTCAGGACAGTTTTAAATGCCTCCAGACCCTTCTAGACCCCCTCAGGACCATTCTAAAGGCCCCCAGACCCTTCTAATGCCCCTCAGGACCCTTCTAAAGGCCCCCAGACCCTTCTAATGCCCCTCAGGGCCTTTCTAAAGTACCCCAGACACTTCTAGAACCTCTCAGGGCCTTTCTATATGACCCCAGACCCTTGTAATGCCCCTCAGGGCCTTTCTAAAGGCCCCCACACCCTTCTAATGCCCCTCAGGACATTTCTAAAGGCCCCCAGACCCTTCTAGATCCCCTCAGAACATTTCTAAAGGCACCCAGACCCTTCTAATGCCACTCAGGGCCTTTCTAAAGGCCGCAAGACCCTTATAATCCCCCTGAGGGCCTTTAAAAAGGCCCCCAGACCCTTTTGGACCCCCTCAGGACGCTTCTAATAGCCCCCAGACCCTTCTAGAGCCCCTCAGGGCCTTTCTAAAGGCCTCCACACCCTTCTAATGACCCTCAAGACCCATGTAAATGCCCCCAGACCATTCTAGATTGCCTCAGGACCCATCTAAAAGCCCCCAGACCCTTCTAATGCCTTTCAGGGCCTTTCTAAAGGCCTCCACACCCTTCTAATGACCCTCAAGACCCATCTAAAGGCCCCTAGACCCTTCTAGATTGCCTCAGGACCCATCTAAAAGCCCCCAGACCCTTCTAATGCCTTTCAGGACCCTTATGAAGGCCACAAGACCATTCTAATGCCCCTCAGGACCTTTCTAAAGGCCCTGAGACCCTTCTATTTCCCCTCTAGGCATTTATAAAGGTTCCCAGACCCTTCTAGAGCGCATCAGGACCCTTATAAAGGCCCCCAGACCATTCTAGAGCCCCTCAGGACACTTCTAAAGGCCCGCAGACCATTCTAATGCCCGTCAGGGCCTTTCTAAAGGTCCCCAGACCCTTCTACTGCCCCTCAGGAGCATTCTAAAGGCCCCCAGACCCTTCTAATGCCCCACAGGGCCTTTCTAAAGGTCCCCAGACCCTTCTAGAGCCCCTGAAGACCCTTCTAAAGGCCCCCAGACCCTTCTAGAGCCCCTCAGGACCCTTCTAAAGTCCCCCAGACCCTGCTAATTCCCCTCAGGGCTTTTATAAGGGCCACAAGACCCTTCTAATGCCCCTCAGGACCCTTATAAAGGCACCCAGACCCTTCTAGAGCCTCTCAGGACAGTTTTAAATGCCTCCAGACCCTTCTAGACCCCCTCAGGACCCTTCTAAAGGCCCCCAGACCCTTCTAATGGCCCTCAGGACCCTTCTAAAGGCCCCCAGACCCTTCTAATGCCCCTCAGGGCCTTTCTAAAGTACCCCAGACACTTCTAGAACCTCTCAGGGCCTTTTTATATGACTCCAGACCCTTGCAATGCCCCTCAGGGCCTTTCTAAAGGCCCCCATACCCTTCTAATGCCCTTCAGGACATTTCGAAAGGCCCCCAGACCCCTCTAGAGCCCCTCAGGACATTTCTAAAGGCACCCAGACCCTTCTAGTTCCACTCAGGGCCTTTCTAAAGGCCGCGAGACCCTTATAATCCCCCTGAGGGCCTTTAAAAAGGCCCCCAGACCCTTCTGGACCCCCTCAGGACGCTTCTAATAGCCCCCAGACCCTTCTAGAGCCCCTTAGGGCCTTTCTAAAGGCCTCCACACCCTTCTAATGACCCTCAAGACCCATGTAAAGGCCCCCAGACCCTTCTAGATTGCCTCAGGACCCATCTAAAAGCCCCCAGACCCTTCTAATGCCTTTCAGGGCCTTTCTAAAGGCCTCCACACCCTTCTAATGACCCTCAAGACCCATGTAAAGGCCCCTAGACCCTTCTAGATTGCCTCAGGACCCATATAAAAGCCCCCAGACCCTTCTAATGCCTTTCAGGACCCTTATGAAGGCCACAAGACCCTTCTAATGCCCTTCAGGCCCCTTCTAAAGGCCCCAACGCTCTTCTAGAGCCCCTCAGGACCATTCTAAAGCCCACAGACCATTCTAGAGCCCCTCAGGTCCTTTCTAAAGGCTCCCGGACTCTTCTAGAGCCCCTCAGGACCCTTCTAACGGCCCCCAGACCCATGTAGAGCCCCTCTGAACATTTCTAAAAGCCCCCAGACCCTTCTATAGCCCTTCAGGTCCTTTCTAAAGGACCCCAAACCCTTCTAGAGCCCCTCAAGACACTTCTAAAGGCCCCCAGACTCTTCTAGAGCCACTCAGGACAATTCTAAAGGACAACAGACCCTCCTAGAGCAATTCAGGGCCTTTCTAAAGGCCCCCAGACCCTTGTAATGCCCTTCAAGACCATTCTAAAGCAACATAGAACATACTAATGCCCCTAAGGACCCTTCTAATGCAACTCAGGGTCTTTCTAAAGGCCCCCAGACCCTTCTAATGCCGCTGAAGACCCTTCTAAAGGCCCCCAGACTCTTCTAATGACCCTCATGAACTTTCTAAAGGCCCCAAGACCATTCTAGAACCCCTCAGGGCTTTTCTAAAGGCCCCCATATCCTTCTAATGCCCCTCAAAACATTTCTAAAGGCCCCCAGACCCTTCTAGATTGCCTCAGGACCCATCTAAAAGCCCCCAGACCCTTCTAATGCATTTCAGGACCCTTATGAAGGCCACAAGACCCTTCTAATGCCCCTCAGGACCTTTCTAAAGGCCCTCAGACCCTTCTAATGCCCCTCAGGGCATTTATAAAGGTTCCCAGAGCCTTCTAGAGCCCGTAAGGACCCTTATAAAGGCCCCCAGACACTTCTAGAGCCCCTCAGGACACTTCTAAAGGCCAGCAGATCATTCTAATGCCCGTCAGGGCCTTTCTAAAGGTCCCCATACCCTTCTAATGCCCCTCAAAACATTTCTAAAGGCCCCCAGACCCTTCTAGAGCCCCTCAGGACATTTCTGAAGGCACCCAGACCCTTCTAATGCCACTCAGGGCCTTTCTAAAGGCCACGAGACCCTTATAATCCCCCTGAGGGCCTTTAAAAAGGCCCCCAGACCCTTCTGGACCCCCTCAGGACGCTTCTAATAGCCCCCAGACCCTTCTAGAGCCTCTCAGGGCCTTTCTAAAGGCCTCCACACCCTTCTAATGACCCTCAAGACCCATGTAAAGGCCCCCAGACCCTTCTAGATTGCCTCAGGACCCATCTAAAAGCCCCCAGACCCTTCTAATGCCTTTCAGGACCCTTATGAAGGCCACAAGACCCTTCTAATGCCCCTCAGGACCTTTCTAAAGTCCCTCAGACCATTCTAATGCCCCTCAGGGCATTTATAAAGGTTCCCAGAGCATTCTAGAGCCCGTCAGGACCCTTATAAAGGCCCCCAGACCATTCTAGAGCCCCTCAGGACACTTCTAAAGGCCCGCAGACCATTCTAATGCCCGTCAGGGCCTTTCTAAAGGTCCCCAGACCCTTCTACTGCCCCTCAGGAGCATTCTAAAGGCCCCCAGACCCTTCTAATGCCCCACAGGGCCTTTCTAAAGGTCCCCAGACCCTTCTAGAGCCCCTGAAGACCCTTCTAAAGGCCCCCAGACCCTTATAGAGCCCCTCAGGACCCTTCTAAAGTCCCCCAGACCCTTCTAATGCCCCTCAGGACCATTCTAAAGGCCCCCAGACCCTTCTAATGCCCCTCAGGACCCTTCTAAAGGCGCCCAGACCCTTCTAATGCCCCTCAGGGCCTTTCTAAAGGCCCCCAGACCCTTCTAATGCCCCTCAGGACATTTCTAAAGGCCCCCAGACCCTTCTAGAGCCCCTCAGGACCATTCTAAAGGCCCCCAGACCCTTCTAATGCCCCTCAGGGCCTTTCTAAAGTACCCCAGACACTTCTAGAACCTCTCAGGGCCTTTCTATATGACCCCAGACCCTTGTAATGCACCTCAGGGCCTTTCTAAAGGCCCCCAACCATTCTAATGCCCCTCAGGACATTTCTAAAGGCCCCCAGACCCTTCTAGAGCCCCTCAGGACATTTCTAAAGGCACCCAGACCCTTCTAATGCCACTCAGGGCCTTTCTAAAGGCCGCAAGACCCTTTTCATCCCCCTGAGGGCCTTTAAAAAGGCCCACAGACCCTTCTGGACCCCCTCAGGACGCTTCTAATAGCCCCCAGACCCTTCTAGAGCCCCTCAGGGCCTTTCTAAAGGCCTCCACACCTTTCTAATGACACTCAAGACCCATGTAAAGGCCCCCAGACCCTTCTAGATTGCCTCAGGACCCATCTAAAAGCCCCCAGACCCTTCTAATGCCTTTCAGAGCCTTTCTAAAGGCCTCCACACCCTTCTAATGACCCTCAAGACCCATGTAAGGGCCCCTAGACCCTTCTAGATTGCCTCAGGACCCATCTAAAAGCCCCCAGACCCTTCTAATGCCTTTCAGGACCCTTATAAAGGCCACAAGACCCTTCTAATGCCCCTCAGGACCTTTCTAAATGCCTTCAGACCCTTCTATTGCCCCTCTAGGCATTTATAAAGGTTCCCAGACCCTTCTAGAGCCCGTCAGGACCCTTATAAAGGCCCCCAGACCATTCTAGAGCCCCTCAGGACACTTCTAAAGGCCCGCAGACCATTCTAATGCCCGTCAGGGCCTTTCTAAAGGTCCCCAGACCCTTCTACTGCCCCTCAGGAGCATTCTAAAGGCCCCCAGTTCCTTCTAATGCCCCATAGGGCCTTTCTAAATGTCCCCAGACCTTTCTAGAGCCCCTGAAGACCCTTCTAAAGGCCCTCAGACCCTTATAGAGCCCCTCAGGACCCTTCTAAAGTCCCCCAGACCCTGCTAATTCCCCTCAGGGCTTTTATAAGGGCACCCAGACCCTTCTAATGCCCCTCAGGACCCTTATAAAGGCACCCAGACCCTTCTAGAGCCTCTCAGGACAGTTTTAAATGCCTCCAGACCCTTCTAGACCCCCTCAGGACCATTCTAAAGGCCCCCAGACCCTTCTAATGCCCCTCAGGGCCTTTCTAAAGTACCCCAGACCCTTCTAATGCCCCTCAGGACATTTCTAAAGGCCCCCAGACCCTTCTAGAGCCCCTCAGGACCATTCTAAAGGCCCCCAGACCCTTCTAATGCCCCTCAGGGCCTTTCTAAAGTACCCCAGACACTTCTAGAACCTCTCAGGGCCTTTCTATATGACCCCAGACCCTTGTAATGCACCTCAGGGCCTTTCTAAAGGCCCCCAACCATTCTAATGCCCCTCAGGACATTTCTAAAGGCCCCCAGACCCTTCTAGAGCCCCTCAGGACATTTCTAAAGGCACCCAGACCCTTCTAATGCCACTCAGGGCCTTTCTAAAGGCCGCAAGACCCTTTTCATCCCCCTGAGGGCCTTTAAAAAGGCCCACAGACCCTTCTGGACCCCCTCAGGACGCTTCTAATAGCCCCCAGACCCTTCTAGAGCCCCTCAGGGCCTTTCTAAAGGCCTCCACACCTTTCTAATGACACTCAAGACCCATGTAAAGGCCCCCAGACCCTTCTAGATTGCCTCAGGACCCATCTAAAAGCCCCCAGACCCTTCTAATGCCTTTCAGAGCCTTTCTAAAGGCCTCCACACCCTTCTAATGACCCTCAAGACCCATGTAAGGGCCCCTAGACCCTTCTAGATTGCCTCAGGACCCATCTAAAAGCCCCCAGACCCTTCTAATGCCTTTCAGGACCCTTATAAAGGCCACAAGACCCTTCTAATGCCCCTCAGGACCTTTCTAAATGCCTTCAGACCCTTCTATTGCCCCTCTAGGCATTTATAAAGGTTCCCAGACCCTTCTAGAGCCCGTCAGGACCCTTATAAAGGCCCCCAGACCATTCTAGAGCCCCTCAGGACACTTCTAAAGGCCCGCAGACCATTCTAATGCCCGTCAGGGCCTTTCTAAAGGTCCCCAGACCCTTCTACTGCCCCTCAGGAGCATTCTAAAGGCCCCCAGTTCCTTCTAATGCCCCATAGGGCCTTTCTAAATGTCCCCAGACCTTTCTAGAGCCCCTGAAGACCCTTCTAAAGGCCCTCAGACCCTTATAGAGCCCCTCAGGACCCTTCTAAAGTCCCCCAGACCCTGCTAATTCCCCTCAGGGCTTTTATAAGGGCACCCAGACCCTTCTAATGCCCCTCAGGACCCTTATAAAGGCACCCAGACCCTTCTAGAGCCTCTCAGGACAGTTTTAAATGCCTCCAGACCCTTCTAGACCCCCTCAGGACCATTCTAAAGGCCCCCAGACCCTTCTAATGCCCCTCAGGGCCTTTCTAAAGTACCCCAGACACTTCTAGAACCTCTCAGGGCCTTTCTATATGACCCCAGACCCTTGTAATGCCCCTCAGGGCCTTTCTAAAGGCCCCCAGACCCTTCTAATGCCCCTCAGGACATTTCTAAAGGCCCCCAGACCCTTCTAATGCCTTTCAGGGCCTTTCTAAAGGCCTCCACACCCTTCTAATGACCCTCAAGACCCATGTAAAGGCCCCTAGACCCTTCTAGATTGCCTCAGGACCCATCTAAAAGCCCCCAGACCCTTCTAATGCCTTTCAGGACCCTTATGAAGGCCACAAGACCCTTCTAATGCCCCTCAGGACCTTTCTAAAGGCCCTCAGACCATTCTAATGCCCCTCAGGGCATTTATAAAGGTTCCCAGACCCTTCTAGAGCCCGTCAGGACCCTTATAAAGGCCCCCAGACCATTCTAGAGCCCCTCAGGACACTTCTAAAGGCCCGCAGACCATTCTAATGCCCGTCAGGGCCTTTCTAAAGGTCCCCAGACCCTTCTACTGCCCCTCAGGAGCATTCTAAAGGCCCCCAGACCCTTCTAATGCCCCACAGGGCCTTTCTAAATGTCCCCAGACCCTTCTAGAGCCCCTGAAGACCCTTCTAAAGGCCCCCAGACCCTTCTAGAGCCCCTCAGGACCCTTATAAAGTCCCCCAGACCCTGCTAATTCCCCTCAGGGCTTTTATAAGGGCACCCAGACCCTTCTAGAGCCCCTCAGGGCCATTTTAAAGGCCTCCACACTCTTCTAATGACCCTCAAGACCCATGTAAAGGCCCCCAGACCTTTCTAGATTGCCTCAGGACCCATCTAAAAGCCCCCAGACCCTTCTAATGCCTTTCAGGGCCTTTCTAAAGGCCTCCACACCCTTCTAATGACCCTCAAGACCCATGTAAAGACCCCTAGACCCTTCTAGATTGCCTCAGGACCCATCTAAAAGCACCCAGACCATTCTAACGCATTTCAGGACCCTTATAAAGTACACAAGACCCTTCTAATGCCCCTCAGGACCTTTCTAAAGGCCCTCAGACCCTTCTAATGCCCCTCAGGGCATTTATAAAGGTTCCCAGACCCTTCTAGAGCCCGTCAGGACACTTCTAAAGGCCCGCAGACCATTCTAGAGCCCCTCAGGACACTTCTAAAGGCCCGCAGACCATTCTAATGCCCGTCAGGGCCTTTCTAAATGTCCCCAGACCCTTCTAGAGCCCTTGAAGACCCTTCTAAAGGCCCCCAGACCCTTCTAGAGCCCCTCAGGACCCTTCTAAAGTCCCCCAGACCCCGCTAATTGCCCTCAGGGCTTTTATAAGGGCACCCAGACCCTTCTAATGCCCCTCATGACCCTTATAAAGGCACCCAGACCCTTCTAGAGCCTCTCAGGACAGTTTTAAATGCCTCCAGACCCTTCTAGACCCCCTCAGGACCATTCAAAAGGCCCCCAGACCCTTCTAATGCCCCTCAGGACCCTTCTAAAGGCCCCCAGACCCTTCTAATGCCCCTCAGGGCCTTTCTAAAGTACCCCAGACACTTCTAGAACCTCTCAGGGCCTTTCTATATGACCCCAGACCCTTGTAATGCCCCTCAGGGCCTTTCTAAAGGACCCCATACCCTTCTAATGCCCCTCAGGACATTTCTAAAGGCCCCCAGACCCTTCTAATGCCTTTCAGGGCCTTTCTAAAGGCCTCCACACCCTTCTAATGACCCTCAAGACCCATGTAAACGCCCCTAGACCTTTCTAGATTGCCTCAGGACCCATCTAAAAGCCCCCAGACCCTTCTAATGCCTTTCAGGACCCTTATGAAGGCCACAAGACCCTTCTAATGCCACTCAGGACCTTTCTAAAGGCCCTCAGACCATTCTAATTCCCCTCAGGGCATTTATAAAGGTTCCCAGACCCTTCTAGAGCCCGTCAGGACCCTTATAAAAGCCCCCAGACCATTCTAGAGCCCCTCAGGACACTTCTAAAGGCCTGCAGACCATTCTAATGCCCGTCAGGGCCTTTCTAAAGGTCCCCAGACCGTTCTACTGCCCCTCAGGAGCATTCTAAAGGCCCCCAGACCCTTCTAATGCCCCACAGGGCCTTTCTAAAGGTCCCCAGACCCTTCTAGAGCCCCTCAGGACCCTTCTAAAGTCCCCCAGACCCTGCTAATTCCCCTCAGGGCTTTTATAAGTGCCACAAGACCCTTCTAATGCCCCTCAGGACCCTTATAAAGGCACCCAGACCCTTCTAGAGCCTCTCAGGACAGTTTTAAATGCCTCCAGACCCTTCTAGACCCCCTCAGGACCATTCCAAAGGCCCCCAGACCATTCTAGAGCCCCTCAGGACACTTCTAAGCGCCCGCAGACCATTCTAATGCCTGTCAGGGCCTTTATAAAGGTCCCCAGACCTTTCTACTGCCCCTCAGGAGCATTCTAAAGGCCCCCAGACCCTTCTAATGCCCCACAGGGCCTTTCTAAAGGTCCCCAGACCCTTCTAGATCTCCTGAAGACCCTTCTAAAGGCATCCAGACCCTTCTAATGCCACTCAGGGCCTTTCTAAATGCTGCGAGACCCATATCATCCCCCTGAGGGCCTTTAAAAAGGCCCCAAGACCCTTGTGGACCCCCTCAGGACTCTTCTAATAGCCCCCAGACCCTTCTAGAGCCCATCAGGGCCTTTCTAAAAGCCACCACACCCTTCTAATGACCCTCAAGACCCATGTAAAGGCCCCCAGACCCTTCTAGATTGCCTCAGGACCCATCTAAAAGCCCCCAGACCCTTCTAATGCCTTTCAGGGCCTTTCTAAAGGCCTCCACACCCTTCTAATGACCCTCAAGACCCATGTAAAGGCCCCCAGACCCTTCTAGATTGCCTCAGGAGTCATCTAAAAGCCCCCAGACCCTTCTAATGCCTTTCAGGACCCTTATGAAGGCCACAAGACCCTTCTAATGCCCCTCAGGACCTTTCTAAAGGCCCTCAGACCCTTCTAATGCCCCTCAGGGCTTTTATAAAGGTTCCCAGACCCTTCTAGAGCCCGTCAGGACCCTTATAAAGGCCCCCAGACCATTCTAGAGCCCCTCAGGACACTTCTAAAGGCCCACAGACCATTCTAATGCCCGTCAGGGCCTTTCTAAAGGTCCCCAGACCCTTCTACTGCCCCTCAGGAGCATTCTAAAGGGCCCCAGACCCTTCTAGACCACCTCAGGACCATTCTACATGTCCCCAAACCCTTGTAACGCCCCTCAGGGCCTTTCTAAAGGCCCCCAGACCCTTCTAATGCCCCTCAGGACATTTCTAAAGGCCCCCAGACCCTTCTAGAGCCCCTCAGGACATTTCTAAAGGTCCCCAGACCCTTCTAGAGCCCCTGAAGACCCTTCTAAAGACCCCCAGACCAATATAGAGCCCCTCAGGACCCTTCTAAAGTCCCCCAGACCCTGCTAATTCCCCTCAGAGCTTTAATAAGGGCACCCAGACCCTTCTAATGCCCCTCAGGACCCTTATAAAGGCACCCAGACCCTTCTAGAGTCTCTCAGGACAGTTTTAAAAGCATCCAGACCCTTCTAGACCCCCTCAGGACCATTGTAAAGGACCCCCAGACCCTTCTAATGCCCCTCAGGACCTTTCTAAAGGCCCTCAGACCCATCTAATGCCCCTCAGGGCATTTATAAAGGTTCCCAGACCCTTCTAGAGCCCGTCAGGACCCTTATAAAGGCCCCCAGACCATTCTAGAGCCCCTCGGGACACTTCTAAAGGCCCCCAGACCATTCTAATGCCCCTCAGGACACT
The DNA here is from genome assembly GCA_033558105.1 of Coccyzus lansbergi. Lineage (NCBI taxonomy): Eukaryota > Metazoa > Chordata > Aves > Cuculiformes > Coccyzidae > Coccyzus > Coccyzus lansbergi. Next base: position 157,931 of record JAUMJK010000937.1, read on the forward strand.
TCTAAAGGCCCCCAGACCCTTCTACTGCCCCTCAGGAGCATTCTAAAGGCCCCCAGACCCTTCTAATGCCCCACAGGGCCTTTCTAAAGGTCCCCAGAGCCTTCTAGAGGCCCTGAAGACCCTTCTAAAGCCCCCAGACCCTTATAGAGCCCCTCAGGACCCTTCTAAAGTCCCCCAGACCCTGCTAATTCCCCTCAGGGCTTTTATAAGGGCAACAAGACCCTTCTAATGCCCCTCAGGACCCTTATAAAGGCACCCAGACCCTTCTAGAGCCTCTCAGGACAGTTTTAAATGCTTCCAGACCCTTCTAGACCCCCTCAGGTCCATTCTAAAGGCCCCCAGACCCTTCTAATGCCCCTCAGGACCCTTCTAAAGGCACCCAGACCCTTCTAATGCCCCTCATGGACTTTCTAAAGTACCCCAGACACTTCTAGAACCTCTCAGGGCCTTTCTATATGACCCCAGACCCTTGTAATGCCCCTCAGGGCCTTTCTAAAGGCCCCCATACCCTTCTAATGCCCCTCAGGACATTTCTAAAGGCCCCCAGACCCTTCTAGAGCCCCTCAGGACATTTCTAAAGGCACCTAGACCCTTCTAATGCCACTCAGGGCCTTTCTAAAGGCCGCGAGACCCTTATAATCCCCCTGAGGACCTTTAAAAAGGAACCCAGACCCTTCAGGACCCCCTCAGGACGCTTCTAATAGCCCCCAGACCCTTCTAGAGCCCCTCAGGGCCTTTCTAAAGGCATCCACACCCTTATAATGACCCTCAAGACCCATGTAAAGGCCCCCAGACCCTTCTAGATTGCCTCAGGACCCATCTAAAAGCCCCCAGACCCTTCTAATGCCTTTCAGGACCCTTATGAAGGCCACAAGACACTTCTAATGCCCCTCAGGACCTTCCTAAAGGCCCTCAGACCCCTCTACTGCATCTCAGGAGCATTCTAAAGGCTCTCAGACCCTTCTAATATCCCACGCGGTCTTTCTAAAGGTCCCCAGAGCATTATAGAGCCCATGAAGACCCTTCTAAAGGCCCCCAGACCCTTATAGAGCCCCTCAGGACCCTTCTAAAGTCCCCAAACCATTCTAATGCCCGTCAGGGCCTTTCTAAAGGTCCCCAGACCCTTCTACTGCCCCTCAGGTGCATTCTAAAGGCCCCCAGACCCTTCTAATGCCCCTCAGGGCCTTTCTAAAGGTCCCCAGAGCCTTATAGAGCCCCTGAAGACCCTTCTAAAGGCCCCCAGACCCTTCTAATGCCCCTCAGGGCCTTCCTAAAGTACCCCAGACACTTCTAGAACCTCTCAGGGCCTTTCTATATGACCCCAGACCCTTCTAATGCCTCTCAGGGCCTTTCTAAAGGCCGCGAGACCCTTATAATCCCCCTGAGGGCCTTTAAAAAGGCCCCCAGACCCTTCTGGACCCCCTCAGGACGCTTCTAATAGCCCCCAGGCCCTTCTAGAGCCCCTCAGGGCCTTTCTAAAGGCCTCCACACCCTTCTAATGACCCTCAAGACCCATGTAAAGGCCCCCAGACCCTTCTAGATTGCCTCAGGACCCATCTAAAAGCCCCCAGACCCTTCTAATGCCATTCAGGGCCTTTCTAAAGGCCTCCACACCCTTCTAATGACCCTAAAGACCCATGTAAAGGCCCCCAGACCCTTCTAGATTGCCTCAGGAGTCATCTAAAAGCCCCCAGACCCTTCTAATGCCTTTCAGGACCCTTATGAAGGCCACAAGACCCTTCTAATGCCCTTCAGGACCCTTCTAAAGGCCCCAACACTCTTCTAGAGCCCCTCAGGACCATTCTAAAGCCCACAGACCATTCTAGAGCCCCTCAGGTCCTTTCTAAAGGCTCCCGGACTCTTTTAGAGCCCCTCAGGACCCTTCTAACGGCCCCCAGACCCATGTAGAGCCCCTCTGAACATTTCTAAAAGCCCCCAGACCCTTCTAGAGACCTTCAGGTCTTTTCTAAAGGACCCCAAACCCTTCTAGAGCCCCTAAAGACACTTCTAAAGGCCCCCAGACTCTTCTAGAGCCACTCAGGACAATTCTAAAGGACAACAGACCCTTCTAGAGCTATTCAGGGCCTTTCTAAAGGCCCCCAGACCCTTGTAATGCCCTTCAAGACCATTCTAAAGCAACATAGAACATACTAATGCCCCTAAGGACCCTTCTAATGCAACTCAGGGTCTTTCTAAAGGCCCCGAGACCCTTCTAATGCCCCTGAAGACCCTTCTAAAGGCCCCCAGACTCTTCTAATGACCCTCATGAGCTTTCTAAAGGCCCCAAGACCATTCTAGAACCCCTCAGGGCTTTTCTAAAGGCCCCCATACCCTTCTAATGCCCCTCAGGGACTTTATAAAGGCCCTCAGACCCTTCTAGAGCCCCTCAGGGCCTTTCTAAAGGCCTCCACACCCTTCTAATGACCCTCAAGACCCATGTAAAGGCCCCCAGACCCTTCTAGATTGCCTCAGGACCCATCTAAAAGCCCCCAGACCCTTCTAATGCCTTTCAGGATCTTATGAAGGCCACAAGACCCTTCTAATGCCCCTCAGGACCTTTCTAAAGGCCCTCAGACCCTTCTAATGCCCCTCAGGGCATTTATAAAGGTTCCCAGACCCTTCTAGAGCCCGTCAGGACCCTTATAAAGGCCCCCAGACCATTCTAGAGCCCCTCAGGACACTTCTAAAGGCCCGCAGACCATTCTAATGCCCGTCAGGGCCTTTCTAAAGGTCCCCAGACCCTTCTACTGCCCCTCAGGAGCATTCTAAAGGCCCCCAGACCCTTCTAATGCCCCACAGGGCCTTTCTAAAGGTCCCCAGACCCGTCTAGAGCCCCTGAAGACCCTTCTAAAGGCACCCAGACCCTTCTAGAGCCCCTCAGGACCCTTCTAAAGTCCCCCAGACCCTGCTAATTCACCTCAGGGCTTTTATAAGGGCCACAAGACCCTTCTAATGCGCCTCAGGACCCTTATAAAGGCACCCAGACCCTTCTAGAGCCTCTCAGGACAGTTTTAAATGCCTCCAGACCCTTCTAGACCCCCTCAGGACCATTCTAAAGGCCCCCAGACCCTTCTAATGCCCCTCATGACCCTTCTAAAAGCCCCCAGACCCTTCTAATGCCCCTCAGGGCCTTTCTAAAGTACCCCAGACACTTCTAGAACCTCTCAGGGCCTTTCTATATGACCCCAGACCCTTGTAATGCCCCTCAGGGTCTTTCTAAAGGCCCCCATACCCTTCTAATGCCCCTCAGGACATTTCTAAAGGCCCCCAGACCCTTCTAGAGCCCCTCAGGACATTTCTAAAGGCACCCAGACCCTTCTAATGCCACTCAGGGCCTTTCTAAAGGCCACGAGACCCTTATCATCCCCCTGAGGGCCTTTAAAAAGGCCCCCAGACCCTTCTGGACCCCCTCAGGACGCTTCTAATAGCCCCCAGACCCTTCTAGAGCCCCTCAGGGCCTTTCTAAAGGCCTCCACACCCTTCTAATGACCCTCAAGACCCATGTAAAGGCCCCCAGACCCTTCTAGATTGCCTCAGGACCCATCTAAAAGCCCCCAGACCCTTCTAATGCCTTTCAGGACCCTTATGAAGGCCACAAGACCATTCTAATGCCCCTCAGGACCTTTCTAAAGGCCCTCAGACCCTTCTATTGCCCCTCTAGGCATTTATAAAGGTTCCCAGACCCTTCTAGAGCCCGTCAGGACCCTTATAAAGGCCCCCAGACCATTCTAGAGCCCCTCAGGACAGTTCTAAAGGCCCGCAGACCACTCTAATGCCCGTCAGGGCCTTTCTAAAGGTCCCCAGACCCTTCTACTGCCCCTCAGGAGCATTCTAAAGGCCCCCAGACCCTTCTAATGCCCCACAGGGCCTTTCTAAAGGTCCCCAGACCCGTCTAGAGCCACTGAAGACCCTTCTAAAGGCACCCAGACCCTTCTAGAGCCCCTCAGGACCCTTCTAAAGTCCCCCAGACCCTGCTAATTCCCCTCAGGGCTTTTATAAGGGCACCCAGACCCTTCTAATGCCCCTCAGGACCCTTATAAAGGCACCCAGACCCTTCTAGAGCCTCTCAGGACAGTTTTAAATGCCTCCAGACCCTTCTAGACTCCATCAGGGCCCTTCTAAAGCCCCCCAGACCCTTCTAATGCCCCTCAGGGCCTTTCTAAAGTACCCCAGACACTTCTAGAACCTCTCAGGGCCTTTCTATATGACCCCAGACCCTTTTAATGCCCCTCAGGGCCTTTCTAAAGGCCCCCATACCCTTCTCATGCCCCTCAGGACATTTCTAAAGGCCCCCAGACCCTTCTAGAGGCCCTCAGGACATTTCTAAAGGCACCCAGACCCTTCTAATGCCACTCAGGGCCTTTCTAAAGGCCGCAAGACCATTATAATCCACCTGAGGGCCTTTAAAAGGGCACCCAGACCCTTCTGGACCCCCTCAGGACGCTTCTAATAGCCCCCAGACCCTTCTAGAGCCCCTCAGGGCCTTTCTAAAGGCCTCCACACCCTTCTAATGACCCTCAAGACCCATGTAAAGGCCCCCAGACCCTTCTAGATTGCCTCAGGACCCATCTAAAAGCCCCCAGACCCTTCTAATGCCTTTCAGGACCCTTATGAAGGCCACAAGACCCTTCTAATGCCCCTCAGGACCTTTCTAAAGGCCCTCAGACCCTTCTAATGCCACTCAGGGCATTTATAAAGGTTCCCAGACCCTTCTAGAGCCCGTCAGGACCCTTATAAAGGCCCCCAGACCATTCTAGAGCCCCTCAGGACACTTCTAAAGGCCCGCAGACCATTCTAATGCCCGTCAGGGCCTTTCTAAAGGTCCCCAGACCCTTCTAGAGCCCCTGAAGACCCTTCTAAAGGCCCCCAGACCCTTCTAATGCCACTCAGGGCCTTTCTAAAGGCCGCGAGACCCTTATCATCCCCCTGAGGGCCTTTAAAAAGGCCCCCAGACCCTTCTGGACGCCCTCAGGACAATTCTAATAGCCCCCAGACCCTTCTAGAGCCCCTCAGGGCCTTTCTAAAGGCCTCCACACCCTTCTAATGACCCTCAAGACCCATGTAAAGGCCCCCAGACCATTCTAGATTGCCTCAGGACCCATCTAAAAGCCCCCAGACCCTTCTAATGCCTTTCAGGGCCTTTCTAAAGGCCTCCACACCCTTCTAATGACCCTCAAGACCCATGTAAAGGCCCCTAGACCCTTCTAGATTGCCTCAGGACCCATCTAAAAGCCCCCAGACCATTCTAATGCCTTTCAGGACCCTTATAAAGGCCACAAGACTTTCTAATGCCCCTCAGGACCTTTCTAAAGGCCCTCAGACCCTTCTAATGCCCCTCAGGGCATTTATAAAGGTTCCCAGACCCTTCTAGAGCCCGTCAGGACCCTTATAAAGGCCCCCAGACCATTCTAGAGCCCCTCAGGACACTTCTAAAGGCCCGCAGACCATTCTAATGCCCGTCAGGGCCTTTCTAAAGGCCCCCAGACCCTTCTAATGCCCCACAGGGCCTTTCTAAAGGTCCCCAGACCCTTCTAGAGCCCCTCAGGACCCTTCTAAAGTCCCCCAGACCCTGCTAATTCCCCTCAGGGCTTTTATAAGTGCCACAAGACCTTTCTAATGCCCCTCAGGACCCTTATAAAGGCACCCAGACCCTTCTAGAGCCTCTCAGGACAGTTTTAAATGCCTCCAGACCCTTCTAGACCCCCTCAGGACCATTCTAAAGGCCCCCAGACCATTCTAGAGCCCCTCAGGACACTTCTAAACGCCCGCAGACCATTCTAATGCCTGTCAGGGCCTTTCTAAAGGTCCCCAGACCCTTCTACTGCCCCTCAGGAGCATTCTAAAGGCCCCCAGACCCTTCTAATGCCCCACAGGGCCTTTCTAAAGGTCCCCAGACCCTTCTAGAGCCCCTGAAGACCCTTCTAAAGGCCCCCAGACCCTTATAGAGCCCCTCAGGACCCTTCTAAAGTCCCCCAGACCCTGCTAATTCCCCTCAGGGCTTTTATAAGGGCACCCAGACCCTTCTAATGCCCCTCAGGACCCTTATAAAGGCACCCAGACCCTTCTAGAGACTCTCAGGACAGTTTTAAATGCCTCCAGACCCTTCTAGACCCCCTCAGGACCATTCTAAAGGCCCCCAGACCCTTCTAATGCCCCTCAGGACCCTTCTAAAGGCCCCCAGACCCTTCTAATGCCCCTCAGGGCCTTTCTAAAGTACCCCAGACACTTCTAGAACCTCTCAGGCCCTTTCTATATGACCCCAGACCCTTGTAATGCCCCTCAGGGCCTTTCTAAAGGCCCCCAGACCCTTCTAATGCCCCTCAGGACATTTCTAAAGGCCCCCAGACCCTTCTAGAGCCCCTCAGGACATTTCTAAAGGCACCCAGACCCTTCTAATGCCACTCAGGGCCTTTCTAAAGGCCGCGACACCCTTATAATCCCCCTGAGGGCCTTTAAAAAGGCCCCCAGACCCTTCTGGACCCCCTCAGGACGCTTCTAATAGCCCCCAGACCCTTCTAGAGCCCCTCAGGGCCTTTCTAAAGGCCTCCACACCCTTCTAATGACCCTCAAGACCCATGTAAAGTTCCCCAGACCCTTCTAGATTGCCTCAGGACCCATCTAAAAGCCCCCAGACCCTTCTAATGCCTTTCAGGGCCTTTCTAAAGGCCTCCACACCCTTCTAATGACCCTCAAGACCCATGTAAAGGCCCCTAGACCCTTCTAGATTGCCTCAGGACCCATCTAAAAGCCCCCAGACCATTCTAATGCCTTTCAGGACCCTTATAAAGGCCACAAGACCCTTCTAATGCCCCTCAGGACCTTTCTAAAGGCCCTCAGACCCTTCTAATGCCCCTCAGGGCATTTATAAAGGTTCCCAGACCCTTCTAGAGCCCGTCAGGACCCTTATAAAGGCCCCCAGACCATTCTAGAGCCCCTCAGGACAGTTCTAAAGGCCCGCAGACCATTCTAATGCCCGTCAGGGCCTTTCTAAAGGTCCCAAGACCCTTCTACTGCCCCTAAGGAGCATTCTAAAGGCCCCCAGACCCTTCTAATGCCCCACAGGGCCTTTCTAAAGGTCCCCAGACCCTTCTAGAGCCCCTCAGGACCCTTCTAAAGTCCCCCAGACCCTGCTAATTCCCATCAGGACTTTTATAAGTGCCACAAGACCCTTCTAATGCCCCTCAGGACCCTTATAAAGGCACCCAGACCCTTCTAGAGCCTCTCAGGACAGTTTTAAATGCCTCCAGACCTTTCTAGACCCCCTCAGGACCATTCTAAAGGCCCCCAGACCATTCTAGAGCCCCTAAGGACACTTCTAAAGGCCCGCAGACCATTCTAATACCTGTCAGGGCCTTTATAAAGGTCCCCAGACCCTTCTACTGCTCCTCAGGAGCATTCTAAAGGCCCCCAGACCCTTCTAATGCCCCACAGGGCCTTTCTAAAGGTCCCCAGACCCTTCTAGAGCCCCTGAAGACCCTTCTAAAGGCGCCCAGACCCTTATAGAGCCCGTCAGGACCCTTCTAAAGTCCCCCAGACCCTGCTAATTCCCCTCAGGGCTTTTATAAGGGCACCCAGACCCTTCTAATGCCCCTCAGGACCCTTATAAAGGCCCCCAGACCCTTCTAATGCCACTCAGGGCCTTTCTAAAGTACCCCAGACACTTCTAGAACCTCTCAGGGCCTTTCTATATGATCCCAGACCCTTGTAATGCCCCTCAGGACCCTTATAAAGGCCCCCAGACCCTTCTAATGCCCCTCAGGGCCTTTCTAAAGTACCCCAGACACTTCTAGAACCTCTCAGGGCCTTTCTATATGACCCCAGACCCTTGTAATGCCCTTCAGGGCCTTTCTAAAGGCCCCCATACCCTTCTAATGCCCCTCAGGACATTTCTAAAGGCCGCCAGACCCTTCTAGAGCCCCTCAGGACATTTCTAAAGGCACCCAGACCCTTCTAATGCCACTCAGGGCCTTTCTAAAGGCCGCGAGACCCTTATAATCCCCCTGAGGGCCTTTAAAAAGGCCCCCAGACCCTTCTGGACCCCCTCAGGACGCTTCTAATAGCCCCCAGACCCTTCTAGAGCCCGTCAGGGCTTTTCTAAAGGCCTCCACACCCTTCTAATGACCCTCAAGACCCATGTAAAGGCCCCCAGACCCTTCTAGATTGCCTCAGGACCCATCTAAAAGCCCCCAGAGCCTTCTAATGCCTTTCAGGACCCTTATAAAGGCGACCAGACCATTCTAGAGCCCCTCAGGACACTTCTAAAGGCCCGCAGACCATTCTAATGCCCGTCAGGGCCTTTCTAAAGGTCCCCAGACCCTTCTACTGCCCCTCAGGAGCATTCTAAAGGCCCCCAGACCCTTCTAATGCCCCACAGGGCCTTTCTAAATGTCCCCAGACCCTTCTAGAGCCCCTGAAGACCCTTCTAAAGGCCCCCAGACCCTGCTAATTCCCCTCAGGGCTTTTATAAGGGCACCCAGACCCTTCTAATGCCTTTCAGGACCCTTATAAAGGCACCCAGACCCTTCTAGAGACTCTCAGGACAGTTTTAAATGCCTCCAGACCCTTCTAGACCCCCTCAGGACCATTCTAAAGGCCCCCAGACCCTTCTAATGCCCCTCAGGACCCTTCTAAAGGCCCCCAGACCCTTCTAATACCCCTCAGGGCTTTTCTAAAGTACCCCAGACAATTCTAGAACCTCTCAGGGCCTTTCTATATGACCCCATACCCTTGTAATGCCCCTCAGGGCCTTTCTAAAGGCCCCCATACCCTTCTAATGCCCCTCAGGACATTTCTAAAGGCCCCCAGACCCTTCTAATGCCACTCAGGGCCTTTCTAAAGGCCGCAAGACCCTTATAATCCCCCTGAGGGCCTTTAAAAAGGCCCCCAGACCCTTCTGGACCCCCTCAGGACGCTTCTAATAGCCCCCAGACCCTTCTAGAGCCCCTCAGGGCCTTTCTAAAGGCCTCCACACCCTTCTAATGACCCTCAAGACCCATGTAAAGGCCCCCAGACCCTTCTAGATTGCCTCAGAACTCATCTAAAAGCCCCCAGACCCTTCTAATGCCTTTCAGAGCCTTTCTAAAGGCCTCCACACCCTTCTAATGACCCTCAAGACCCATGTAAAGGCCCCTAGACCCTTCTAGATTGCCTCAGGACCCATCTAAAAGCCCCCAGACCCTTCTAATGCCTTTCAGGACCCTTATGAAGGCCACAAGACCCTTCTAATGCCCCTCAGGACCTTTCTAAATGCCCTCAGACCCTTCTAATGCCCCTCAGGGCATTTATAAAGGTTCCCAGACCCTTCTAGAGCCCGTCAGGACCCTTATAAAGGCCCCCAGACCATTCTAGAGCCCCTCAGGACACTTCTAAAGGCCCCCAGACCATTCTAATGCCCGTCAGGGCCTTTATAAAGGTCCCCAGACCCTTCTAGAGCCTCTGAAGACCCTTCTAAAGGCCCCCAGACCCTTCTAATGCCACTCAGGGCCTTTCTAAAGGCCGCCAGACCCTTATCATCCCCCTGAGGGCCTTTAAAAAGGCCCCCAGACCCTTCTGGACCCCCTCAGGACGCTTCTAATAGCCCCCAGACCCTTCTAGAGCCCCTCAGGACCCTTATAAAGGCCCCCAGACCCTTATAGAGCCTCTCAGGACAGTTTTAAATGCCTCCAGACCCTTCTAGACCCCCTCAGGACCATTCTAAAGGCCCCCAGACCCTTCTAATGCCCCTCAGGGCCTTTCTAAAGTACCCCAGACACTTCTAGAACCTCTCAGGGCCTTTCTGTATGACCCCAGACCCTTGTAATGCCCCTCAGGGCCTTTCTAAAGGCCCCCATACCCTTCTAATGCCCCTCAGGACATTTCTAAAGGCCCTCAGACCCTTCTAGAGCCCCTCAGGACATTTCTAAAGGCACCCAGACCCTTCTAATGCCACTCAGGGCCTTTCTAAAGGCCGCGAGACCCTTATCATCCCCCTGAGGGCCTTTAAGAAGGCCCCCAGACCCTTCTGGACCCCCTCAGGACACTTCTAATAGCCCCCAGACCCTTCTAGAGCCCCTCAGGGCCTTTCTAAAGGCATCCACACCCTTCTAATGACCCTCAAGACCCATGTAAAGGCCCCCAGACCCTTCTAGATTGCCTCAGGACCCATCTAAAAGCCCCCAGACCCTTCTAATGCCTTTCAGGGATTTTCTGAAGGCCTTCACACCCTTCTAATGACCCTCAAGACCCATGTAAAGGCCCCTAGACCCTTCTAGATTGCCTCAGGACCCATCTAAAAGCCCCCAGACCCTTCTAATGCCTTTCAGGACCCTTATGAAGGCCACAAGACCCTTCTAATGCCCCTCAGGACCTTTCTAAAGGCCCGCAGACCCTTCTAATGCCCCTCAGGGCATTTATAAAGGTTCCCAGACCCTTCTAGAGCCCGTCAGGACCCTTATAAAGGCCCCCAGACCATTCTAGAGCCCCTCAGGACACTTCTAAAGGCCCGCAGACCATTCTAATGCCCGTCAGGGCCTTTCTAAAGGTCCCCAGACCCTTCTACTGCCCCTCAGGAGCATTCTAAAGGCCCCCAGACCCTTCTAATGCCCCACAGGGCCTTTCTAAAGGTCCCCAGACCCTTCTAGAGCCCCTGAAGACCCTTCTAAAGGCCCCCAGACCCTTATAGAGCCCGACAGGACCCTTCTAAAGTCCCCCAGACCCTGCTAATTCCCCTCAGGGCTTTTATAAGGGCACCCAGACCCTTCTAATGCCCCTCAGGACCCTTATAAAGGCACCCAGACCCTTCTAGAGCCTCTCAGGACAGTTTTAAATGCCTCCAGACCCTTCTAGACCCCCTCAGGACCGTTCTAAAGGCCCCCAGACCCTTCTAATGCCCCTCAGGGCCTTTCTAAAGTACCCCAGACACTTCTAGAACCTCTCAGGGCCTTTCTATATGACCCCAGATCCTTGTAATGCCCTTCAGGGCCTTTCTAAAGTACCCCAGACACTTCTAGAACCTCTCAGGGCCTTTCTATATGACCCCAGACCCTTGTAATGCCCCTCAGGGCCTTTCTAAAGGCCCCCATACCCTTCTAATGCCCCTCAGGACATTTCTAAATGCCCCCAGACCCTTCTAGAGCCCCTCAGGACATTTCTAAAGGCACCCAGACCCTTCTAATGCCACTCAGGGCCTTTCTAAAGGCCCCCAGACCCTTATAATCCCGCTGAGGGCCTTTAAAATGTCCCCCAGACCCTTCTGGACCCCCTCAGGACACTTCTAATAGCCCCCAGACCCTTCTAGAGCCCCTCAGAGCCTTTCTAAAGGCCTCCACACCCTTCTAATGACCCTCAAGACCCATGTAAAGGCCCCCAGACCCTTCTAGATTGCCTCAGGACCCATCTAAAAGCCCCCAGACCCTTCTAATGCCTTTCAGGGCCTTTCTAAAGGCCTCCACACCCTTCTAATGACCCTCAAGACCCATGTAAAGGCCCCTAGACCCTTCTAGATTGCCTCAGGACCCATCTAAAAGCCCCCAGACCCTTCTAATGCCTTTCAGGACCCTTATGAAGGCCACAAGACCCTTCTAATGCCCCTCAGGACCTTTCTAAAGGCCCGCAGACCCTTCTAATGCCCCTCAGGGCATTTATAAAGGTTCCCAGACCCTTCTAGAGCCCGTCAGGACCCTTATAAAGGCCCCCAGACCATTCTAGAGCCCCTCAGGACACTTCTAAAGGCCCGCAGACCATTCTAATGCCCGTCAGGGCCTTTCTAAAGGTCCCCAGACCCTTCTACTGCCCCTCAGGAGCATTCTAAAGGCCCCCAGACCCTTGTAATGCCCCACAGGGCCTTTCTAAAGGTCCCCAGACCCTTCTAGAGCCCCTGAAGACCCTTCTAAAGGCCCCCAGACCCTTATAGAGCCCCTCAGGACCCTTCTAAAGTCCCCCAGACCCTGCTAATTCCCCTCAGGGCTTTTATAAGGGCACCCAGACCCTTCTAGACCCCCTCAGGACCCTTATAAAGGCACCCAGACCCTTCTAGAGCCTCTCAGGACAGTTTTAAATGCCTCCAGACCCTTCTAGACCCCCTCAGGACCCTTCTAAAGGCCCCCAGACCCTTCTAATGCCCCTCAGGGCCTTTCTAAAGTACCCCAGACACTTCTAGAACCTCTCAGGGCCTTTCTATATGACCCCAGACCCTTCTAATGCCCCTCAGGGCCTTTCTAAAGGCCCCCATACCCTTCTAATGCCCCTCAGGACATTTCTAAAGGCCCCCAGACCCTTCTAGAGCCCCTCAGGACATTTCTAAAGGCACCCAGACCCTTCTAATGCCACTCAGGGCCTTTCTAAAGGCCGCGAGACCGTTATAATCCCCCTGAGGGCCTTTAAAAAGGCCCCCAGACCCTTCTGGACCCCCTCAGGACACTTCTAATAGCCCCCAGACCCTTCTAGAGCCCCTCAGGGCCTTTCTAAAGGCCTCCACACCCTTCTAATGACCCTCAAGACCCATGTAAAGGCCCCCAGACCGTTCTAGATTGCCTCAGGACCCATCTAAAAGCCCCCAGACCCTTCTAATGCCTTTCAGGGCCTTTCTGAAGGCCTCCACACCCTTCTAATGACCCTCAAGACCCATGTAAAGGCCCCTAGACCCTTCTAGATTGCCTCAGGACCCATCTAAAAGCCCCCAGACCCTTCTAATGCCTTTCAGGACCCTTATGAAGGCCACAAGACCCTTCTAATGCCCCTCAGGACCTTTCTAAAGGCCCGCAGACCCTTCTAATGCCCCTCAGGGCATTTATAAAGGTTCCCAGACCCTTCTAGAGACCGTCAGGACCCTTATAAAGGCCCCCAGACCATTCTAGAGCCCCTCAGGACACTTCTAAAGGCCCGCAGACCATTCTAATGCCCGTCAGGGCCTTTCTAAAGGTCCCCAGACCCTTCTACTGCCCCTCAGGAGCATTCTAAAGGCCCCCAGACCCTTCTAATGCCCCACAGGGCCTTTCTAATGGTCCCCAGACCCTTCTAGAGCCCCTGAAGACCCTTCTAAAGGCCCCCAGACCCTTCTAGAGCCCCTCAGGACCCTTCTAAAGTCCCCCAGACCCTGCTAATTCCCCTCAGGGCTTTTATAAGGGCACCCAGACCCTTCTAATGCCCCTCAGGACCCTTATAAAGGCACCCAGACCCTTCTAGAGCCTCTCAGGACAGTTTTAAATGCCTCCAGACCCTTCTAGACCCCCTCAGGACCATTCTAAAGGCCCTCAGACCCTTCTAATGCCCCTCAGGACCCTTCTAAAGGCCCCCAGACCCTTCTAATGCCCCTCAGGGCCTTTCTAAAGTACCCCAGACACTTCTAGAACCTCTCAGGGCCTTTCTATATGACCCCAGACCCTTGTAATGCCCCTCAGGGCCTTTCTAAAGGCCCCCATACCCTTCTAATGCCCCTCAGGACATTTCTAAAGGCCCCCAGACCCTTCTAGAGCCCCTCAGGACATTTCTAAAGGCACCCAGACCCTTCTAATGCCACTCAGGGCCTTTCTAAAGGCTGCGAGACCCTTATAATCCCCCTGAGGGCCTTTAAAAAGGCCCCCAGACCCTTCTGGACCCCTCAGGACACTTCTAATAGCCCCCAGACCCTTCTAGAGCCCCTCAGGGCCTTTCTAAAGGCCTCCACACCCTTCTAATGACCCTCAAGACCCATGTAAAGGCCCCCAGACCCTTCTAGATTGCCTCAGGACCCATCTAAAAGCCCCCAGACCCTTCTAATGCCTTTCAGGGCCTTTCTAAAGGCCTCCACACCCTTCTAATGACCCTCAAGACCCATGTAAAGGCCCCTAGACCCTTCTAGATTGCCTCAGGACCCATCTAAAAGCCCCCAGACCCTTCTAATGCCTTTCAGGACCCTTATGAAGGCCACAAGACCCTTCTAATGCCCCTCAGGACCTTTCTAAAGGCCCGCAGACCCTTCTAATGCCCCTCAGGGCATTTATAAAGGTTCCCAGACCCTTCTAGAGCCCGTCAGGACCCTTATAAAGGCCCCCAGACCATTCTAGAGCCCCTCAGGACACTTCTAAAGGCCCGCAGACCATTCTAATGCCCGTCAGGGCCTTTCTAAAGGTCCCCAGACCCTTCTACTGCCCCTCAGGAGCATTCTAAAGGCCCCCAGACCCTTCTAATGCCCCACAGGGCCTTTCTAAAGGTCCCCAGACCCTTCTAGAGCCCCTGAAGACCCTTCTAAAGGCCCCCAGACCATTATAGATCCCCTCAGGACCCTTCTAAAGTCCCCCAGACCCTGCTAATTCCCCTCAGGGCTTTTATAAGGGCACCCAGACCCTTCTAATGCCCCTCAGGACCCTTATAAAGGCACCCAGACCCTTCTAGAACTTCTCAGGACAGTTTTAAATGCCTCCAGACCCTTCTAGACCCCCTCAGGACCATTCTAAAGGCCCCCAGACGCTTCTAATGCCCCACAGGACCCTTCTAAAGGCCCCCAGACCATTCTAATGCCCCTCAGGGCCTTTCTAAAGGCCCCCAGACACTTCTAATGCCCCTCAGGACATTTCTAAAGGCCCCCAGACCTTTCTAGAGCCCCTCAGGACATTTCTAAAGGCACCCAGACCCTTCTAGAGCCCCTCAGGACATTTCTAAAGGCACCCAGACCCTTCTAATGCCACTCAGTGCCTTTCTAAAGGCCGCGAGACCCTTATAATCCCCCTGAGGGCCTTTAAAAAGGCCCCCAGACCCTTCTGGACCCCATCAGGACACTTCTAATAGCCCCCAGACCCTTCTAGAGCCCCTCAGGGCCTTTCTAAAGGCCTCCACACCCTTCTAATGACCCTCAAGACCCATGTAAAGGCCCCCAGACCCTTCTAGATTGCCTCAGGACCCATCTAAAAGCCCCCAGACCCTTCTAATGCCTTTCAGGACCCTTATGAATGCCACAAGACCCTTCTAATGCCCCTCAGGACCTTTCTAAAGGACCGCAGACCCTTCTAATGCCCCTCAGGGCATTTATAAAGGTTCCCAGACCCTTCTAGAGCCCGTCAGGACCCTTATAAAGGCCCCCAGACCATTGTAGAGCCCCTCAGGACACTTCTAAAGGCCCGCAGACCATTCTAATGCCCGTCAGGGCCTTTCTAAAGGTCCCCAGACCCTTCTACTGCCCCTCAGGAGCATTCTAAAGGACCCCAGACCCTTCTAATGCCCCACAGGACCTTTCTAAAGGTCCCCAGACCCTTCTAGAGCCCCTGAAGACCCTTCTAAAGGCCCCCAGACCCTTATAGAGCCCCTCAGGACCCTTCTAAAGTCCCCCAGACTCTGCTAATTCCCCTCAGGGCTTTTATAAGGGCACCCAGACCCTTCTAATGCCCCTCAGGACCCTTATAAAGGCACCCAGACCCTTCTAGAGCCTCTCAGGACAGTTTTAAATGCCTCCAGACCCTTCTAGACCCCCTCAGGACCATTCTAAAGGCCCTCAGACCCTTCTAATGCCCCTCAGGACCCTTCTAAAGGCCCCCAGACCCTTCTAATGCCCCTCAGGGCCTTTCTAAAGTACCCCAGACACTTCTAGAACCTCTCAGGGCCTTTCTATATGACCCCAGACCCTTGTAATGCCCCTCAGGGCCTTTCTAAAGTACCCCAGACACTTCTAGAACCTCTCAGGGCCTTTCTATATGACCCCAGACCCTTGTAATGCCCCTCAGGGCCTTTCTAAAGTACCCCAGACACTTCTAGAACCTCTCAGGGCCTTTCTATATGACCCCAGACCCTTGTAATGCCCCTCAGGGCCTTTCTAAAGTACCCCAGACACTTCTAGAACCTCTCAGGGCCTTTCTATATGACCCCAGACCCTTGTAATGCCCCTCAGGGCCTTTCTAAAGGCGCCCATACCCTTCTAATGCCCCTCAGGACATTTCTAAAGGCCCCCAGACCCTTCTAGAGCCCCTCAGGACATTTCTAAAGGCACCCAGACCCTTCTAATGCCACTCAGGGCCTTTCTAAAGGCCACGAGACCCTTATAATCCCCCTGAGGGCCTTTAAAAAGGCCCCCAGACCCTTCTGGACCCCCTCAGGACACTTCTAATAGCCCCCAGACCCTTCTAGAGCCCCTCAGAGCCTTTCTAAAGGCCTCCACACCCTTCTAATGACCCTCAAGACCCATGTAAAGGCCCCCAGACCCTTCTAGATTGCCTCAGGACCCATCTAAAAGCCCCCAGACCCTTCTAATGCCTTTCAGGGCCTTTCTGAAGGCCTCCACACCCTTCTAATGACCCTCAAGACCCATGTAAAGGCCCCTAGACCCTTCTAGATTGCCTCAGGACCCATCTAAAAGCCCCCAGACCCTTCTAATGCCTTTCAGGACCCTTATGAAGGCCACAAGACCCTTCTAATGCCCCTCAGGACCTTTCTAAAGGCCCGCAGACCCTTCTAATGCCCCTCAGGGCATTTATAAAGGTTCCCAGACCCTTCTAGAGCCCGTCAGGACCCTTATAAAGGCCCCCAGACCATTCTAGAGCCCCTCAGGACACTTCTAAAGGCCCGCAGACCATTCTAATGCCCGTCAGGGCCTTTCTAAAGGTCCCCAGACCCTTCTACTGCCCCTCAGGAGCATTCTAAAGGCCCCCAGACCCTTCTAATGCCCCACAGGGCCTTTCTAAAGGTCCCCAGACCCTTCTAGAGCCCCTGAAGACCCTTCTAAAGGCCCCCAGACCATTATAGATCCCCTCAGGACCCTTCTAAAGTCCCCCAGACCCTGCTAATTCCCCTCAGGGCTTTTATAAGGGCACCCAGACCCTTCTAATGCCCCTCAGGACCCTTATAAAGGCACCCAGACCCTTCTAGAACTTCTCAGGACAGTTTTAAATGCCTCCAGACCCTTCTAGACCCCCTCAGGACCATTCTAAAGGCCCCCAGACGCTTCTAATGCCCCACAGGACCCTTCTAAAGGCCCCCAGACCATTCTAATGCCCCTCAGGGCCTTTCTAAAGGCCCCCAGACACTTCTAATGCCCCTCAGGACATTTCTAAAGGCCCCCAGACCTTTCTAGAGCCCCTCAGGACATTTCTAAAGGCACCCAGACCCTTCTAGAGCCCCTCAGGACATTTCTAAAGGCACCCAGACCCTTCTAATGCCACTCAGTGCCTTTCTAAAGGCCGCGAGACCCTTATAATCCCCCTGAGGGCCTTTAAAAAGGCCCCCAGACCCTTCTGGACCCCATCAGGACACTTCTAATAGCCCCCAGACCCTTCTAGAGCCCCTCAGGGCCTTTCTAAAGGCCTCCACACCCTTCTAATGACCCTCAAGACCCATGTAAAGGCCCCCAGACCCTTCTAGATTGCCTCAGGACCCATCTAAAAGCCCCCAGACCCTTCTAATGCCTTTCAGGACCCTTATGAATGCCACAAGACCCTTCTAATGCCCCTCAGGACCTTTCTAAAGGACCGCAGACCCTTCTAATGCCCCTCAGGGCATTTATAAAGGTTCCCAGACCCTTCTAGAGCCCGTCAGGACCCTTATAAAGGCCCCCAGACCATTGTAGAGCCCCTCAGGACACTTCTAAAGGCCCGCAGACCATTCTAATGCCCGTCAGGGCCTTTCTAAAGGTCCCCAGACCCTTCTACTGCCCCTCAGGAGCATTCTAAAGGACCCCAGACCCTTCTAATGCCCCACAGGACCTTTCTAAAGGTCCCCAGACCCTTCTAGAGCCCCTGAAGACCCTTCTAAAGGCCCCCAGACCCTTATAGAGCCCCTCAGGACCCTTCTAAAGTCCCCCAGACTCTGCTAATTCCCCTCAGGGCTTTTATAAGGGCACCCAGACCCTTCTAATGCCCCTCAGGACCCTTATAAAGGCACCCAGACCCTTCTAGAGCCTCTCAGGACAGTTTTAAATGCCTCCAGACCCTTCTAGACCCCCTCAGGACCATTCTAAAGGCCCTCAGACCCTTCTAATGCCCCTCAGGACCCTTCTAAAGGCCCCCAGACCCTTCTAATGCCCCTCAGGGCCTTTCTAAAGTACCCCAGACACTTCTAGAACCTCTCAGGGCCTTTCTATATGACCCCAGACCCTTGTAATGCCCCTCAGGGCCTTTCTAAAGTACCCCAGACACTTCTAGAACCTCTCAGGGCCTTTCTATATGACCCCAGACCCTTGTAATGCCCCTCAGGGCCTTTCTAAAGTACCCCAGACACTTCTAGAACCTCTCAGGGCCTTTCTATATGACCCCAGACCCTTGTAATGCCCCTCAGGGCCTTTCTAAAGTACCCCAGACACTTCTAGAACCTCTCAGGGCCTTTCTATATGACCCCAGACCCTTGTAATGCCCCTCAGGGCCTTTCTAAAGGCGCCCATACCCTTCTAATGCCCCTCAGGACATTTCTAAAGGCCCCCAGACCCTTCTAGAGCCCCTCAGGACATTTCTAAAGGCACCCAGACCCTTCTAATGCCACTCAGGGCCTTTCTAAAGGCCACGAGACCCTTATAATCCCCCTGAGGGCCTTTAAAAAGGCCCCCAGACCCTTCTGGACCCCCTCAGGACACTTCTAATAGCCCCCAGACCCTTCTAGAGCCCCTCAGAGCCTTTCTAAAGGCCTCCACACCCTTCTAATGACCCTCAAGACCCATGTAAAGGCCCCCAGACCCTTCTAGATTGCCTCAGGACCCATCTAAAAGCCCCCAGACCCTTCTAATGCCTTTCAGGGCCTTTCTGAAGGCCTCCACACCCTTCTAATGACCCTCAAGACCCATGTAAAGGCCCCTAGACCCTTCTAGATTGCCTCAGGACCCATCTAAAAGCCCCCAGACCCTTCTAATGCCTTTCAGGACCCTTATGAAGGCCACAAGACCTTTCTAATGCCCCTCAGGACCCTTATAAAGGCCCGCAGACCCTTCTAATGCCCCTCAGGGCATTTATAAAGGTTCCCAGACCCTTCTAGAGCCCGTCAGGACCCTTATAAAGGCCCCCAGACCATTCTAGAGCCCCTCAGGACACTTCTAAAGGCCCGCAGACCATTCTAATGCCCGTCAGGGCCTTTCTAAAGGTCCCCAGACCCTTCTACTGCCCCTCAGGAGCATTCTAAAGGCCCCCAGATCCTTCTAATGCCCCACAGGGACTTTATAAAGGTCCCCAGACCCTTCTAGAGCCCCTGAAGACCCTTCTAAAGGCCCCCAGACCCTTATAGAGCCCCTCAGGACCCTTCTAAAGTCCCCCAGACCCTGCTAATTCCCCTCAGGGCTTTTATAAGGGCACCCAGACACTTCTAGACCCCCTCAGGACCCTTATAAAGGCACCCAGACCCTTCTAGAGCCTCTCAGGACAGTTTTAAATGCCTCCAGACCCTTCTAGACCCCCTCAGGACCCTTCTAAAGGCCCCCAGACCCTTCTAATGCCCCTCAGGGCCTTTCTAAAGTACCCCAGACACTTCTAGAACCTCTCAGGGCCTTTCTATATGACCCCAGACCCTTGTAATGCCCCTCAGGGCCTTTCTAAAGGCCCCCATACCCTTCTAATGCCCCTCAGGACATTTCTAAAGGCCCCCAGACCCTTCTAGAGCCCCTCAGGACATTTCTAAAGGCACCCAGACCCTTCTAATGCCACTCAGGGCCTTTCTAAAGGCCGCGAGACCGTTATAATCCCCCTGAGGGCCTTTAAAAAGGCCCCCAGACCCTTCTGGACCCCCTCAGGACACTTCTAATAGCCCCCAGACCCTTCTAGAGCCCCTCAGGGCCTTTCTAAAGGCCTCCACACCCTTCTAATGACCCTCAAGACCCATGTAAAGGCCCCCAGACCGTTCTAGATTGCCTCAGGACCCATCTAAAAGCCCCCAGACCCTTCTAATGCCTTTCAGGGCCTTTCTGAAGGCCTCCACACCCTTCTAATGACCCTCAAGACCCATGTAAAGGCCCCTAGACCCTTCTAGATTGCCTCAGGACCCATCTAAAAGCCCCCAGACCCTTCTAATGCCTTTCAGGACCCTTATGAAGGCCACAAGACCCTTCTAATGCCCCTCAGGACCTTTCTAAAGGCCCGCAGACCCTTCTAATGCCCCTCAGGGCATTTATAAAGGTTCCCAGACCCTTCTAGAGACCGTCAGGACCCTTATAAAGGCCCCCAGACCATTCTAGAGCCCCTCAGGACACTTCTAAAGGCCCGCAGACCATTCTAATGCCCGTCAGGGCCTTTCTAAAGGTCCCCAGACCCTTCTACTGCCCCTCAGGAGCATTCTAAAGGCCCCCAGACCCTTCTAATGCCCCACAGGGCCTTTCTAAAGGTCCCCAGACCCTTCTAGAGCCCCTGAAGACCCTTCTAAAGGCCCCCAGACCCTTCTAGAGCCCCTCAGGACCCTTCTAAAGTCCCCCAGACCCTGCTAATTCCCCTCAGGGCTTTTATAAGGGCACCCAGACCCTTCTAATGCCCCTCAGGACCCTTATAAAGGCACCCAGACCCTTCTAGAGCCTCTCAGGACAGTTTTAAATGCCTCCAGACCCTTCTAGACCCCCTCAGGACCATTCTAAAGGCCCTCAGACCCTTCTAATGCCCCTCAGGACCCTTCTAAAGGCCCCCAGACCCTTCTAATGCCCCTCAGGGCCTTTCTAAAGTACCCCAGACACTTCTAGAACCTCTCAGGGCCTTTCTATATGACCCCAGACCCTTGTAATGCCCCTCAGGGCCTTTCTAAAGTACCCCAGACACTTCTAGAACCTCTCAGGGCCTTTCTATATGACCCCAGACCCTTGTAATGCCCCTCAGGGCCTTTCTAAAGTACCCCAGACACTTCTAGAACCTCTCAGGGCCTTTCTATATGACCCCAGACCCTTGTAATGCCCCTCAGGGCCTTTCTAAAGTACCCCAGACACTTCTAGAACCTCTCAGGGCCTTTCTATATGACCCCAGACCCTTGTAATGCCCCTCAGGGCCTTTCTAAAGGCGCCCATACCCTTCTAATGCCCCTCAGGACATTTCTAAAGGCCCCCAGACCCTTCTAGAGCCCCTCAGGACATTTCTAAAGGCACCCAGACCCTTCTAATGCCACTCAGGGCCTTTCAAAAGGCCGCGAGACCCTTATAATCCCCCTGAGGGCCTTTAAAAAGGCCCCCAGACCCTTCTGGACCCCCTCAGGACACTTCTAATAGCCCCCAGACCCTTCTAGAGCTCCTCAGAGCCTTTCTAAAGGCCTCCACACCCTTCTAATGACCCTCAAGACCCATGTAAAGGCCCCCAGACCCTTCTAGATTGCCTCAGGACCCATCTAAAAGCCCCCAGACCCTTCTAATGCCTTTCAGGGCCTTTCTGAAGGCCTCCACACCCTTCTAATGACCCTCAAGACCCATGTAAAGGCCCCTAGACCCTTCTAGATTGCCTCAGGACCCATCTAAAAGCCCCCAGACCCTTCTAATGCCTTTCAGGACCCTTATGAAGGCCACAAGACCTTTCTAATGCCCCTCAGGACCCTTATAAAGGCCCGCAGACCCTTCTAATGCCCCTCAGGGCATTTATAAAGGTTCCCAGACCCTTCTAGAGCCCGTCAGGACCCTTATAAAGGCCCCCAGACCATTCTAGAGCCCCTCAGGACACTTCTAAAGGCCCGCAGACCATTCTAATGCCCGTCAGGGCCTTTCTAAAGGTCCCCAGACCCTTCTACTGCCCCTCAGGAGCATTCTAAAGGCCCCCAGATCCTTCTAATGCCCCACAGGGACTTTATAAAGGTCCCCAGACCCTTCTAGAGCCCCTGAAGACCCTTCTAAAGGCCCCCAGACCCTTATAGAGCCCCTCAGGACCCTTCTAAAGTCCCCCAGACCCTGCTAATTCCCCTCAGGGCTTTTATAAGGGCACCCAGACCCTTCTAGACCCCCTCAGGACCCTTATAAAGGCACCCAGACCCTTCTAGAGCCTCTCAGGACAGTTTTAAATGCCTCCAGACCCTTCTAGACCCCCTCAGGACCCTTCTAAAGGCCCCCAGACCCTTCTAATGCCCCTCAGGGCCTTTCTAAAGTACCCCAGACACTTCTAGAACCTCTCAGGGCCTTTCTATATGACCCCAGACCCTTGTAATGCCCCTCAGGGCCTTTCTAAAGGCCCCCATACCCTTCTAATGCCCCTCAGGACATTTCTAAAGGCCCCCAGACCCTTCTAGAGCCCCTCAGGACATTTCTAAAGGCACCCAGACCCTTCTAATGCCACTCAGGGCCTTTCTAAAGGCCGCGAGACCCTTATAATCCCCCTGAGGGCCTTTAAAAAGGCCCCCAGACCCTTCTGGACCCCCTCAGGACACTTCTAATAGCCCCCAGACCCTTCTAGAGCCCCTCAGGGCCTTTCTAAAGGCCTCCACACCCTTCTAATGACCCTCAAGACCCATGTAAAGGCCCCCAGACCCTTCTAGATTGCCTCAGGACCCATCTAAAAGCCCCCAGACCCTTCTAATGCCTTTCAGGGCCTTTCTGAAGGCTTCCACACCCTTCTAATGACCCTCAAGACCCATGTAAAGGCCCCTAGACCCTTCTAGATTGCCTCAGGACCCGTCTAAAAGCCCCCAGACCCTTCTAATGCCTATCAGGACCCTTATGAAGGCCACAAGACCCTTCTAATGCCCCTCAGGACCTTTCTAAAGGCCCGCAGACCCTTCTAATGCCCCTCAGGGCATTTATAAAGGTCCCCAGACCCTTCTAGAGCCCCTGAAGACCCTTCTAAAGGCCCCCAGACCCTTATAGAGCCCCTCAGGACCCTTCTAAAGTCCCCCAGACCCTGCTAATTCCCCTCAGGGCTTTTATAAGGGCACCCAGACCCTTCTAATGCCCCTCAGGACCCTTATAAAGGCACCCAGACCCTTCTAGAGCCTCTCAGGACAGTTTTAAATGCCTCCAGACCCTTCTAGACCCCCTCAGGACCATTCTAAAGGCCCCTAGACCCTTCTAATGCCACTCAGGACCCTTCTAAAGGCCCCCATACCCTTCTAATGCCCCTCAGGACCTTTCTAAAGGCCCCCAGACCCTTCTAGAGCCCCTCAGGACATTTCTAAAGGCCCCCAGACCCTTCTAATGACACTCAGGGCCTTTTTAAAGGCCGCGAGACCCTTATAATCCCCCTGAGGGCCTTTAAAAAGGCCCCCAGACCCTTCTGGACCCCCTCAGGACGCTTCTAATAGCCCCCAGACCCTTCTAGAGCCCCTCAGAGCCTTTCTAAAGGCCTCCACACCCTTCTAATGACCCTCAAGACCCATGTAAAGGCCCCCAGACCATTCTAGATTGCCTCAGGACCCATCTAAAAGCCCCCAGACCCTTCTAATGCCTTTCAGGGCCTTTCTAAAGGCCTCCACACCCTTCTAATGACCCTCAAGACCCATGTAAAGGCCCCCAGACCCTTCTAGATTGCGTCAGGACCCACCTAAAAGCCCCCAGACCCTTCTAATGCCTTTCAGGACCCTTATGAAGGCCACAAGACCCTTCTAATGCCCCTCAGGAGCATTCTAAAGGCCCTCAGACCCTTCTAATGCCCTTCAGGGCATTTATAAAGGTTCCCAGAACCTTCTAGAGCCCGTCGGGACCCTTATAAATGCCCCCAGACCATTCTAGAGCCCCTTAGGACACTTCTAATAGCCCCCAGACCCTTCTAGAGCCCCTCAGAGCCTTTCTAAAGGCCTCCACACCCTTCCAATGACCCTCAAGACCCATGTAAAGGCCCCCAGACCCTTCTAGATTGCCTCAGGACCCATCTAAAAGCCCCCAGACCCTTCTAATGCCTTTCAGGACCCTTATGAAGGCCACAAGACCCTTCTAATGCCCCTCAGGACCTTTCTAAAGGCCCGCAGACCCTTCTAATGCCCGTCAGGGCCTTTATAAAGGTCCCCAGACCCTTCTACTGCCCCTCAGGAGCATTCTAAAGGCCCCCAGACCCTTCTAATGCCCCACAGGGCCTTTCTAAAGGTCCCCAGACCCTTCTAGAGCCCCTGAAGACCCTTCTAAAGGCCCCCAGACCATTATAGAGCCCCTCAGGACCCTTCTAAAGTCCCCCAGACCCTGCTAATTCCCCTCAGGGCTTTTATAAGGGCACCCAGACCCTTCTAATGCCCCTCAGGACCCTTATAAAGGCACCCAGACCCTTCTAGAGCTTCTCAGGACAGTTTTAAATGCCTCCAGACCCTTCTAGACCCCCTCAGGACCATTCTAAAGGCCCCCAGACGCTTCTAATGCCCCACAGGACCCTTCTAAAGGCCCCCAGACCATTCTAATGCCCCTCAGGGCCTTTCTAAAGGCCCCCAGACACTTCTAATGCCCCTCAGGACATTTCTAAAGGCCCCCAGACCTTTCTAGAGCCCCTCAGGACATTTCTAAAGGCACCCAGACCCTTCTAGAGCCCCTCAGGACATTTCTAAAGGCACCCAGACCCTTCTAATGCCACTCAGGGCCTTTCTAAAGGCCGCGAGACCCTTATAATCCCCCTGAGGGCCTTTAAAAAGGCCCCCAGACCCTTCTGGACCCCCTCAGGACACTTCTAATAGCCCCCAGACCCTTCTAGAGCCCCTCAGGGCCTTTCTAAAGGCCTCCACACCCTTCTAATGACCCTCAAGACCCATGTAAAGGCCCCCAGACCCTTCTAGATTGCCTCAGGACCCATCTAAAAGCCCCCAGACCCTTCTAATGCCTTTCAGGACCCTTATGAATGCCACAAGACCCTTCTAATGCCCCTCAGGACATTTCTAAAGGACCGCAGACCCTTCTAATGCCCCTCAGGGCATTTATAAAGGTTCCCAGACCCTTCTAGAGCCCGTCAGGACCCTTATAAAGGCCCCCAGACCATTGTAGAGCCCCTCAGGACACTTCTAAAGGCCCGCAGACCATTCTAATGCCCGTCAGGGCCTTTCTAAAGGTCCCCAGACCCTTCTACTGCCCCTCAGGAGCATTCTAAAGGCCCCCAGACCCTTCTAATGTCCCACAGGACCTTTCTAAAGGTCCCCAGACCCTTCTAGAGCCCCTGAAGACCCTTCTAAAGGCCCCCAGACCCTTATAGAGCCCCTCAGGACCCTTCTAAAGTCCCCCAGACCCTGCTAATTCCCCTCAGGGCTTTTATAAGGGCACCCAGACCCTTCTAATGCCCCTCAGGACCCTTATAAAGGCACCCAGACCCTTCTAGAGCCTCTCAGGACAGTTTTAAATGCCTCCAGACCCTTCTAGACCCCCTCAGGACCATTCTAAAGGCCCTCAGACCCTTCTAATGCCCCTCAGGACCCTTCTAAAGGCCCCCAGACCCTTCTAATGCCCCTCAGGGCCTTTCTAAAGTACCCCAGACACTTCTAGAACCTCTCAGGGCCTTTCTATATGACCCCAGACCCTTGTAATGCCCCTCAGGGCCTTTCTAAAGTACCCCAGACACTTCTAGAACCTCTCAGGGCCTTTCTATATGACCCCAGACCCTTGTAATGCCCCTCAGGGCCTTTCTAAAGGCGCCCATACCCTTCTAATGCCCCTCAGGACATTTCTAAAGGCACCCAGACCCTTCTAATGCCACTCAGGGCCTTTCTAAAGGCCGCGAGACCCTTATAATCCCCCTGAGGGGCTTTAAAAAGGCCCCCAGACCATTCTGGACCCCCTCAGGACACTTCTAATAGACCCCAGACCCTTCTAGAGCCCCTCAGAGCCTTTCTAAAGGCCTCCACACCCTTCTAATGACCCTCAAGACCGATGTAAAGTCCCCCAGACCCTTCTAGATTGCCTCAGGACCCTTCTTAAAGCCCCCAGACGCTTCTTATGCCTTTCAGGGCCTTTCTAAAGGCCTCCACACCCTTCTAATGACCCTCAAGACCCACGTAAAGGCCCCTAGACCCTTCTAGATTGCCTCAGGACCCATCTAAAAGCCCCCAGACCCTTCTAATGCCTTTCAGGACCCTTATGAAGGCCACAAGACCCTTCTAATGCCCCTCAGGACCTTTCTAAAGGCCCGCAGACCCTTCTAATGCCCCTCAGGGCATTTATAAAGGTTCCCAGACCCTTCTAGAGCCCGTCAGGACCCTTATAAAGGCCCCCAGACAATTCTAGAGCCCCTCAGGACACTTCTAAAGGCCCGCAGACCATTCTAATGCCCGTCAGGGCCTTTCTAAAGGTCCCCAGACCCTTCTACTGCCCCTCAGGAGCATTCTAAAGGCCCCCAGACCCTTATAGAGCCCCTCAGGACCCTTCTAAAGGCCCCCAGACCCTGCTAATTCCCCTCAGGGCTTTTATAAGGGCACCCAGACCCTTCTAAAGCCCCTCAGGGCCCTTATAAATGCCTCCAGACCCTTCTAGACCCCCTCAGGACCATTCTAAAGGCCCCCAGACCCTTCTAATGCCACTCAGGACCCTTCTAAAGGCCCCCAGACCCTTCTAATGCCCCTCAGGGCCTTTCTAAAGTACCCAAGACACTTCTAGAACCTCTCAGGGCCTTTCTATATGACCCCAGACCCTTCTAATGCCCCTCAGGGCATTTATAAAGGTTCCCAGACCCTTCTAGAGCCCGTCAGGACCCTTATAAAGGCCCCCAGACCATTCTAGAGCCCCTCAGGACACTTCTAAAGGCCCGCAGACCATTCTAATGCCCGTCAGGGCCTTTCTAAAGGTCCCCAGACCCTTCTAATGACACTCAGGGCCTTTTTAAAGGCCGCGAGACCCTTATAATCCCCCTGAGGGCCTTTAAAAAGGCCCCCAGACCCTTCTGGACCCCCTCAGGACGCTTCTAATAGCCCCCAGACCCTTCTAGAGCCCCTCAGAGCCTTTCTAAAGGCCTCCACACCCTTCTAATGACCCTCAAGACCCATGTAAAGGCCCCCAGACCATTCTAGATTGCCTCAGGACCCATCTAAAAGCCCCCAGACCCTTCTAATGCCTTTCAGGGCCTTTCTAAAGGCCTCCACACCCTTCTAATGACCCTCAAGACCCATGTAAAGGCCCCCAGACCCTTCTAGATTGCGTCAGGACCCACCTAAAAGCCCCCAGACCCTTCTAATGCCTTTCAGGACCCTTATGAAGGCCACAAGACCCTTCTAATGCCCCTCAGGAGCATTCTAAAGGCCCTCAGACCCTTCTAATGCCCTTCAGGGCATTTATAAAGGTTCCCAGAACCTTCTAGAGCCCGTCGGGACCCTTATAAAGGCCCCCAGACCATTCTAGAGCCCCTTAGGACACTTCTAATAGCCCCCAGACCCTTCTAGAGCCCCTCAGAGCCTTTCTAAAGGCCTCCACACCCTTCTAATGACCCTCAAGACCCATGTAAAGGCCCCCAGACCCTTCTAGATTGCCTCAGGACCCATCTAAAAGCCCCCAGACCCTTCTAATGCCTTTCAGGACCCTTATGAAGGCCACAAGACCCTTCTAATGCCCCTCAGGACCTTTCTAAAGGCCCGCAGACCCTTCTAATGCCCGTCAGGGCCTTTATAAAGGTCCCCAGACCCTTCTACTGCCCCTCAGGAGCATTCTAAAGGCCCCCAGACCCTTCTAATGCCCCACAGGGCCTTTCTAAAGGTCCCCAGACCCTTCTAGAGCCCCTGAAGACCCTTCTAAAGGCCCCCAGACCATTATAGAGCCCCTCAGGACCCTTCTAAAGTCCCCCAGACCCTGCTAATTCCCCTCAGGGCTTTTATAAGGGCACCCAGACCCTTCTAATGCCCCTCAGGACCCTTATAAAGGCACCCAGACCCTTCTAGAGCTTCTCAGGACAGTTTTAAATGCCTCCAGACCCTTCTAGACCCCCTCAGGACCATTCTAAAGGCCCCCAGACGCTTCTAATGCCCCACAGGACCCTTCTAAAGGCCCCCAGACCATTCTAATGCCCCTCAGGGCCTTTCTAAAGGCCCCCAGACACTTCTAATGCCCCTCAGGACATTTCTAAAGGCCCCCAGACCTTTCTAGAGCCCCTCAGGACATTTCTAAAGGCACCCAGACCCTTCTAGAGCCCCTCAGGACATTTCTAAAGGCACCCAGACCCTTCTAATGCCACTCAGGGCCTTTCTAAAGGCCGCGAGACCCTTATAATCCCCCTGAGGGCCTTTAAAAAGGCCCCCAGACCCTTCTGGACCCCATCAGGACACTTCTAATAGCCCCCAGACCCTTCTAGAGCCCCTCAGGGCCTTTCTAAAGGCCTCCACACCCTTCTAATGACCCTCAAGACCCATGTAAAGGCCCCCAGACCCTTCTAGATTGCCTCAGGACCCATCTAAAAGCCCCCAGACCCTTCTAATGCCTTTCAGGACCCTTATGAATGCCACAAGACCCTTCTAATGCCCCTCAGGACCTTTCTAAAGGCCCGCAGACCCTTCTAATGCCCCTCAGGGCATTTATAAAGGTTCCCAGACCCTTCTAGAGCCCGTCAGGACCCTTATAAAGGCCCCCAGACCATTCTAGAGCCCCTCAGGACACTTCTAAAGGCCCGCAGACCATTCTAATGCCCGTCAGGGCCTTTCTAAAGGTCCCCAGACCCTTCTACTGCCCCTCAGGAGCATTCTAAAGGCCCCCAGACCCTTCTAATGTCCCACAGGACCTTTCTAAAGGTCCCCAGACCCTTCTAGAGCCCCTGAAGACCCTTCTAAAGGCCCCCAGACCCTTATAGAGCCCCTCAGGACCCTTCTAAAGTCCCCCAGACCCTGCTAATTCCCCTCAGGGCTTTTATAAGGGCACCCAGACCCTTCTAATGCCCCTCAGGACCCTTATAAAGGCACCCAGACCCTTCTAGAGCCTCTCAGGACAGTTTTAAATGCCTCCAGACCCTTCTAGACCCCCTCAGGACCATTCTAAAGGCCCTCAGACCCTTCTAATGCCCCTCAGGACCCTTCTAAAGGCCCCCAGACCCTTCTAATGCCCCTCAGGGCCTTTCTAAAGTACCCCAGACACTTCTAGAACCTCTCAGGGCCTTTCTATATGACCCCAGACCCTTGTAATGCCCCTCAGGGCCTTTCTAAAGTACCCCAGACACTTCTAGAACCTCTCAGGGCCTTTCTATATGACCCCAGACCCTTGTAATGCCCCTCAGGGCCTTTCTAAAGGCGCCCATACCCTTCTAATGCCCCTCAGGACATTTCTAAAGGCACCCAGACCCTTCTAATGCCACTCAGGGCCTTTCTAAAGGCCGCGAGACCCTTATAATCCCCCTGAGGGCCTTTAAAAAGGCCCCCAGACCATTCTGGACCCCCTCAGGACACTTCTAATAGACCCCAGACCCTTCTAGAGCCCCTCAGAGCCTTTCTAAAGGCCTCCACACCCTTCTAATGACCCTCAAGACCGATGTAAAGTCCCCCAGACCCTTCTAGATTGCCTCAGGACCCTTCTTAAAGCCCCCAGACGCTTCTTATGCCTTTCAGGGCCTTTCTAAAGGCCTCCACACCCTTCTAATGACCCTCAAGACCCACGTAAAGGCCCCTAGACCCTTCTAGATTGCCTCAGGACCCATCTAAAAGCCCCCAGACCCTTCTAATGCCTTTCAGGACCCTTATGAAGGCCACAAGACCCTTCTAATGCCCCTCAGGACCTTTCTAAAGGCCCGCAGACCCTTCTAATGCCCCTCAGGGCATTTATAAAGGTTCCCAGACCCTTCTAGAGCCCGTCAGGACCCTTATAAAGGCCCCCAGACAATTCTAGAGCCCCTCAGGACACTTCTAAAGGCCCGCAGACCATTCTAATGCCCGTCAGGGCCTTTCTAAAGGTCCCCAGACCCTTCTACTGCCCCTCAGAAGCATTCTAAAGGCCCCCAGACCCTTATAAAGCCCCTCAGGACCCTTCTAAAGGCCCCCAGACCCTGCTAATTCCCCTCAGGGCTTTTATAAGGGCACCCAGACCCTTCTAAAGCCCCTCAGGGCCCTTATAAAGGCACCCAGACCCTTCTAGAGCCTCTCAGGACAGTTTTAAATGACTCCAGACCCTTCTAGACCCCCTCAGGACCATTCTAAAGGCCCCCAGACCCTTCTAATGCCACTCAGGACCCTTCTAAAGGCCCCCAGACCCTTCTAATGCCCCTCAGGGCCTTTCTAAAGTACCCCAGACACTTCTAGAACATCTCAGGGCCTTTCTATATGACCCCAGACCTTTCTAATGCCCCTCAGGGCATTTATAAAGGTTCCCAGACCCTTCTAGAGCCCGTCAGGACCCTTATAAAGGCCCCCAGACCATTCTAGAGCCCCTCAGGACACTTCTAAAGGCCCGCAGACCATTCTAATGCCCGTCAGGGCCTTTCTAAAGGTCCCCAGACCCTTCTACTTCCCCTCAGGAGCATTCTAAAGGCCCCCAGACCCTTCTAATGCCCCACAGGGCCTTTCTAAAGGTCCCCAGACCCTTCTAGAGCCCCTCAGGACCCTTCTAAAGTCCCCCAGACCCTGCTAATTCCCCTCAGGGCTTTTATAAGGGCACCCAGACCCTTCTAATGCCCCTCAGGGCCCTTATAAAGGCACCCAGACCCTTTTAGAGCCTCTCAGGACAGTTTTAAATGCCTCCTGACCCTTCTAGACCCCCTCAGGACCATTCTAAAGGCCCCCAGACCCTTCTAATGCCACTCAGGACCCTTCTAAAGGCCCCCAGACCCTTCTAATGCCCCTCAGGGCCTTTCTAAAGTACCCAAGACACTTCTAGAACCTCTCAGGGCCTTTCTATATGACCCCAGACCCTTCTAATGCCCCTCAGGACCTTTCTAAAGGCCCCCAGACCCTTCTAGAGCCCCTCAGGACATTTCTAAAGGCTCCCAGACCCTTCTAATGACACTCAGGGCCTTTTTAAAGGTCGCGAGACCCTTATAATCCCCCTGAGGGCCTTTAAAAAGGCCCCCAGACCCTTCTGGACCCCCTCAGGACGCTTCTAATAGCCCCCAGACCCTTCTAGAGCCCCTCAGAGCCTTTCTAAAGGCCTCCACACCCTTCTAATGACCCTCAAGACCCATGTAAAGGCCCCCAGACCCTTCTAGATTGCCTCAGGACCCATCTAAAAGCCCCCAGACCCTTCTAATGCCTTTCAGGGCCTTTCTAAAGGCCTCCACACCCTT
Organism: Coccyzus lansbergi; assembly: GCA_033558105.1. Taxonomy (NCBI): domain Eukaryota; kingdom Metazoa; phylum Chordata; class Aves; order Cuculiformes; family Coccyzidae; genus Coccyzus; species Coccyzus lansbergi. Next base: position 188,881 of record JAUMJK010000937.1, read on the forward strand.
CTAATGACCCTCAAGACCCATGTAAAGGCCCCCAGACCCTTCTAGATTGCATCAGAACCCATCTAAAAGCCCCCAGACCCTTCTAATGCCTTTCAGGGCCTTTCTAAAGGCCTCCACACCCTTCTAATGACCCTCAAGACCCATGTAAAGGCCCCTAGACCCTTCTAGATTGCCTCAGGACCCATCTAAAAGCCCCCAGACCCTTCTAATGCCTTTCAGGACCATTATGAAGGCCACAAGACCCTTCTAATTTTCCTCAGGAACTTTCTAAAGGCCCTCAGACCCTTCTAATGCCCCTCAGGGCATTTATAAAGGTTCCCAGACCCTTCTAGAGCCCGTCAGGACCCCTATAAAGGCCCCCAGACCATTCTAGATTGCCTCAGGACCCACCTAAAAGCCCCCAGACCCTTCTAATGCCTTTCAGGGCCTTTCTAAAGGCCTCCACACCCTTCTAATGACCCTCAAGACCCATGTAAAGGCCCCCAGACCCTTCTAGATTGCCTCAGGACCCACCTAAAAGCCCCCAGACCCTTCTAATGCCTTTCAGGACCCTTATGAAGGCCACAAGACCCTTCTAATGCCCCTCAGGACCTTTCTAAAGGCCCTCAGACCCTTCTAATGCCCTTCAGGGCATTTATAAAGGTTCCCAGAACCTTCTAGAGCCCGTCAGGACCCTTATAAAGGCCCCCAGACCATTCTAGAGCCCCTTAGGACACTTCTAATAGCCCCCAGACCCTTCTAGAGCCCCTCAGAGCCTTTCTAAAGGCCTCCACACCCTTCTAATGACCCTCAAGGCCCATGTAAAGGCCCCTAGACCCTTCTAGATTGCCTCAGGACCCATCTAAAAGCCCCCAGACCCTTCTAATGCCTTTCAGGACCCTTATGAAGGCCACAAGACCCTTCTAATGCCCCTCAGGACCTTTCTAAAGGCCCGCAGACCCTTCTAATGCCCCTCAGGGCATTTATAAAGGTTCCCAGACCCTTCTAGAGCCCGTCAGGACCCTTATAAAGGCCCCCAGACCATTCTAGAGCCCCTCAGGACACTTCTAAAGGCCCGCAGACCATTCTAATGCCCGTCAGGGCCTTTCTAAAGGTCCCCAGACCCTTCTACTGCCCCTCAGGAGCATTCTAAAGGCCCCCAGACCCTTCTAATGCCCCACAGGGCCTTTCTAAAGGTCCCCAGACCCTTCTAGAGCCCCTGAAGACCCTTCTAAAGGCCCCCAGACCCTTATAGAGCCCCTCAGGACCCTTCTAAAGTCCCCCAGACCCTGCTAATTCCCCTCAGGGCTTTTATAAGGGCACCCAGACCCTTCTAATGCCCCTCAGGACCCTTATAAAGGCACCCAGACCCTTCTAGAGCCTCTCAGGACAGTTTTAAATGCCTCCAGACCCTTCTAGACCCCTTCAGGACCATTCTAAAGGCCCCCAGACCCTTCTAATGCCCCTCAGGACCCTTCTAAAGGCCCCCAGACCCTTCTAATGCCCCTCAGGGCATTTCTAAAGTACCCCAGACACTTCTAGAACCTCTCAGGGCCTTTCTATATGACCCCAGACCCTTGTAATGCCCCTCAGGACATTTCTAAAGGCCCCCAGACCCTTCTAGAGCCCCTCAGGACATTTCTAAAGGCACCCAGACCCTTCTAATGCCACTCAGGGCCTTTCTAAAGGCCGCGAGACCCTTATAATCCCCCTCGGGGCCTTTAAAAAGGCCCCCAGACCCTTCTGGATTCCCTCAGGACACTTCTAATAGCCCCCAGACCCTTCTAGAGCCCCTCAGAGCCTTTCTAAAGGCCTCCACACCCTTCTAATGACCCTCAAGACCCATGTAAAGGCCCCCAGACCCTTCTAGATTGCCTCAGGACCCATCTAAAAGCCCCCAGACCCTTCTAATGCCTTTCAGGGCCTTTCTAAAGGCCTCCACACCCTTCCAATGACACTCAAGACCCATGTAAAGGCCCCTAGACCCTTCTAGATTGCCTCAGGACCCATCTAAAAGCCCCCAGACCCTTCTAATGCCTTTCAGGACCCTTATGAAGGCCACAAGACCCTTCTAATGCCCCTCAGGACCTTTCTAAAGGCCCGCAGACCCTTCTAATGCCCCTCAGGGCATTTATAAAGGTTCCCAGACCCTTCTAGAGCCCGTCAGGACCCTTATAAAGGCCCCCAGACCATTCTAGAGCCCCTCAGGACACTTCTAAAGGCCCGCAGACCATTCTAATGCCCGTCAGGGCCTTTCTAAAGGCCCCCAGACCCTTCTAATGCCCCACAGGGCCTTTCTAAAGGTCCCCAGACCCTTCTAGAGCCCCTGAAGACCCTTCTAAAGGCCCCCAGACCCTTATAGAGCCCCTCAGGACTTTTCTAAAGTCCCCCAGACCCTGCTAATTTCCCTCAGGGCTTTTATAAGGGCACCCAGACCCTTCTAATGCCCCTCAGGACCCTTATAAAGGCACCCAGACCCTTCTAGAGCCTCTCAGGACAGTTTTAAATGCCTCCAGACCCTTCTAGACCCCCTCAGGACCATTCTAAAGGCCCCCAGACCCTTCTAATGCCCCTCAGGACCCTTCTAAAGGCCCCCAGACCCTTCTAATGCCCCTCAGGGCCTTTCTAAAGTACCCCAGACACTTCTAGAACCTCTCAGGGCCTTTCTATATGACCCCAGACCCTTCTAATGCCCCTCAGGGCCTTTCTAAAGGCACCCATACCCTTCTAATGCCCCTCAGGACCTTTCTAAAGGCCCCCATACCCTTCTAATGCCCCTCAGGACATTTCTAAAGGCCCCCAGACCCTTCTAGAGCCCCTCAGGACATTTCTAAAGGCACCCAGACCCTTCTAATGCCACTCAGGGCCTTTCTAAAGGCCGCGAGACCCTTATAATCCCCCTGAGGGCCTTTAAAAAGGCCCCCAGACCATTCTGGACCCCCTCAGGACACTTCTAATAGCCCCCAGACCCTTCTAGAGCCCCTCAGAGCCTTTCTAAAGGACTCCACACCCTTCTAATGACCCTCAAGACCCATGTAAAGGCCCCCAGACCCTTCTAGATTGCCTCAGGACCCATCTAAAAGCCCCCAGACCCTTCTAATGCATTTCAGAGCCTTTCTGAAGGCCTCCACACGCTTCTAATGACCCTCAAGACCCATGTAAAGGCCCCTAGACCCTTCTAGATTGCCTCAGGACCCATCTAAAAGCCCCCAGACCCTTCTAATGCCTTTCAGGACCCTTATGAAGGCCACAAGACCCTTCTAATGCCCCTCAGGACCTTTCTAAAGGCCCTCAGACCCTTCTAATGCCCCTCAGGGCATTTATAAAGGTTCCCAGACCCTTCTAGAGCCCGTCAGGACCCTTATAAAGGCCCCCAGACCATTCTAGAGCCCCTCAGGACACTTCTAAAGGCCCGCAGACCATTCTAATGCCCGTCAGGGCCTTTCTAAAGGTCCCCAGACCCTTCTACTGCCCCTCAGGAGCATTCTAAAGGCCCCCAGACCCTTATAGAGCCCCTCAGGACCCTTCTAAAGGCCCCCAGACCCTGCTAATTCCCCTCAGGGCTTTTATAAGGGCACCCAGACCCTTCTAATGCCCCTCAGGACCCTTATAAAGGCACCCAGACCCTTATAGAGCCTCTCAGGACAGTTTTAAATGCTTCCTGACCCTTCTAGAGCCCCTCAGGACATTTCTAAAGGCCCCCAGACCCTTCTAATGCCCCTCAGGACCCTTCTAAAGGCCCCCAGACCCTTCTAATGCCCCTCAGGGCCTTTCTAAAGTACCCCAGACACTTCTAGAACCTTTCAGGGCCTTTCTATATGACCCCAGACCCTTGTAATGCACCTCAGGGCATTTATAAAGGTTCCCAGACCCTTCTAGAGCCCGTCAGGACCCTTATAAAGGCCCCCAGACCATTCTAGAGCCCCTCAGGACACTTCTAAAGGCCCGCAGACCATTCTAATGCTGGTCAGGGCCTTTCTAAAGGTCCCCAGACCCTTCTACTGCCCCTCAGGAGCATTCTAAAGGCCCCCAGACCCTTCTAATGCCCCACAGGGCCTTTCTAAAGGTCCCCAGACCCTTCTAGAGCCCCTGAAGACCCTTCTAAAGGCCCCCAGACCCTTCTAGAGCCCCTCAGGACCCTTCTAAAGTCCCCCAGACCCTGCTAATTCCCCTCAGGGCTTTTATAAGGGCACCCAGACCCTTCTAATGCCCCTCAGGACCCTTATAAAGGCACCCAGACCCATCTAGAGCCTCTCAAGACAGTTTTAAATGCCTCCTGACCCTTCTAGACCCCCTCAGGACCATTCTAAAGGCCCCCAGACCCTTCTAATGCCACTCAGGACCCTTCTAAAGGCCCCCAGACCCTTCTAATGCCCCTCAGGACCCTTATAAAGGCACCCAGACCCTTCTAGAGCCTCTCAGGACAGTTTTAAATGCCTCCAGACCCTTCTAGACCCCCTCAGGACCATTCTAAAGGCCCCCAGACCCTTCTAATGCCCCTCAGGACCCTTCTAAAGGCCCCCAGACCCTTCTAATGCCCCTCAGGGCCTTTCTAAAGTACCCCAGACACTTCTAGAACCTCTCAGGGCCTTTCTATATGACCCCAGACCCTTCTAATGCCCCTCAGGGCCTTTCTAAAGGCACCCATACCCTTCTAATGCCCCTCAGGACCTTTCTAAAGGCCCCCATACCCTTCTAATGCCCCTCAGGACATTTCTAAAGGCCCCCAGACCCTTCTAGAGCCCCTCAGGACATTTCTAAAGGCACCCAGACCCTTCTAATGCCACTCAGGGCCTTTCTAAAGGCCGCGAGACCCTTATAATCCCCCTGAGGGCCTTTAAAAATGCCCCCAGACCATTCTGGACCCCCTCAGGACACTTCTAATAGCCCCCAGACCCTTCTAGAGCCCCTCAGAGCCTTTCTAAAGGACTCCACACCCTTCTAATGACCCTCAAGACCCATGTAAAGGCCCCCAGACCCTTCTAGATTGCCTCAGGACCCATCTAAAAGCCCCCAGACCCTTCTAATGCATTTCAGAGCCTTTCTGAAGGCCTCCACACCCTTCTAATGACCCTCAAGACCCATGTAAAGGCCCCTAGACCCTTCTAGATTGCCTCAGGACCCATCTAAAAGCCCCCAGACCCTTCTAATGCCTTTCAGGACCCTTATGAAGGCCACAAGACCCTTCTAATGCCCCTCAGGACCTTTCTAAAGGCCCTCAGACCCTTCTAATGCCCCTCAGGGCATTTATAAAGGTTCCCAGACCCTTCTAGAGCCCGTCAGGACCCTTATAAAGGCCCCCAGACCATTCTAGAGCCCCTCAGGACACTTCTAAAGGCCCGCAGACCATTCTAATGCCCGTCAGGGCCTTTCTAAAGGTCCCCAGACCCTTCTACTGCCCCTCAGGAGCATTCTAAAGGCCCCCAGACCCTTATAGAGCCCCTCAGGACCCTTCTAAAAGCCCCCAGACCCTGCTAATTCCCCTCAGGGCTTTTATAAGGGCACCCAGACCCTTCTAATGCCCCTCAGGACCCTTATAAAGGCACCCAGACCCTTATAGAGCCTCTCAGGACAGTTTTAAATGCTTCCTGACCCTTCTAGACCCCCTCAGGACCATTCTAAAGGCCCCCAGACCCTTCTAATGCCACTCAGGACCCTTCTAAAGGCCCCCAGACCCTTCTAATGCCCCTCAGGGCCTTTCTAAAGTACCCCAGACACTTCTAGAACCTTTCAGGGCCTTTCTATATGACCCCAGACCCTTGTAATGCACCTCAGGGCATTTATAAAGGTTCCCAGACCCTTCTAGAGCCCGTCAGGACCCTTATAAAGGCCCCCAGACCATTCTAGAGCCCCTCAGGACACTTCTAAAGGCCCGCAGACCATTCTAATGCTGGTCAGGGCCTTTCTAAAGGTCCCCAGACCCTTCTACTGCCCCTCAGGAGCATTCTAAAGGCCCCCAGACCCTTCTAATGCCCCACAGGGCCTTTCTAAAGGTCCCCAGACCCTTCTAGAGCCCCTGAAGACCCTTCTAAAGGCCCCCAGACCCTTATAGAGCCCCTCAGGACCCTTCTAAAGTCCCCCAGACCCTGATAATTCCCCTCAGGGCTTTTATAAGGGCACCCAGACCCTTCTAATGCCCCTCAGGACCCTTATAAAGGCACCCAGACCCTTCTAGAGCCTCTCAAGACAGTTTTAAATGCCTCCTGACCCTTCCAGACCCCCTCAGGACCATTCTAAAGGCCCCCAGACCCTTCTAATGCCACTCAGGACCCTTCTAAAGGCCCCCAGACCCTTCTAATGCCCCTCAGGGCCTTTCTAAAGTACCCCAGACACTTCTAGAACCTCTCAGGGCCTTTCTATATGACCCCAGACCCTTCTAATGCCCCTCAGGACCTTTCTAAAGGCCCCCAGACCCTTCTAGAGCCCCTCAGGACATTTCTAAAGGCACCCAGACCCTTCTAATGCCACTCAGGGCCTTTCTAAAGGCCGCGAGACCCTTATCATCCCGCTGAGGGCCTTTAAAAAGACCCCCAGACCCTTCTGGACCCCCTCAGGACGTTTCTAATAGCCCCCAGACCCTTCTAGAGCCCCTCAGAGCCTTTCTAAAGGCCTCCACACCCTTCTAATGACCCTCAAGACCCATGTAAAGGCCCCCAGACCCTTCTAGATTGCCTCAGGACCCATCTAAAAGCCCCCAGACCCTTCTAATGCCTTTCAGGGCCTTTCTAAAGGCCTCCACACCCTTCTAATGACCCTCAAGACCCATGTAAAGGCCCCCAGACCCTTCTAGATTGCCTCAGGACCCATCTAAAAGCCCCCAGACCCTTCTAATGCCTTTCAGGACCCTTGTGAAGGCCACAAGACCCTTCTAATGCCCCTCAGGAGCTTTCTAAAGGCCCTCAGACCCTTCTAATGCCCTTCAGGGCATTTATAAAGGTTCCCAGAACCTTCTAGAGCCCGTCAGGACCCTTATAAAGGCCCCCAGACCATTCTAGAGCCCCTTAGGACACTTCTAATAGCCCCCAGACCCTTCTAGAGCCCCTCAGAGCCTTTCTAAAGGCCTCCACACCCTTCTAATGACCCTCAAGACCCATGTAAAGGCCCCCAGACCCTTCTAGATTGCCTCAGGACCCATCTAAAAGCCCCCAGACCCTTCTAATGCCTTTCAGGACCCTTATGAAGGCCACAAGACCCTTCTAATGCCCCTCAGGACCTTTCTAAAGGCCCTCAGACCCTTCTAATGCCCCTCAGGGCATTTATAAAGGTTCCCAGACCCTTCTAGAGCCCGTCAGGACCCTTATAAAGGCCCCCAGACCATTCTAGAGCCCCTCAGGACACTTCTAAAGGCCCGCAGACCATTCTAATGCCCGTCAGGGCCTTTCTAAAGGTCCCCAGACCCTTCTACTGCCCCTCAGGAGCATTCTAAAGGCCCCCAGACCCTTATAGAGCCCCTCAGGACCCTTCTAAAGGCCCCCAGACCCTGCTAATTCCCCTCAGGGCTTTTATAAGGGCACCCAGACCCTTCTAATGCCCCTCAGGACCCTTATAAAGGCACCCAGACCCTTATAGAGCCTCTCAGGACAGTTTTAAATGCTTCCTGACCCTTCTAGAGCCCCTCAGGACATTTCTAAAGGCCCCCAGACCCTTCTAATGCCCCTCAGGACCCTTCTAAAGGCCCCCAGACCCTTCTAATGCCCCTCAGGGCCTTTCTAAAGTACCCCAGACACTTCTAGAACCTTTCAGGGCCTTTCTATATGACCCCAGACCCTTGTAATGCACCTCAGGGCATTTATAAAGGTTCCCAGACCCTTCTAGAGCCCGTCAGGACCCTTATAAAGGCCCCCAGACCATTCTAGAGCCCCTCAGGACACTTCTAAAGGCCCGCAGACCATTCTAATGCTGGTCAGGGCCTTTCTAAAGGTCCCCAGACCCTTCTACTGCCCCTCAGGAGCATTCTAAAGGCCCCCAGACCCTTCTAATGCCCCACAGGGCCTTTCTAAAGGTCCCCAGACCCTTCTAGAGCCCCTGAAGACCCTTCTAAAGGCCCCCAGACCCTTCTAGAGCCCCTCAGGACCCTTCTAAAGTCCCCCAGACCCTGCTAATTCCCCTCAGGGCTTTTATAAGGGCACCCAGACCCTTCTAATGCCCCTCAGGACCCTTATAAAGGCACCCAGACCCTTCTAGAGCCTCTCAAGACAGTTTTAAATGCCTCCTGACCCTTCTAGACCCCCTCAGGACCATTCTAAAGGCCCCCAGACCCTTCTAATGCCACTCAGGACCCTTCTAAAGGCCCCCAGACCCTTCTAATGCCCCTCAGGACCCTTATAAAGGCACCCAGACCCTTCTAGAGCCTCTCAGGACAGTTTTAAATGCCTCCAGACCCTTCTAGACCCCCTCAGGACCATTCTAAAGGCCCCCAGACCCTTCTAATGCCCCTCAGGACCCTTCTAAAGGCCCCCAGACCCTTCTAATGCCCCTCAGGGCCTTTCTAAAGTACCCCAGACACTTCTAGAACCTCTCAGGGCCTTTCTATATGACCCCAGACCCTTCTAATGCCCCTCAGGGCCTTTCTAAAGGCCCCCATACCCTTCTAATGCCCCTCAGGACCTTTCTAAAGGCCCCCATACCCTTCTAATGCCCCTCAGGACATTTCTAAAGGCCCCCAGACCCTTCTAGAGCCCCTCAGGACATTTCTAAAGGCACCCAGACCCTTCTAATGCCACTCAGGGCCTTTCTAAAGGCCGCGAGACCCTTATAATCCCCCTGAGGGCCTTTAAAAATGCCCCCAGACCATTCTGGACCCCCTCAGGACACTTCTAATAGCCCCCAGACCCTTCTAGAGCCCCTCAGAGCCTTTCTGAAGGCCTCCACACCCTTCTAATGACCCTCAAGACCCATGTAAAGGCCCCTAGACCCTTCTAGATTGCCTCAGGACCCATCTAAAAGCCCCCAGACCCTTCTAATGCCTTTCAGGACCCTTATGAAGGCCACAAGACCCTTCTAATGCCCCTCAGGACCTTTCTAAAGGCCCTCAGACCCTTCTAATGCCCCTCAGGGCATTTATAAAGGTTCCCAGACCCTTCTAGAGCCCGTCAGGACCCTTATAAAGGCCCCCAGACCATTCTAGAGCCCCTCAGGACACTTCTAAAGGCCCGCAGACCATTCTAATGCCCGTCAGGGCCTTTCTAAAGGTCCCCAGACCCTTCTACTGCCCCTCAGGAGCCTTCTAAAGGCCCCCAGACCCTTATAGAGCCCCTCAGGACCCTTCTAAAAGCCCCCAGACCCTGCTAATTCCCCTCAGGGCTTTTATAAGGGCACCCAGACCCTTCTAATGCCCCTCAGGACCCTTATAAAGGCACCCAGACCCTTATAGAGCCTCTCAGGACAGTTTTAAATGCTTCCTGACCCTTCTAGACCCCCTCAGGACCATTCTAAAGGCCCCCAGACCCTTCTAATGCCCCTCAGGACCCTTCTAAAGGCCCCCAGACCCTTCTAATGCCCCTCAGGGCCTTTCTAAAGTACCCCAGACACTTCTAGAACCTTTCAGGGCCTTTCTATATGACCCCAGACCCTTGTAATGCACCTCAGGGCATTTATAAAGGTTCCCAGACCCTTCTAGAGCCCGTCAGGACCCTTATAAAGGCCCCCAGACCATTCTAGAGCCCCTCAGGACACTTCTAAAGGCCCGCAGACCATTCTAATGCTGGTCAGGGCCTTTCTAAAGGTCCCCAGACCCTTCTACTGCCCCTCAGGAGCATTCTAAAGGCCCCCAGACCCTTCTAATGCCCCACAGGGCCTTTCTAAAGGTCCCCAGACCCTTCTAGAGCCCCTGAAGACCCTTCTAAAGGCCCCCAGACCCTTATAGAGCCCCTCAGGACCCTTCTAAAGTCCCCCAGACCCTGCTAATTCCCCTCAGGGCTTTTATAAGGGCACCCAGACCCTTCTAATGCCCCTCAGGACCCTTATAAAGGCACCCAGACCCTTCTAGAGCCTCTCAAGACAGTTTTAAATGCCTCCTGACCCTTCCAGACCCCCTCAGGACCATTCTAAAGGCCCCCAGACCCTTCTAATGCCACTCAGGACCCTTCTAAAGGCCCCCAGACCCTTCTAATGCCCCTCAGGGCCTTTCTAAAGTACCCCAGACACTTCTAGAACCTCTCAGGGCCTTTCTATATGACCCCAGACCCTTCTAATGCCCCTCAGGACCTTTCTAAAGGCCCCCAGACCCTTCTAGAGCCCCTCAGGACATTTCTAAAGGCACCCAGACCCTTCTAATGCCACTCAGGGCCTTTCTAAAGGCCGCGAGACCCTTATCATCCCGCTGAGGGCCTTTAAAAAGACCCCCAGACCCTTCTGGACCCCCTCAGGACGTTTCTAATAGCCCCCAGACCCTTCTAGAGCCCCTCAGAGCCTTTCTAAAGGCCTCCACACCCTTCTAATGACCCTCAAGACCCATGTAAAGGCCCCCAGACCCTTCTAGATTGCCTCAGGACCCATCTAAAAGCCCCCAGACCCTTCTAATGCCTTTCAGGGCCTTTCTAAAGGCCTCCACACCCTTCTAATGACCCTCAAGACCCATGTAAAGGCCCCCAGACCCTTCTAGATTGCCTCAGGACCCATCTAAAAGCCCCCAGACCCTTCTAATGCCTTTCAGGACCCTTATGAAGGCCACAAGACCCTTCTAATGCCCCTCAGGAGCTTTCTAAAGGCCCTCAGACCCTTCTAATGCCCTTCAGGGCATTTATAAAGGTTCCCAGAACCTTCTAGAGCCCGTCAGGACCCTTATAAAGGCCCCCAGACCATTCTAGAGCCCCTTAGGACACTTCTAATAGCCCCCAGACCCTTCTAGAGCCCCTCAGAGCCTTTCTAAAGGCCTCCACACCCTTCTAATGACCCTCAAGACCCATGTAAAGGCCCCCAGACCCTTCTAGATTGCCTCAGGACCCATCTAAAAGCCCCCAGACCCTTCTAATGCCTTTCAGGGCCTTTCTAAAGGCCTCCACACCCTTCTAATGACCCTCAAGACCCATGTAAAGGCCCCTAGACCCTTCTAGATTGCCTCAGGACCCATCTAAAAGCCCCCAGACCCTTCTAATGCCTTTCAGGACCCTTATGAAGGCCACAAGACCTTTCTAATGCCCCTCAGGACCTTTCTAAAGGCCCGCAGACCCTTCTAATGCCCCTCAGGGCATTTATAAAGGTTCCCAGACCCTTCTAGAGCCCGTCAGGACCCTTATAAAGGCCCCCAGACCATTCTAGAGCCCCTCAGGACACTTCTAAAGGCCCGCAGACCATTCTAATGCCCGTCAGGGCCTTTCTAAAGGTCCCCAGACCCTTCTACTGCCACTCAGGAGCATTCTAAAGGCCCCCAGACCCTTCTAATGCCCCACAGGGCCTTTCTAAAGGTCCCCAGACCCTTCTAGAGCCCCTGAAGACCCTTCTAAAGGCCCCCAGACCCTTATAGAACCCCTCAGGACCTTTCTAAAGTCCCCCAGACCCTGCTAATTTCCCTCAGGGCTTTTATAAGGGCACCCAGACCCTTCCAATGCCCCTCAGGACCCTTATAAAGGCACCCAGACCCTTCTAGAGCCTCTCAGGACAGTTTTAAATGCCTCCAGACCCTTCTAGACCCCCTCAGGACCATTCTAAAGGCCCCCAGACCCTTCTAATGCCCCTCAGGACCCTTCTAAAGGCCCCCAGACCCTTCTAATGCCCCTCAGGACCCTTCTAAATGCCCCAGACCCTTCTAATACCCCTCAGGGCCTTGCTAAAGTACCCAGACACTTCTAGAACCTCTCAGGGCCTTTCTATATGACCCCAGACCCTTGTAATGCCCCTCAGGGCCTTTCTAAAGGCCCCCATACCCTTCTAATGCCCCTCAGGACATTTCTAAAGGCCCCCAGACCCTTCTAGAGCCCCTCAGGACATTTCTAAAGGCACCCAGACCCTTCTAATGCCACTCAGGGCCTTTCTAAAGGCCGCGAGACCCTTATAATCCCCCTGAGGGCCTTTAAAAAGGCCCCCAGACCCTTCTGGACCCCCACAGGACAATTCTAATAGCCCCCAGACCCTTCTAGAGCCCCTCAAAGCCTTTCTAAATGCCTCCACACCCTTCTAATGACCCTCAAGACCCATGTAAAGGCCCCCAGACCCTTCTAGATTGCCTCAGGACCCATCTAAAAGCCCCCAGACCCTTCTAATGCCTTTCAGGGCCTTTCTGAAGGCCTCCACACCCTTATAATGACCCTCAAGACCCATGTAAAGGCCCCTAGAACCTTCTAGATTGCCTCAGGACCAATCTAAAAGCCCCCAGACCCTTCTAATGCCTTTCAGGACCCTTATGAAGGCCACAAGACCCTTCTAATGCCCCTCAGGACCTTTCTAAAGGCCCCCAGACCCTTCTAATGCCCCTCAGGGCATTTCTAAAGGCCCCCAGACCATTCTAGAGCCCCTCAGGACATTTCTAAAGGCACCCAGACCCTTCTAATGCCACTCAGGGCCTTTCTAAAGGCCGCGAGACCCTTATAATCCCCCTGAGGGCCTTTAAAAAGGCCCCCAGACCCTTCTAGACCCCCTCAGGACACTTCTAATAGCCCCCAGACCCTTCTAGAGACCCTCAGAGCCTTTCTAAAGGCCTCCACACCCTTCTAATGACCCTCAAGACCCATGTAAAGGCCCCCAGACCCTTCTAGATTGCCTCAGGACCCATCTAAAAGCCCCCAGACCCTTCTAATGCCTTTCAGGACCCTTATGAAGGCCACAAGACCCTTCTAATGCCCCTCAGGACCTTTCTAAAGGCCCGCAGACCCTTCTAATGCCCCTCAGGGCATTTATAAAGGTTCCCAGACCCTTCTAGAGCCCGTCAGGACCCTTATAAAGGCCCCCAGACCATTCTAGAGCCCCTCAGGACACTTCTAAAGGCCCGCAGACCATTCTAATGCCCGTCAGGGCCTTTCTAAAGGTCCCCAGACCCTTCTAGAGCCCCTGAAGACCCTTCTAAAGGCCCCCAGACCCTTATAGAGCCCCTCAGGACCCTTCTAATGTCCCCCAGACCCTGCTAATTCCCCTCAGGGCTTTTATAAGGGCACCCAGACCCTTCTAATGCCCCTCAGGACCCTTATAAAGGCACCCAGACCCTTCTAGAGCCTCTCAGGGCAGTTTTAAATGCCTCCAGACCCTTCTAGACCCCTCAGGACCATTCTAAAGACCCCCAGACCCTTCTAATGCCCCTCAGGACCCTTCTAAAGGCCCCCAGACCCTTCTAATGCCCCTCAGAGCCTTTCTAAAGTACCCAAGACACTTCTAGAACCTCTCAGGGCCTTTCTATATGACCCCAGACCCTTGTAATGCCCCTCAGGGCCTTTCTAAAGGCCCCCATACCCTTCTAATGCCCCTCAGGACCTTTCTAAAGGCCCCCAGACCCTTCTAGAGCCCCTCAGGACATTTCTAAAGGCACCCAGACCCTTCTAATGCCACTCAGGGCCTTTCTAAAGGCCGCGAGACCCTTATAATCCCCCTGAGGGCCTTTAAAAAGGCCCCCAGACCCTTCTGGACCCCCTCAGGACACTTCTAATAGCCCCCAGACCCTTCTAGAGCCCCTCAGGGCCTTTCTAAAGGCCTCCACACCCTTCTAATGACCCTCAAGACCCATGTAAAGGCCCCCAGACCCTTCTAGATTGCCTCAGGACCCATCTAAAAGCCCCCAGACCCTTCTAATGCCTTTCAGGACCCTTATGAAGGCCACAAGACCCTTCTAATGCCCCTCAGGACCTTTCTAAAGGCCCGCAGACCCTTCTAATGCCCCTCAGGGCATTTATAAAGGTTCCCAGACCCTTCTAGAGCCCGTCAGGACCCTTATAAAGGCCCTCAGACCATTCTAGAGCCCCTCAGGACACTTCTAAAGGCCCGCAGACCATTCTAATGCCCGTCAGGGCCTTTCTAAAGGTCCCCAGACCCTTCTACTGCCCCTCAGGAGCATTCTAAAGGCCCCCAGACCCTTCTAATGCCCCACAGGGCCTTTCTAAAGGTCCCCAGACCCTTCCAGAGCCCCTGAAGACCCTTCTAAAGGCCCCCAGACCCTTATAGAGCCCATCAGGACCCTTCTAAAGTCCCCCAGACCCTGCTAATTCCCCTCAGGGCTTTTATAAGGGCACCCAGACCCTTCTAATGCCCCTCAGGACCCTTATAAAGGCACCCAGACCCTTCTAGAGCTTCTCAGGACAGTTTTAAATGCCTCCAGACCCTTCTAGACCCCCTCAGGACCATTCTAAAGGCCCCCAGACCCTTCTAATGCCCCTCAGGACCCTTCTAAATGCCCCCAGACCATTCTAATGCCCCTCAGGGCCTTTCTAAAGGCCCCCAGACACTTCTAATGCCCCTCAGGACATTTCTAAAGGCCCCCAGACCCTTCTAGAGCCCCTCAGGACATTTCTAAAGGCACCCAGACCCTTCTAATGCCACTCAGGGCCTTTCTAAAGGCCGCGAGACCCTTATCATCCCGCTGAGGGCCTTTAAAAAGACACCCAGACCCTTCTGGACCCCCTCAGGACGTTTCTAATAGCCCCCAGACCCTTCTAGAGCCCCTCAGAGCCTTTCTAAAGGCCTCCACACCCTTCTAATGACCCTCAAGACCCATGTATAGGCCCCCAGACCCTTCTAGATTGCCTCAGGACCCATCTAAAAGCCCCCAGACCCTTCTAATGCCTTTCAGGGCCTTTCTAAAGGCCTCCACACCCTTCTAATGACCCTCAAGACCCATGTAAAGGCCCCCAGACCCTTCTAGATTGCCTCAGGACCCACCTAAAAGCCCCCAGACCCTTCTAATGCCTTTCAGGACCCTTATGAAGGCCACAAGACCCTTCTAATGCCCCTCAGGAGCTTTCTAAAGGCCCTCAGACCCTTCTAATGCCCTTCAGGGCATTTATAAAGGTTCCCAGAACCTTCTAGAGCCCGTCAGGACCCTTATAAAGGCCCCCAGACCATTCTAGAGCCCCTTAGGACACTTCTAATAGCCCCCAGACCCTTGTAGAGCCCCTCAGAGCCTTTCTAAAGGCCTCCACACCCTTCTAATGACCCTCAAGACCCATGTAAAGGCCCCCAGACCCTTCTAGATTGCCTCAGGACCCATCTAAAAGTCCCCAGACCCTTCTAATGCCTTTCAGGGCCTTTCTGAAGGCCTCCACACCCTTCTAATGACCCTCAAGACCCATGTAAAGGCCCCTAGAACCTTCTAGATTGCCTCAGGACCAATCTAAAAGCCCCCAGACCCTTCTAATGCCTTTCAGGACCCTTATGAAGGCCACAAGACCCTTCTAATGCCCCTCAGGACCTTTCTAAAGGCCCCCAGACCCTTCTAATGCCCCTCAGGGCATTTCTAAAGGCCCCCAGACCATTCTAGAGCCCATCAGGACATTTCTAAAGGCACCCAGACCCTTCTAATGCCACTCAGGGCCTTTCTAAAGGCCGCGAGACCCTTATAATCCCCCTGAGGGCCTTTAAAAAGGCCCCCAGACCCTTCTAGACCCCCTCAGGACACTTCTAATAGCCCCCAGACCCTTCTAGAGACCCTCAGAGCCTTTCTAAAGGCCTCCACACCCTTCTAATGACCCTCAAGACCCATGTAAAGGCCCCCAGACCCTTCTAGATTGCCTCAGGACCCATCTAAAAGCCCCCAGACCCTTCTAATGCCTTTCAGGACCCTTATGAAGGCCACAAGACCCTTCTAATGCCCCTCAGGACCTTTCTAAAGGCCCGCAGACCCTTCTAATGCCCCTCAGGGCATTTATAAAGGTTCCCAGACCCTTCTAGAGCCCGTCAGGACCCTTATAAAGGCCCCCAGACCATTCTAGAGCACCTCAGGACACTTCTAAAGGCCCGCAGACCATTCTAATGCCCGTCAGGGCCTTTCTAAAGGTCCCCAGACCCTTCTAGAGCCCCTGAAGACCCTTCTAAAGGCCCCCAGACCCTTATAGAGCCCCTCAGGACCCTTCTAAAGTCCCCCAGACCCTGCTAATTCCCCTCAGGGCTTTTATAAGGGCACCCAGACCCTTCTAATGCCCCTCAGGACCCTTATAAAGGCACCCAGACCCTTCTAGAGCCTCTCAGGGCAGTTTTAAATGCCTCCAGACCCTTCTAGACCCCCTCAGGACCATTCTAAAGGCCCCCAGACTTTTCTAATGCCCCTCAGGACCCTTCTAAAGGCCCCCAGACCCTTCTAATGCCCCTCAGGGCCTTTCTAAAGTACCCCAGACACTTCTAGAACCTCTCAGGGCCTTTCTATATGACCCCAGACCCTTGTAATGCCCCTCAGGGCCTTTCTAAAGGCCCCCATACCCTTCTAATGCCCCTCAGGACCTTTCTAAAGGCCCCCAGACCCTTCTAGAGCCCCTCAGGACATTTCTAAAGGCACCCAGACCCTTCTAATGCCACTCAGGGCCTTTCTAAAGGCCGCGAGACCCTTATAATCCCCCTGAGGGCCTTTAAAAAGGCCCCCAGACCCTTCTGGACCCCCTCAGGACACTTCTAATAGCCCCCAGACCCTTCTAGAGCCCCTCAGGGCCTTTCTAAAGGCCTCCACACCCTTCTAATGACCCTCAAGGCCCATGTAAAGGCCCCCAGACCCTTCTAGATTGCCTCAGGACCCATCTAAAAGCCCCCAGACCCTTCTAATGCCTTTCAGGACCCTTATGAAGGCCACAAGACCCTTCTAATGCCCCTCAGGACCTTTCTAAAGGCCCGCAGACCCTTCTAATGCCCCTCAGGGCATTTATAAAGGTTCCCAGACCCTTCTAGAGCCCGTCAGGACCCTTATAAAGGCCCCCAGACGATTCTAGAGCCCCTCAGGACACTTCTAAAGGCCCGCAGACCATTCTAATGCCCGTCAGGGCCTTTCTAAAGGTCCCCAGACCCTTCTACTGCCCCTCAGGAGCATTCTAAAGGCCCCCAGACCCTTCTAATGCCCCACAGGGCCTTTCTAAAGGTCCCCAGACCCTTCCAGAGCCCCTGAAGACCCTTCTAAAGGCCCCCAGACCCTTATAGAGCCCATCAGGACCCTTCTAAAGTCCCCCAGACCCTGCTAATTCCCCTCAGGGCTTTTATAAGGGCACCCAGACCCTTCTAATGCCCCTCAGGACCCCTATAAAGGCACCCAGACCCTTCTAGAGCTTCTCAGGACAGTTTTAAATGCCTCCAGACCCTTCTAGACCCCCTCAGGACCATTCTAAAGGCCCCCAGACCCTTCTAATGCCCCTCAGGACCCTTCTAAAGGCCCCCAGACCATTCTAATGCCCCTCAGGGCCTTTCTAAAGGCCCCCAGACACTTCTAATGCCCCTCAGGACATTTCTAAAGGCCCCCAGACCCTTCTAGAGCCCCTCAGGACATTTCTAAAGGCACCCAGACCCTTCTAATGCCACTCAGGGCCTTTCTAAAGGCCGCGAGACCCTTATAATCCCCCTGAGGGCCTTTAAAAAGGCCCCCAGACCCTTCTGGACCCCCTCAGGACACTTCTAATAGCCACCAGACCCTTCTAGAGCCCCTCAGAGCCTTTCTAAAGGCCTCCACACCCTTCTAATGACCCTCAAGACCCATGTAAAGGCCCCCAGACCCTTCTAGATTGCATCAGGACCCATCTAAAAGCCCCCAGACCCTTCTAATGCCTTTCAGGGCCTTTCTAAAGGCCTCCACACCCTTCTAATGACCCTCAAGACCCACGTAAAGGCCCCTAGACCCTTCTAGATTGCCTCAGGACCCACCTAAAAGCCCCCAGACCCTTCTAATGCCTTTCAGGGCCTTTCTAAAGGCCTCCACACCCTTCTAATGACCCTCAAGACCCATGTAAAGGCCCCCAGACCCTTCTAGATTGCCTCAGGACCCACCTAAAAGCCCCCAGACCCTTCTAATGCCTTTCAGGACCCTTATGAAGGCCACAAGACCCTTCTAATGCCCCTCAGGACCTTTCTAAAGGCCCTCAGACCCTTCTAATGCCCTTCAGGGCATTTATAAAGGTTCCCAGAACCTTCTAGAGCCCGTCAGGACCCTTATAAAGGCCCCCAGACCATTCTAGAGCCCCTTAGGACACTTCTAATAGCCCCCAGACCCTTGTAGAGCCCCTCAGAGCCTTTCTAAAGGCCTCCACACCCTTCTAATGACCCTCAAGACCCATGTAAAGGCCCCCAGACCCTTCTAGATTGCCTCCGGACCCATCTAAAAGCCCCCAGACCCTTATACAGCCCCTCAGGACCCTTATGAAGGCCACAAGACCCTTCTAATGCCCCTCAGGACCTTTCTAAAGGCCCCCAGACCCTTCTAATGCCCCTCAGGGCCTTTCTAAAGTACCCCAGACACTTCTAGAACCTCTCAGGGCCTTTCTATATGACCCCAGACCCTTGTAATGCCCCTCAGGACATATCTAAAGGCCCCCAGACCCTTCTAGAGCCCCTCAGGACATTTCTAAAGGCACCCAGACCCTTCTAATGCCACTCAGGGCCTTTCTAAAGGCCGCGAGACCCTTATAATCCCCCTGAGGGCCTTTAAAAAGGCCCCCAGACCCTTCTGAACCCCCTCAGGACACTTCTAATAGCCCCAAGACCCTTCTAGAGCCCCTCAGAGCCTTTCTAAAGGACTCCACACCCTTCTAATGACCCTCAAGACCCATGTAAAGGCCCCCAGACCCTTCTAGATTGCCTCAGGACCCATCTAAAAGCCCCCAGACCCTTCTAATGCCTTTCAGGGCCTTTCTGAAGGCCTCCACACCCTTCTAATGACCCTCAAGACCCATGTAAAGGCCCCTAGACCGTTCTAGATTGCCTCAGGACCCACCTAAAAGCCCCCAGACCCTTCTAATGCCTTTCAGGACCCTTATGAAGGCCACAAGACCCTTCTAATGCCCCTCAGGAGCTTTCTAAAGGCCCTCAGACCCTTCTAATGCCCTTCAGGGCATTTATAAAGGTTCCCAGAACATTCTAGAGCCCGTCAGGACCCTTATAAAGGCCCCCAGACCATTCTAGAGCCCCTCAGGACACTTCTAAAGGCCCGCAGACCATTCTAATGCCCGTCAGGGCCTTTCTAAAGGTCCCCAGACCCTTCTACTGCCCCTCAGGAGCATTCTAAAGGCCCCCAGACCCTTCTAATGCCCCACAGGGCCTTTCTAAAGGTCCCCAGACCCTTCTAGAGCCCCTGAAGACCCTTCTAAAGGCCCCCAGACCCTTATAGAGCCCCTCAGGACCTTTCTAAAGTCCCCCAGACCCTGCTAATTTCCCTCAGGGCTTTTATAAGGGCACCCAGACCCTTCTAATGCCCCTCAGGACCCTTATAAAGGCACCCAGACCCTTCTAGAGCCTCTCAGGACAGTTTTAAATGCCTCCAGACCCTTCTAGACCCCCTCAGGACCATTCTAAAGGCCCCCAGACCCTTCTAATGCCCCTCAGGACCCTTCTAAAGGCCCCCAGACCCTTCTAATGCCCCTCAGGACCCTTCTAAATGCCCCAGACCCTTCTAATACCCCTCAGGGCCTTGCTAAAGTACCCAGACACTTCTAGAACCTCTCAGGGCCTTTCTATATGACCCCAGACCCTTGTAATGCCCCTCAGGGCCTTTCTAAAGGCCCCCATACCCTTCTAATGCCCCTCAGGACATTTCTAAAGGCCCCCAGACCCTTCTAGAGCCCCTCAGGACATTTCTAAAGGCACCCAGACCCTTCTAATGCCACTCAGGGCCTTTCTAAAGGCCGCGAGACCCTTATAATCCCCCTGAGGGCCTTTAAAAAGGCCCCCAGACCCTTCTGGACCCCCACAGGACAATTCTAATAGCCCCCAGACCCTTCTAGAGCCCCTCAAAGCCTTTCTAAATGCCTCCACACCCTTCTAATGACTCTCAAGACCCATGTAAAGGCCCCCAGACCCTTCTAGATTGCCTCAGGAGCCATCTAAAAGCCCCCAGACCCTTCTAATGCCTTTCAGGGCCTTTCTAAAGGCCTCCACACCCTTCTAATGACCCTCAAGACCCATGTAAAGGCCCCTAGACCCTTCTAGATTGCCTCAGGACCCATCTAAAAGCCCCCAGACCCTTCTAATGCCTTTCAGGACCCTTATGAAGGCCACAAGACCCTTCTAATGCCCCTAAGGACCTTTCTAAAGGCCCGCAGACCCTTCTAATGCCCCTCAGGGCATTTATAAAGGTTCCCAGACCCTTCTAGAGCCCGTCAGGACCCTTATAAAGGCCCCCAGACCATTCTAATGCCCGTCAGGGCTTTTCTAAAGGTCCCCAGACCCTTCTACTGCCCCTCAGGAGCATTCTAAAGGCCCCCAGACCCTTCTAATGCCCCACAGGGCCTTTCTAAAGGTCCCCAGACCCTTCTAGAGCCCCTGAAGACCCTTCTAAAGGCCCCCAGACCCTTATAGAGCCCCTCAGGACCCTTCTAAAGTCCCCCAGACCCTGCTAATTCCCCTCAGGGCTTTTATAAGGGCACCCAGACCCTTCTAGACCCCATCAGGACCCTTATAAAGGCACCCAGACCCTTCTAGAGCCTCTCAGGACAGTTTTAAATGCCTCCAGACCCTTCTAGACCCCCTCAGGACCCTTCTAAAGGCCCCCAGACCCTTCTAATGCCCCTCAGGGCCTTTCTAAAGTACCCCAGACACTTCTAGAACCTCTCAGGGCCTTTCTATATGACCCCAGACCCTTGTAATGCCCCTCAGGGCCTTTCTAAAGGCCCCCATACCCTTCTAATGCCCCTCAGGACATTTCTAAAGGCCCCCAGACCCTTCTAGAGCCCCTCAGGACATTTCTAAAGGCACCCAGACCATTCTAATGCCACTCAGGGCCTTTCTAAAGGCCGCGAGACCCTTATAATCCCCCTGAGGGCCTTTAAAAAGGCCCCCAGACCCTTCTAGACCCCCTCAGGACAATTCTAATAGCCCCCAGACCCTTCTAGAGACCCTCAGAGCCTTTCTAAAGGCCTCCACACCCTTCTAATGACCCTCAAGACCCATGTAAAGGCCCCCAGACCCTTCTAGATTGCCTCAGGACCCATCTAAAAGCCCCCAGACCCTTCTAATGCCTTTCAGGACCCTTATGAAGGCCACAAGACCCTTCTAATGCCCCTCAGGACCTTTCTAAAGGCCCGCAGACCCTTCTAATGCCCCTCAGGGCATTTATAAAGGTTCCCAGACCCTTCTAGAGCCCGTCAGGACCCTTATAAAGGCCCCCAGACCATTCTAGAGCCCCTCAGGACACTTCTAAAGGCCCGCAGACCATTCTAATGCCCGTCAGGGCCTTTCTAAAGGTCCCCAGACCCTTCTAGAGCCCCTGAAGACCCTTCTAAAGGCCCCCAGACCCTTATAGAGCCCCTCAGGACCCTTCTAAAGTCCCCCAGACCCTGCTAATTCCCCTCAGGGCTTTTATAAGGGCACCCAGACCCTTCTAATGCCCCTCAGGACCCTTATAAAGGCACCCAGACCCTTCTAGAGCCTCTAAGGACAGTTTTAAATGCCTCCAGACCCTTCTAGACCCCTCAGGACCATTCTAAAGGCCCCCAGACCCTTCTAATTCCCCTCAGGACCCTTCTAAAGGCCCCCAGACCCTTCTAATGCCCCTCAGGGCCTTTCTAAAGTACCCAAGACACTTCTAGAACCTCTCAGGGCCTTTCTATATGATCCCAGACCCTTGTAATGCCCCTCAGGGCCTTTCTAAAGGCCCCCATACCCTTCTAATGCCCCTCAGGACATTTCTAAAGGCCCCCAGACCCTTCTAGAGCCCCTCAGGACATTTCTAAAGGCACCCAGACCCTTCTAATGCCACTCAGGGCCTTTCTAAAGGCCGCGAGACCCTTATAATCCCCCTGAGGGCCTTTAAAAAGGCCCCCAGACCCATCTGGACCCCCTCAGGACACTTCTAATAGCCCCCAGACCCTTCTAGAGCCCCTCAGGGCCTTTCTAAAGGCCTCCACACCCTTCTAATGACCCTCAAGACCCATGTAAAGGCCCCCAGACCCTTCTAGATTGCCTCAGGACCCATCTAAAAGCCCCCAGACCCTTCTAATGCCTTTCAGGGCCTTTCTGAAGGCCTCCACACCCTTCTAATGACCCTCAAGACCCATGTAAAGGCCCCTAGACCGTTCTAGATTGCCTGAGGACCCACCTAAAAGCCCCCAGACCCTTCTAATGCCTTTCAGGACCCTTATGAAGGCCACAAGACCCTTCTAATGCCCCTCAGGAGCTTTCTAAAGGCCCTCAGACCCTTCTAATGCCCTTCAGGGCATTTATAAAGGTTCCCAGAACATTCTAGAGCCCGTCAGGACCCTTATAAAGGCCCCCAGACCATTCTAGAGCCCCTCAGGACACTTCTAATAGCCCCCAGACCCTTCTAGAGCCCCTCAGAGCCTTTCTAAAGGCCTCCACACCCTTCTAATGACCCTCAAGACCCATGTAAAGGCCCCCAGACCCTTCTAGATTGCCTCAGGACCCATCTAAAAGCCCCCAGACCCTTCTAATGCCTTTCAGGACCCTTATGAAGGCCACAAGACCCTTCTAATGCCCCTCAGGACCTTTCTAAAGGCCCGCAGACCCTTCTAATGCCCCTCAGGGCATTTATAAAGGTTCCCAGACCCTTCTAGAGCATGTCAGGACCCTTATAAAGGCCCCCAGACCATTCTAGAGCCCCTCAGGACACTTCTAAAGGCCCGCAGACCATTCTAATGCCCGTCAGGGCCTTTCTAAAGGTCCCCAGACCCTTCTACTGCCCCTCAGGAGCATTCTAAAGGCCCCCAGACCCTTCTAATGCCCCACAGGGCCTTTCTAAAGGTCCCCAGACCCTTCTAGAGCCCCTGAAGACCCTTCTAAAGGCCCCCAGACCCTTATAGAGCCCCTCAGGACCTTTCTAAAGTCCCCCAGACCCTGCTAATTTCCCTCAGGGCTTTTATAAGGGCACCCAGACCCTTCTAATGCCCCTCAGGACCCTTATAAAGGCACCCAGACCCTTCTAGAGCCTCTCAGGACAGTTTTAAATGCCTCCAGACCCTTCTAGACCCCCTCAGGACCATTCTAAAGGCCCCCAGACCCTTCTAATGCCCCTCAGGACCCTTCTAAAGGCCCCCAGACCCTTCTAATGCCCCTCAGGACCCTTCTAAATGCCCCAGACCCTTCTAATACCCCTCAGGGCCTTGCTAAAGTACCCAGACACTTCTAGAACCTCTCAGGGCCTTTCTATATGACCCCAGACCCTTGTAATGCCCCTCAGGGCCTTTCTAAAGGCCCCCATACCCTTCTAATGCCCCTCAGGACATTTCTAAAGGCCCCCAGACCCTTCTAGAGCCCCTCAGGACATTTCTAAAGGCACCCAGACCCTTCTAATGCCACTCAGGGCCTTTCTAAAGGCCGCGAGACCCTTATAATCCCCCTGAGGGCCTTTAAAAAGGCCCCCAGACCCTTCTGGACCCCCACAGGACAATTCTAATAGCCCCCAGACCCTTCTAGAGCCCCTCAAAGCCTTTCTAAATGCCTCCACACCCTTCTAATGACTCTCAAGACCCATGTAAAGGCCCCCAGACCCTTCTAGATTGCCTCAGGAGCCATCTAAAAGCCCCCAGACCCTTCTAATGCCTTTCAGGGCCTTTCTAAAGGCCTCCACACCCTTCTAATGACCCTCAAGACCCATGTAAAGGCCCCTAGACCCTTCTAGATTGCCTCAGGACCCATCTAAAAGCCCCCAGACCCTTCTAATGCCTTTCAGGACCCTTATGAAGGCCACAAGACCCTTCTAATGCCCCTAAGGACCTTTCTAAAGGCCCGCAGACCCTTCTAATGCCCCTCAGGGCATTTATAAAGGTTCCCAGACCCTTCTAGAGCCCGTCAGGACCCTTATAAAGGCCCCCAGACCATTCTAATGCCCGTCAGGGCTTTTCTAAAGGTCCCCAGACCCTTCTACTGCCCCTCAGGAGCATTCTAAAGGCCCCCAGACCCTTCTAATGCCCCACAGGGCCTTTCTAAAGGTCCCCAGACCCTTCTAGAGCCCCTGAAGACCCTTCTAAAGGCCCCCAGACCCTTATAGAGCCCCTCAGGACCCTTCTAAAGTCCCCCAGACCCTGCTAATTCCCCTCAGGGCTTTTATAAGGGCACCCAGACCCTTCTAGACCCCATCAGGACCCTTATAAAGGCACCCAGACCCTTCTAGAGCCTCTCAGGACAGTTTTAAATGCCTCCAGACCCTTCTAGACCCCCTCAGGACCCTTCTAAAGGCCCCCAGACCCTTCTAATGCCCCTCAGGGCCTTTCTAAAGTACCCCAGACACTTCTAGAACCTCTCAGGGCCTTTCTATATGACCCCAGACCCTTGTAATGCCCCTCAGGGCCTTTCTAAAGGCCCCCATACCCTTCTAATGCCCCTCAGGACATTTCTAAAGGCCCCCAGACCCTTCTAGAGCCCCTCAGGACATTTCTAAAGGCACCCAGACCATTCTAATGCCACTCAGGGCCTTTCTAAAGGCCGCGAGACCCTTATAATCCCCCTGAGGGCCTTTAAAAAGGCCCCCAGACCCTTCTAGACCCCCTCAGGACAATTCTAATAGCCCCCAGACCCTTCTAGAGACCCTCAGAGCCTTTCTAAAGGCCTCCACACCCTTCTAATGACCCTCAAGACCCATGTAAAGGCCCCCAGACCCTACTAGATTGCCTCAGGACCCATCTAAAAGCCCCCAGACCCTTCTAATGCCTTTCAGGACCCTTATGAAGGCCACAAGACCCTTCTAATGCCCCTCAGGACCTTTCTAAAGGCCCGCAGACCCTTCTAATGCCCCTCAGTGCATTTATAAAGGTTCCCAGACCCTTCTAGAGCCCGTCAGGACCCTTATAAAGGCCCCCAGACCATTCTAGAGCCCCTCAGGACACTTCTAAAGGCCCGCAGACCATTCTAATGCCCGTCAGGGCCTTTCTAAAGGTCCCCAGACCCTTCTAGAGCCCCTGAAGACCCTTCTAAAGGCCCCCAGACCCTTATAGAGCCCCTCAGGACCCTTCTAAAGTCCCCCAGACCCTGCTAATTCCCCTCAGGGCTTTTATAAGGGCACCCAGACCCTTCTAATGCCCCTCAGGACCCTTATAAAGGCACCCAGACCCTTCTAGAGCCTCTCAGGACAGTTTTAAATGCCTCCAGACCCTTCTAGACCCCCTCAGGACCATTCTAAAGGCCCCCAGAC
Source organism: Coccyzus lansbergi (assembly GCA_033558105.1). Classification (NCBI taxonomy): domain Eukaryota; kingdom Metazoa; phylum Chordata; class Aves; order Cuculiformes; family Coccyzidae; genus Coccyzus; species Coccyzus lansbergi. Next base: position 214,043 of record JAUMJK010000937.1, read on the forward strand.
CCTTCTAATGCCCCTCAGGACCCTTCTAAAGGCCCCCAGACCATTCTAATGCCCTTCAGGGCCTTTCTAAAGGCCCCCAGACACTTCTAATGCCCCTCAGGGCCTTTCTAAAGGCCCCCAGACACTTCTAATGCCCCTCAGGACATTTCTAAAGGCCCCCAGACCCTTCTAGAGCCCCTCAGGACATTTCTAAAGGCACCCAGACCCTTCTAATGCCACTCAGGGCCTTTCTAAAGGCCGCGAGACCCTTATAATCCCCCTGAGGGCCTTTAAAAAGACCCCCAGACCATTCTGGACCCCCTCAGGACAATTCTAATAGACCCCAGACCCTTCTAGAGCCCCTCAGAGCCTTTCTAAAGGCCTCCACACCCTTCTAATGACCCTCAAGACCCATGTAAAGGCCCCCAGACCCTTCTAGATTGCCTCAGGACCTTTCTTAAAGCCCCCAGACGCTTCTAATGCCTTTCAGGGCCTTTCTAAAGGCCTCCACACCCTTCTAATGACCCTCAAGACCCACGTAAAGGCCCCTAGACCCTTCTAGATTGCCTCAGGACCCATCTAAAAGCCCCCAGACCCTTCTAATGCCTTTCAGGTCCCTTATGAAGGCCACAAGACTCTTCTAATGCCCCTCAGGACCTTTCTAAAGGCCCGCAGACCCTTCTAATGCCCCTCAGGGCATTTATAAAGGTTCCCAGACCCTTCTAGAGCCCGTCAGGACCCTTATAAAGGCCCCCAGACCATTCTAGAGCCCCTCAGGACACTTCTAAAGGCCCGCAGACCATTCTAATGCCCGTCAGGGCCTTTCTAAAGGTCCCCAGACCCTTCTACTGCCCCTCAGGAGCATTCTAAAGGCCCCCAGACCCTTCTAATGCCCCACAGGGCCTTTCTAAAGGTCCCCAGACCCTTCTAGAGCCCCTGAAGACCCTTCTAAAGGCCCCCAGACCCTTATAGAGCCCCTCAGGACCCTTCTAAAGTCACCCAGACCCTGCTAATTCCCCTCAGGGCTTTTATAAGGGCACCCAGACCCTTCTAATGCCCCTCAGGACCCTTATAAAGGCACCCAGACCCTTCTAGAGCCTCTCAGGACAGTTTTAAATGCCTCCAGACCCTTCTAGACCCCCTCAGGACCATTCTAAAGGCCCCCAGACCCTTCTAATGCCCCTCAGGACCCTTCTAAAGGCCCCCAGACCCTTCTAATGCCCCTCAGGGCCTTTCTAAAGTACCCCAGACACTTCTAGAACCTCTCAGGGCCTTTCTATATGACCCCAGACCCTTGTAATGCCCCTCAGGGCCTTTCTAAAGGCCCCCAGACACTTCTAATGCCCCTCAGGACATTTCTAAAGGCCCCGAGACCATTCTAGAGCCCCTCAGGACATTTCTAAAGGCACCCAGACCCTTCTAATGCCACTCAGGGCCTTTCTAAAGGCCGCGAGACCCTTATAATCCCCCTGAGGGCCTTTAAAAAGGCCCCCAGACCCTTCTGGACCCCCTCAGGACACTTCTAATAGCCACCAGACCCTTCTAGAGCCCCTCAGAGCCTTTCTAAAGGCCTCCACACCCTTCTAATGACCCTCAAGACCCATGTAAAGGCCCCCAGACCCTTCTAGATTGCATCAGGACCCATCTAAAAGCCCCCAGACCCTTCTAATGCCTTTCAGGGCCTTTCTAAAGGCCTCCACACCCTTCTAATGACCCTCAAGACCCATGTAAAGGCCCCTAGACCCTTCTAGATTGCCTCAGGACCCATCTAAAAGCCCCCAGACCCTTCTAATGCCTTTCAGGACCCTTATGAAGGCCACAAGACCCTTCTAATTTTCCTCAGGAACTTTCTAAAGGACCTCAGACCCTTCTAATGCCCCTCAGGGCATTTATAAAGGTTCCCAGACCCTTCTAGAGCCCGTCAGGACCCCTATAAAGGCCCCCAGACCATTCTAGATTGCCTCAGGACCCACCTAAAAGCCCCCAGACCCTTCTAATGCCTTTCAGGGCCTTTCTAAAGGCCTCCACACCCTTCTAATGACCCTCAAGACCCATGTAAAGGCCCCCAGACCCTTCTAGATTGCCTCAGGACCCACCTAAAAGCCCCCAGACCCTTCTAATGCCTTTCAGGACCCTTATGAAGGCCACAAGACCCTTCTAATGCCCCTCAGGACCTTTCTAAAGGCCCTCAGACCCTTCTAATGCCCTTCAGGGCATTTATAAAGGTTCCCAGAACCTTCTAGAGCCCGTCAGGACCCTTATAAAGGCCCCCAGACCATTCTAGAGCCCCTTAGGACACTTCTAATAGCCCCCAGACCCTTCTAGAGCCCCTCAGGGCCTTTCTAAAGGCCTCCACACCCTTCTAATGACCCTCAAGACCCATGTAAAGGCCCCCAGACCCTTCTAGATTTCCTCAGGACCCATCTAAAAGCCCCCAGACCCTTCTAATGCCTTTCAGGGCCTTTCTGAAGGCTTCCACACCCCTCTAATGACCCTCAAGACCCATGTAAAGGCCCCCAGACCCTTCTAGATTGCCTCAGGACCCATCTTAAAGCCCCCAGACCCTTCTAATGCCTTTCAGGACCCTTATGAAGGCCACAAGACCCTTCTAATGCCCCTCAGGACCTTTCTAAAGGCCCGCAGACCCTTCTAATGCCCCTCAGGGCATTTATAAAGGTTCCCAGACCCTTCTAGAGCCCGTCAGGACCCTTATAAAGGCCCCCAGACCATTCTAGAGCCTTTCAGGACACTTCTAAAGGCCCGCAGACCATTCTAATGCCCGTCAGGGCCTTTCTAAAGGTCCCCAGACCCTTCTACTGCCCCTCAGGAGCATTCTAAAGGCCCCCAGACCCTTCTAATGCCCCACAGGGCCTTTCTAAAGGTCCCCAGACCCTTCTAGAGCCCCTGAAGACCCTTCTAAAGGCCCCCAGACCATTATAGAGCCCCTCAGGACCCTTCTAAAGTCCCCCAGACCCTGCTAATTCCCCTCAGGGCTTTTATAAGGGCACCCAGACCCTTCTAATACCCCTCAGGACCCTTATAAAGGCACCCAGACCCTTCTAGAGCTTCTCAGGACAGTTTTAAATGCCTCCAGACCCTTCTAGACCCCCTCAGGACCATTCTAAAGGCCCCCAGACCCTTCTAATGCCCCTCAGGACCCTTCTAAAGGCCCCCAGACCATTCTAATGCCCCTCAGGGCCTTTCTAAAGGCCCCCAGACACTTCTAATGCCCCTCAGGACATTTCTAAAGGCCCCCAGACCCTTCTAGAGCCCCTCAGGACATTTCTAAAGGCACCCAGACCCTTCTAATGCCACTCAGGGCCTTTCTAAAGGCCGCGAGACCCTTATAATCCCCCTGAGGGCCTTTAAAAAGGCCCCCAGACCATTCTGGACCCCCTCAGGACACTTCTAATAGACCCCAGACCCTTCTAGAGCCCCTCAGAGCCTTTCTAAAGGCCTCCACACCCTTCTAATGACCCTCAAGACCCATGTAAAGGCCCCCAGACCCTTCTAGATTGCCTCAGGACCCTTCTTAAAGCCCCCAGACGCTTCTAATGCCTTTCAGGGCCTTTCTAAAGGCCTCCACACCCTTCTAATGACCCTCAAGACCCACGTAAAGGCCCCTAGACCCTTCTAGATTGCCTCAGGACCCATCTAAAAGCCCCCAGACCCTTCTAATGCCTTTCAGGACCCTTATGAAGGCCACAAGACCCTTCTAATTTTCCTCAGGAACTTTCTAAAGGCCCTCAGACCCTTCTAATGCCCCTCAGGGCATTTATAAAGGTTCCCAGACCCTTCTAGAGCCCGTCAGGACCCCTATAAAGGCCCCCAGACCATTCTAGATTGTCTCAGGACCCACCTAAAAGCCCCCAGACCCTTCTAATGCCTTTCAGGGCCTTTCTAAAGGCCTCCACACCCTTCTAATGACCCTCAAGACCCATGTAAAGGCCCCTAGACCCTTCTAGTTTGCCTCAGGACCCATCTAAAAGCCCCCAGACCCTTCTAATGCCTTTCAGGACCCTTATGAAGGCCATAAGACCCTTCTAATGCCCCTCAGGACCTTTCTAAAGGCCCGCAGACCCTTCTAATGCCCCTCAGGGCATTTATAAAGGTTCCCAGACCCTTCTAGAGCCCGTCAGGACCCTTATAAAGGCCCCCAGACCATTCTAGAGCCCCTCAGGACACTTCTAAAGGCCCGCAGACCATTCTAATGCCCGTCAGGGCCTTTCTAAAGGTCCCCAGACCCTTCTACTGCCCCTCAGGAGCATTCTAAAGGCCCCCAGACCCTTCTAATGCCCCACAGGGCCTTTCTAAAGGTCCCCAGACCCTTCTAGAGCCCCTGAAGACCCTTCTAAAGGCCCCCAGACCCTTATAGAGCCCCTCAGGACCTTTCTAAAGTCCCCCAGACCCTGCTAATTTCCCTCAGGACTTTATAAGGGCACCCAGACCCTTCTAATGCCCCTCAGGACCCTGATAAAGGCACCCAGACCCTTCTAGAGCCTCTCAGGACAGTTTTAAATGCCTCCAGACCCTTCTAGACCCCCTCAGGACCATTCTAAAGGCCCCCAGACCCTTCTAATGCCCCTCAGGACCCTTCTAAAGGCCCCCAGACCCTTCTAATGCCCCTCAGGGCCTTTCTAAAGTACCCCAGACACTTCTAGAACCTCTCAGGGCCTTTCTATATGACCCCAGACCCTTGTAATGCCCCTCAGGGCCTTTCTAAAGGCCCCCATACCCTTCTAATGCCCCTCAGGACATTTCTAAAGGCCCCCAGACCCTTCTAGAGCCCCTCAGGACATTTCTAAAGGCACCCAGACCCTTCTAATGCCACTCAGGGCCTTTCTAAAGGCCGCGAGACCCTTATAATCCCCCTGAGGGCCTTTAAAAAGGCCCCCAGACCCTTCTGGACCCCCTCAGGACACTTCTAATAGCCCCCAGACCCTTCTAGAGCCCCTCAGGGCCTTTCTAAAGGCCTCCACACCCTTCTAATGACCCTCAAGGCCCATGTAAAGGCCCCCAGACCCTTCTAGATTGCCTCAGGACCCATCTAAAAGCCCCCAGACCCTTCTAATGCCTTTCAGGGCCTTTCTAAAGGCCTCCACACCCTTCTAATGACCCTCAAGACCCATGTAAAGGCCCCTAGACCCTTCTAGATTGCCTCAGGACCCATCTAAAAGCCCCCAGACCCTTCTAATGCCTTTCAGGACCCTTATGAAGGCCACAAGACCCTTCTAATGCCCCTCAGGACCTTTCTAAAGGCCCGCAGACCCTTCTAATGCCCCTCAGGGCATTTATAAAGGTTCCCAGACCCTTCTAGAGACCGTCAGGACCCTTATAAAGGCCCCCAGACCATTCTAGAGCCCCTCAGGACACTTCTAAAGGCCCGCAGACCATTCTAATGCCCGTCAGGGCCTTTCTAAAGGTCCCCAGACCCTTCTACTGCCCGTCAGGAGCATTCTAAAGACCCTAGACCCTTCTAATTCCCCACAGGGCCTTTCTAAAGGTCCCCAGACCCTTCTAGAGCCCCTGAAGACCCTTCTAAAGGCCCCCAGACCCTTCTAATGCCACTCAGGGCCTTTCTCAAGGCCGCGAGACCCTGCTAATGCCCCTCAGGGCTTTTATAAGGGCACCCAGACCCTTCTAATGCCCCTCAGGACCCTTATAAAGGCACCCAGACTCTTCTAGATCCTCTCAGGACAGTTTTAAATGCCACAAGACCTTTCTAGACCCCCTCAGGACCATTCTAAAGGCCCCCAGACCCTTCTAATGCTTTTCAGGACCCTTCTAAAGGCCCCCAGACCCTTCTAATGCCCCTCAGGGCCTTTCTAAAGGCACCCAGACACTTCTAGAACCTCTCAGGGCCTTTCTATATGACCCCAGACCCTTGTAATGCCCCTCAGGGCCATTCTAAAGGCCCCCATACCCTTCTAATGCCCCTCAGGACATTTCTAAAGGACTCCAGACCCTTCTAGAGTGCCTCAGGACATTTCTAAAGGCACCCAGACCCTTCTAATGCCACTCAGGGCCTTTCTAAAGGCCGCGAGACCCTTATAATCCCCGTGAGGGCCTTTAAAAAGGCCCCCAGACCCTTCTGGACCCCCTCAGGACACTTCTAATAGCCACCAGACCCTTCTAGAGCCCCTCAGAGCCTTTCTAAAGGCCTCCACACCCTTCTAATGACCCTCAAGACCCATGTAAAGGCCCCCAGACCCTTCTAGATTGCATCAGGACCCATCTAAAAGCCCCCAGACCCTTCTAATGCCTTTCAGGGCCTTTCTAAAGGCCTCCACACCCTTCTAATGACCCTCAAGACCCATGTAAAGGCCCCTAGACCCTTCTAGATTGCCTCAGGACCCATCTAAAAGCCCCCAGACCCTTCTAATGCCTTTCAGGACCCTTATGAAGGCCACAAGACCCTTCTAATTTTCCTCAGGAACTTTCTAAAGGCCCTCAGACCCTTCTAATGCCCCTCAGGGCATTTATAAAGGTTCCCAGACCCTTCTAGAGCCCGTCAGGACCCTTATAAAGGCCCCCAGACCATTCTAGAGCCCCTCAGGACACTTCTAAAGGCCCGCAGACCATTCTAATGCCCGTCAGGGCCTTTCTAAAGGTCCCCAGACCCTTCTACTGCCCCTCAGGAGCATTCTAAAGGCCCCCAGACCCTTCTAATGCCCCACAGGGCCTTTCTAAAGGTCCCCAGACCCTTCTAGAGCCCCTGAAGACTTTTCTAAAGGCCCCCAGACCCTTATAGAGCCCCTCAGGACCTTTCTAAAGTCCCCCAGACCCTGCTAATTTCCCTCAGGGCTTTTATAAGGGCACCCAGACCCTTCTAATGCCCCTCAGGACCCTGATAAAGGCACCCAGACCCTTCTAGAGCCTCTCAGGACAGTTTTAAATGCCTCCAGACCCTTCTAGACCCCCTCAGGACCATTCTAAAGGCCCCCAGACCCTTCTAATGCCCCTCAGGACCCTTCTAAAGGCCCCCAGACCCTTCTAATGCCCCTCAGGGCCTTTCTAAAGTACCCCAGACACTTCTAGAACCTCTCAGGGCCTTTCTATATGACCCCAGACCCTTGTAATGCCCCTCAGGGCCTTTCTAAAGGCCCCCAGACACTTCTAATGCCTATCAGGACATTTCTAAAGGCCCCCAGACCCTTCTAGAGCCCCTCAGGACATTTCTAAAGGCACCCAGACCCTTCTAATGCCACTCAGGGCCTTTCTAAAGGCCGCGAGACCCTTATAATCCCCCTGAGGGCCTTTAAAAAGGCCCCCAGACCCTTCTGGACCCCCTCAGGACACTTCTAATAGCCACCAGACCCTTCTAGAGCCCCTCAGAGCCTTTCTAAAGGCCTCCACACCCTTCTAATGACCCTCAAGACCCATGTAAAGGCCCCCAGACCCTTCTAGATTGCATCAGGACCCATCTAAAAGCCCCCAGACCCTTCTAATGCCTTTCAGGGCCTTTCTAAAGGCCTCCACACCCTTCTAATGACCCTCAAGACCCATGTAAAGGCCCCTAGACCCTTCTAGATTGCCTCAGGACCCATCTAAAAGCCCCCAGACCCTTCTAATGCCTTTCAGGACCCTTATGAAGGCCACAAGACCCTTCTAATTTTCCTCAGGAACTTTCTAAAGGCCCTCAGACCCTTCTAATGCCCCTCAGGGCATTTATAAAGGTTCCCAGACCCTTCTAGAGCCCGTCAGGACCCCTATAAAGGCCCCCAGACCATTCTAGATTGTCTCAGGACCCACCTAAAAGCCCCCAGACCCTTCTAATGCCTTTCAGGGCCTTTCTAAAGGCCTCCACACCCTTCTAATGACCCTCAAGACCCATGTAAAGGCCCCTAGACCCTTCTAGTTTGCCTCAGGACCCATCTAAAAGCCCCCAGACCCTTCTAATGCCTTTCAGGACCCTTATGAAGGCCATAAGACCCTTCTAATGCCCCTCAGGACCTTTCTAAAGGCCCGCAGACCCTTCTAATGCCCCTCAGGGCATTTATAAAGGTTCCCAGACCCTTCTAGAGCCCGTCAGGACCCTTATAAAGGCCCCCAGACCATTCTAGAGCCCCTCAGGACACTTCTAAAGGCCCGCAGACCATTCTAATGCCCGTCAGGGCCTTTCTAAAGGTCCCCAGACCCTTCTACTGCCCCTCAGGAGCATTCTAAAGGCCCCCAGACCCTTCTAATGCCCCACAGGGCCTTTCTAAAGGTCCCCAGACCCTTCTAGAGCCCCTGAAGACCCTTCTAAAGGCCCCCAGACCCTTATAGAGCCCCTCAGGACCTTTCTAAAGTCCCCCAGACCCTGCTAATTTCCCTCAGGACTTTATAAGGGCACCCAGACCCTTCTAATGCCCCTCAGGACCCTGATAAAGGCACCCAGACCCTTCTAGAGCCTCTCAGGACAGTTTTAAATGCCTCCAGACCCTTCTAGACCCCCTCAGGACCATTCTAAAGGCCCCCAGACCCTTCTAATGCCCCTCAGGACCCTTCTAAAGGCCCCCAGACCCTTCTAATGCCCCTCAGGGCCTTTCTAAAGTACCCCAGACACTTCTAGAACCTCTCAGGGCCTTTCTATATGACCCCAGACCCTTGTAATGCCCCTCAGGGCCTTTCTAAAGGCCCCCATACCCTTCTAATGCCCCTCAGGACATTTCTAAAGGCCCCCAGACCCTTCTAGAGCCCCTCAGGACATTTCTAAAGGCACCCAGACCCTTCTAATGCCACTCAGGGCCTTTCTAAAGGCCGCGAGACCCTTATAATCCCCCTGAGGGCCTTTAAAAAGGCCCCCAGACCCTTCTGGACCCCCTCAGGACACTTCTAATAGCCCCCAGACCCTTCTAGAGCCCCTCAGAGCCTTTCTAAAGGCCTCCACACCCTTCTAATGACCCTCAAGACCCATGTAAAGGCCCCCAGACCCTTCTAGATTGCCTCAGGACCCATCTAAAAGCCCCCAGACCCTTCTAATGCCTTTCAGGGCCTTTCTAAAGGCCTCCACACCCTTCTAATGACCCTCAAGACCCATGTAAAGGCCCCTAGACCCTTCTAGATTGCCTCAGGACCCATCTAAAAGCCCCCAGACCCTTCTAATGCCTTTCAGGACCCTTATGAAGGCCACAAGACCCTTCTAATGCCCCTCAGGACCTTTCTAAAGGCCCGCAGACCCTTCTAATGCCCCTCAGGGCATTTATAAAGGTTCCCAGACCCTTCTAGAGACCGTCAGGACCCTTATAAAGGCCCCCAGACCATTCTAGAGCCCCTCAGGACACTTCTAAAGGCCCGCAGACCATTCTAATGCCCGTCAGGGCCTTTCTAAAGGTCCCCAGACCCTTCTACTGCCCCTCAGGAGCATTCTAAAGGCCCCCAGACCCTTCTAATGCCCCACAGGGCCTTTCTAAAGGTCCCCAGACCCTTCTAGAGCCCCTGAAGACTTTTCTAAAGGCCCCCAGACCCTTATAGAGCCCCTCAGGACCTTTCTAAAGTCCCCCAGACCCTGCTAATTTCCCTCAGGGCTTTTATAAGGGCACCCAGACCCTTCTAATGCCCCTCAGGACCCTGATAAAGGCACCCAGACCCTTCTAGAGCCTCTCAGGACAGTTTTAAATGCCTCCAGACCCTTCTAGACCCCCTCAGGACCATTCTAAAGGCCCCCAGACCCTTCTAATGCCCCTCAGGACCCTTCTAAAGGCCCCCAGACCCTTCTAATGCCCCTCAGGGCCTTTCTAAAGTACCCCAGACACTTCTAGAACCTCTCAGGGCCTTTCTATATGACCCCAGACCCTTGTAATGCCCCTCAGGGCCTTTCTAAAGGCCCCCAGACACTTCTAATGCCTATCAGGACATTTCTAAAGGCCCCCAGACCCTTCTAGAGCCCCTCAGGACATTTCTAAAGGCACCCAGACCCTTCTAATGCCACTCAGGGCCTTTCTAAAGGCCGCGAGACCCTTATAATCCCCCTGAGGGCCTTTAAAAAGGCCCCCAGACCCTTCTGGACCCCCTCAGGACACTTCTAATAGCCACCAGACCCTTCTAGAGCCCCTCAGAGCCTTTCTAAAGGCCTCCACACCCTTCTAATGACCCTCAAGACCCATGTAAAGGCCCCCAGACCCTTCTAGATTGCATCAGGACCCATCTAAAAGCCCCCAGACCCTTCTAATGCCTTTCAGGGCCTTTCTAAAGGCCTCCACACCCTTCTAATGACCCTCAAGACCCATGTAAAGGCCCCTAGACCCTTCTAGATTGCCTCAGGACCCATCTAAAAGCCCCCAGACCCTTCTAATGCCTTTCAGGACCCTTATGAAGGCCACAAGACCCTTCTAATTTTCCTCAGGAACTTTCTAAAGGCCCTCAGACCCTTCTAATGCCCCTCAGGGCATTTATAAAGGTTCCCAGACCCTTCTAGAGCCCGTCAGGACCCCTATAAAGGCCCCCAGACCATTCTAGATTGTCTCAGGACCCACCTAAAAGCCCCCAGACCCTTCTAATGCCTTTCAGGGCCTTTCTAAAGGCCTCCACACCCTTCTAATGACCCTCAAGACCCATGTAAAGGCCCCTAGACCCTTCTAGTTTGCCTCAGGACCCATCTAAAAGCCCCCAGACCCTTCTAATGCCTTTCAGGACCCTTATGAAGGCCATAAGACCCTTCTAATGCCCCTCAGGACCTTTCTAAAGGCCCGCAGACCCTTCTAATGCCCCTCAGGGCATTTATAAAGGTTCCCAGACCCTTCTAGAGCCCGTCAGGACCCTTATAAAGGCCCCCAGACCATTCTAGAGCCCCTCAGGACACTTCTAAAGGCCCGCAGACCATTCTAATGCCCGTCAGGGCCTTTCTAAAGGTCCCCAGACCCTTCTACTGCCCCTCAGGAGCATTCTAAATGCCCCCAGACCGTTCTAATGCCCCACAGGGCCTTTCTAAAGGTCCCCAGACCCTTCTAGAGCCCCTGAAGACCCTTCTAAAGGCCCCCAGACCCTTATAGAGCCCCTCAGGACCTTTCTAAAGTCCCCCAGACCCTGCTAATTTCCCTCAGGGCTTTTATAAGGGCACCCAGACCCTTCTAATGCCCCTCAGGACCCTGATAAAGGCACCCAGACCCTTCTAGAGCCTCTCAGGACAGTTTTAAATGCCTCCAGACCCTTCTAGACCCCCTCAGGACCATTCTAAAGGCCCCCAGACCCTTCTAATGCCCCTCAGGACCCTTCTAAAGGCCCCCAGACCCTTCTAATGCCCCTCAGGGCCTTTCTAAAGTACCCCAGACACTTCTAGAACCTCTCAGGGCCTTTCTATATGACCCCAGACCCTTGTAATGCCCCTCAGGGCCTTTCTAAAGGCCCCCATACCCTTCTAATGCCCCTCAGGACATTTCTAAAGGCCCCCAGACCCTTCTAGAGCCCCTCAGGACATTTCTAAAGGCACCCAGACCCTTCTAATGCCACTCAGGGCCTTTCTAAAGGCCGCGAGACCCTTATAATCCCCCTGAGGGCCTTTAAAAAGGCCCCCAGACCCTTCTGGACCCCCTCAGGACACTTCTAATAGCCCCCAGACCCTTCTAGAGCCCCTCAGAGCCTTTCTAAAGGCCTCCACACCCTTCTAATGACCCTCAAGACCCATGTAAAGGCCCCCAGACCCTTCTAGATTGCCTCAGGACCCATCTAAAAGCCCCCAGACCCTTCTAATGCCTTTCAGGGCCTTTCTAAAGGCCTCCACACCCTTCTAATGACCCTCAAGACCCATGTAAAGGCCCCTAGACCCTTCTAGATTGCCTCAGGACCCATCTAAAATCCCCCAGACCCTTCTAATGCCTTTCAGGACCCTTATGAAGGCCACAAGACCCTTCTAATGCCCCTCAGGACCTTTCTAAAGGCCCGCAGACCCTTCTAATGCCCCTCAGGGCATTTATAAAGGTTCCCAGACCCTTCTAGAGACCGTCAGGACCCTTATAAAGGCCCCCAGACCATTCTAGAGCCCCTCAGGGCACTTCTAAAGGCCCGCAGACCATTCTAATGCCCGTCAGGGCCTTTCTAAAGGTCCCCAGACCCTTCTACTGCCCGTCAGGAGCATTCTAAAGACCCTAGACCCTTCTAATTCCCCACAGGGCCTTTCTAAAGGTCCCCAGACCCTTCTAGAGCCCCTGAAGACCCTTCTAAAGGCCCCCAGACCCTTCTAATGCCACTCAGGGCCTTTCTCAAGGCCGCGAGACCCTGCTAATGCCCCTCAGGGCTTTTATAAGGGCACCCAGACCCTTCTAATGCCCCTCAGGACCCTTATAAAGGCACCCAGACTCTTCTAGATCCTCTCAGGACAGTTTTAAATGCCACAAGACCTTTCTAGACCCCCTCAGGACCATTCTAAAGGCCCCCAGACCCTTCTAATGCCCTTCAGGACCCTTCTAAAGGCCCCCAGACCCTTCTAATGCCCCTCAGGGCCTTTCTAAAGGCACCCAGACACTTCTAGAACCTCTCAGGGCCTTTCTATATGACCCCAGACCCTTGTAATGCCCCTCAGGGCCATTCTAAATGCCCCCATACCCTTCTAATGCCCCTCAGGACATTTCTAAAGGACTCCAGACCCTTCTAGAGTGCCTCAGGACATTTCTAAAGGCACCCAGACCCTTCTAATGTCACTCAGGGCCTTTCTAAAGGCCGCGAGACCCTTATAATCCCACTGAGGGCCTTTAAAAAGGCCCCCAGACCCTTCTGGACCCATTCAGGACGCTTCTAATAGCCCCCAGACCCTTCTAGAGCCCCTCAGGGCCTTTCTAAAGGCCTCCACACCCTTCTAATGACCCTCAAGACCCATGTAAAGGCCCCCAGACCCTTCTAGATTGCCTCAGGACCCATCTAAAAGCCCCCAGACCCTTCTAATGCCTTTCAGGGCCTTTCTAAAGGCCTCCACACCCTTCTAATGACCCTCAAGACCCATGTAAAGGCCCCCAGACCCTTCTAGATTGCCTCAGGATTCATCTAAAAGCCCCCAGACGCTTCTAATGCCTTTCAGGACCCTTATGAAGGCCACAAGACCCTTCTAATGCCCCTCAGGACCTTTCTAAATGCCCTCAGACCTTTCTAATGCCCCTCAGGGCATTTATAAAGGTTCCCAGACCCTTCTAGTGCCCGTCAGGACCCTTATAAAGGCCCCCAGACCATTCTAGAGCCCCTCAGGACACTTCTAAAGGCCCGCAGACCATTCTAATGCCCGTCAGGGCCTTTCTAAAGGTCCCCAGACCCTTCTAGAGCCCCTGAAGACCCTTCTAAAGGCCCCCAGACCCTTTAATGCCCCACAGGGCCTTTTTAAAGGTCCCCAGACCCTTCTAGAGCCCCTGAAGACCCTTCTAAAGGCCCCCAGACCCTTATGGAGCCGCTCAGGACCCTTCTAAAGTCCCCCAGACCCTGCTAATTCCCCTCAGGGCTTTTATAGGTCACCCAGACCCTTCTAATGCCCCTCAGGACCCTTATAAAGGCACCCAGACCCTTCTAGAGCCTCTCAGGACAGTTTTAAATGCCTCCAGACCCTTCTAGAACCACTCAGGACCATTCTAAAGACCCCAGACCCTTCTAATGCCCATCAGGAGCACCTAAATGTCCCCAGACCCTTCTAGAGCCCCTGAAGACCCTTCTAAAGGCTCCCAGACCCTTCTAATGCCACTCAGGGCCTTTCTAAAGGCCGCGAGACCCTTATAATCCCCTTGAGGGCCTTTAAAAAGGCCCCCAGACCCTTCTGGACCCCCTTAGCATGCTTCTAATAGCCCCCAGACCCTTCTAATGCCACTCAGGGCTTTCTAAAGGTCGCGAGACCCTTTTAATCCCCCTGAGGGCCTTTAAAAAGGCCCCCAGACCCTTCTGTTCCCACTCGGGACGCTTCTAATGGCCCCCAGACCCTTCTAGAGCCCCTCAGGGCCTTTCTAAGGCCTCCACACCCTTTCTAATGACCCTCAAGACCCATGTAAAGGCCCCCAGACCCTTCTGGATTGCCTCAGGACCCATCTAAAAGCCCCCAGACCCTTCTAATACCTTTCAGGACCCTTATGAAGGCCACAAGACCCTTCTAATGCTCCTCAGGACCTTTCTAAGACCCTCAGACCCTTCTAATGCCCCTCAGGGAATTTATAAAGGTTCCCAGACTATGGACACAAGACAGATACTAAAGACTGGGGGGAAGCGGGGCGGGGTGGGGAGAAAGAGAAAACAACACAGAAAAATAAAAGAGTATGGTTATAGGGATGCCAGAAAATAAAAATTGTATTGCAGTACAGTAAATGAAAGGAACCGAAAAGTCTAGCTCTAAGATCTTTGCTATCTAGTCACCTTACCGTCACGAGAAGCGGCATCGCAATGAAAGCTTGCATACTGTTATTTCTGATAAGAACGCTTTTGGGCATAATAACGGCATAGTTCTTAGCAAAAATGTAAGGTATAGTCAGTAAAACACAGGTGCTCCCCATTTCCTATTTATACCTTTGAGCTAGTTCACCCCACCCCCTTCACAGGTGATGTGCATGAAGGCCCAGGGTGTATATAAGCCCCAGGCCTTGCCCACAGAGTTCATTCGGCCTCTGGCTTCCCTCGAGGTCAGAGTTCTGCCGCCGCTTTACCTTCTTGCGGCCGATGAGGGTGTGCTGGAAAGGTAAGCTTATTTTTTTTTTCTTTTACAGTGCTTTGTCTTTGTTTAGCATTTCTGGTTATGGGGTCAGTTCTGGGTGTTCCTCTTTCTGTGGGGTCGATGTTTTTATCCTAGAATCTCTGCAGTTTGTAGTTGGCTCCTTACGGGACATAACAATTTAGATTTTAGTACACTTGCCTAGAGGAGTAAGTTGATTCCATGGGTCGGTAGATGATGCAAGGGACCAGGGGAACCCTGGGAAAGGCTGAGAAGTACAGCTCTCGAGGAATATCAGCTCATAAGGGTCAAGGGATTAAAATATAGTGCAGGTTCTGTTAGGAAAAACCAGAGTTCTTTGTCTGATTTTTCAGGGGTGCGGAAGGACTTTAATGGTTTAGAACTGGGAAAGGAAGATAGCTTCATCAGACTTTCTCGGATCGGTTTGGCGGTCAGATGCAAGCGTCATTCAGGTTTCTGTCGTTCCAGTCTCTCTGCAGCCAGTAGGAGGTAACGATGCGATTGAGACACAGATTCAGACACGAGGTATGGATTATTTGGACTCTCGTGTGGCAATTGCCAGTTTGCATATCGGAGGAATTTGATCTTGAGAAGTTTCGGTCGCCTTAAAAATGTACTCTCTGGGACTGAGATCTCTGCTCCCTCGTCCCTTCTACTTATTGCATTGTTCGAGTGACTTATTTGCACCCATCCCGTCTTCATCTGTCTGAATATCGGATACTTTGCTACTTGAAAGTATGGATTTGCTGCCTATCTGCAGCGCAGGATTCCGTCCTTGTCTTCCACTGTATTTCTCAGGGAAGAGGACGGTCATCGTTTTGCCTCGTAACAGTTAACAGCTGAGCGATCATTCCTCATCCGGTCTGTGGGCACACGAGCCTCCCTCGTTTAGAAGAGCTTGGGATTTTTCCAAACTTACTGGGGAGATTTGCTCTATTATCGCTCACAGCGGTCGGAACCTCGTTCCTGTTATCCATTGTGTGGATTTTTATGTTCATAGACTTTCCAGTTTAGGTCTTAAAGGAGTCAGTTCCCACCGTTGTGAACTTTTCATCGGCTGCTTGCCTTTGTCCTTCCAGTGTCCATTACTGTCTGGTAAGTGTTCTGATTTTTTAGGTCTTCTGTGTCGATTCTTTTTGAGAACCGGTAAAGGTTGTAATTTTTCAAGTTCTTTTTGTTTACTGCTGTAACTAAAGTCTAGTAAAATTCCTAGAATTTTGATCCGCACAGCTCATCTGTCTTTTGTCCCGGCTATCGGCACTACTATGTTCCTGTAACGGGAGCGGCGGAGAGAAGAGGTAAGCGGACCGTGTGGCATTTTGGCGTGCCTGTGAGGTAGTTGGGCTCACTCTTAAGGGGCTGGCGGCGAGGAGGAAACTAAGTATGTCTCGAAGAGTAAAGTAGTAGCATTTGTTATCTCGATTATGTACGGAACCTTTGGTTTGGCAGGTGCCCTGACAGTTTTGCAGCGGGTTTAGTACAAGATGTCGGCAGTGAGCAGTGTGATGCTGACTTAGCACTCTGTTTGCTGTCTCTTTTTTTTTTTTTTTTGTGTGTGTGTGTATTATAGTCCAGGACAATGTGACAGTGCAGGATTTTTCCAGTTACTTGATGCAGTTAGAGGTTTTTTGCCTGGGATGGCTTTGGGTCCTCGGTCCTCAGGAAGTTAAGAGGGCTGTGGTTTTTGCCGGGAAGAGGGCAGAATGTCGAGAGCAGCAAGGAGGAGATTTAGCGTAGGGTAGAAGGTTGCGCGGGGAGAGTTTGCCTCGTTACAGATTTGGAGAAGGGTTTAATTTTCAGCCCCAAGCTAGCGTGCGCCAGGCAGGGCAGTTCCAGCCTGTATCTGTCTTTCAGGACCCTTATAAAGGCCACAAGACCCTTCTAATGCCCCTCAGGACCTTTCTAAAGGCCCTCAGACCCTTCTAGTGCCCCTCAGGGCATTTATAAAGGTTCCCAGACCCTTCTAGAGCCTGTCAGGACCCTTATAAAGGCCCCCAGACCCCTCTAGAGCACCTCAGAACACTTCTAAAGGCCTGCAGACCATTCTAATGCCTGTCAGGGCCTTTATAAAGGTCCCCAGACCCTTCTACTGCCCCTCAGGAGCATTCTAAAGGCCCCCAGACCCTTCTAATGCCCCACAGGGCCTTTCTAAAGGTCCCCAGACCCTTCTAGAGCCCCTCAAGACCCTTCTAAAGGCCCCCAGACCCTTATAGAGCCCCTCAGGACCAATCTAAAGTCCCCCAGACCCTGCTAATTCCCCTCAGGGCTTTTATAAGGGCACCCAGACCCTTCTAATGCCCCTCAGGACATTTCTAAAGGCCCCCAGAACATTCTAGAGCCCCTCAGGACATTTCTAAAGGCACCCAGACCCTTGTAATGCCACTCAGGGCCTTTCTAAAGGCCGCGAGACCCTTATAATCCCCCTGAGGGCCTTTAAAAAGGCCCCCAGACCCTTCTGGACCCCCTCAGGACGCTTCTAATAGCCCCCAGACCCTTCTAGAGCCCCTCAGGGCCTTTCTAAAGGCCTCCACACCCTTCTAATGACCCTCAAGACCCATGTAAAGGCCCCCAGACCCTTCTAGATTGCCTCAGGACCCATCTAAAAGCCCCCAGACCCTTCTAATGCCTTTCAGAGCCTTTCTAAAGGCCTCCACACACTTCTAATGACCCTCAAGACCAATGTAAAGGCCTCTAGACCCTTCTAGATTGCCTCAGGACCCATCTAAAAGCCCCCAGACCCTTCTAATGCCTTTCAGGACCCTTATGAAGAACACAAGACCCTTCTAATGCCCCTCAGGACCTATCTAAAGGCACTCAGACCCTTCTAATGCCCCTCAGGACCCTTCTAAAGGCCCCTAGACCCTTCTAATGCCCCTCAGGGCCTTTCTAAAGTACCCCAGACATTTCTAGAACCTCTCAGGGCCTTTCTATATGACCCCAGACCCTTGTAATGCCCATCAGGGCTTTTCTAAAGTCCCCCATACCCTTCTAATGCCCCTCAGGACATTTCTAAAGGCCCCCAGACCCTTCTAGAGCCTCTCAGGACATTTCTAAAGGCACCCAGACCCTTCTAATGCCACTCAGGGCCATTCTAAAGGCCGTGAGACCCTTATAATCCCCCTGAGGGCCTTTAAAAAGGCCCCCAGACCCTTCTGGACCCCCTCAGGATGCTTCTAATAGCCCCCAGACCCTTCTAGAGCCCCTCAGGGCCTTTCTAAAGGCCTCCACACCCTTCTAATGACCCTCAAGACCCATGTAAAGGCCCCCAGACCCTTCTAGATTGCCTAAGGACCCATCTAAAAGCCCCCAGACCCTTCTAATGCCTTTCAGGGCCTTTCTAAAGGCCTCCACACCCTTCTAATGACCCTCAAGACACATGTAAAGGCCCCCAGACCCTTCTAGATTGCCTCAGGACCCATCCAAAAGCCCCCAGACCCTTCTAATGCCTTTCAGGACCCTTATGAAGGCCACAAGACCCTTCTAATGCCCCTCAGGACCTTTCTAAAGGCCCTCAGACCCTTCTAGTGCCCCTCAGGGCATTTATAAAGGTTCCCAGACCCTTCTAGAGCCCGTCAGGACAATTATAAAGGTCCCCAGACCCTTCTACTGCCCCTCAGGAGCATTCTAAAGGCCCCCAGACCCTTCTAATGCCCGTCAGGGCCTTTCTAAAGGTCCCCAGACCCTTCTACTGCCCCTCAGGAGCATTCTAAAGGCCCCCAGACCCTTCTAATGCCCGTCAGGGCCTTTCTAAAGGTCCCCAGACCCTTCTAGAGCCCCTGAAGACCCTTCTAAAGGCCCCCAGACCCTTCTAGAGCCCATCAGAACCCTTCTAAAGTCCCCCAGACCCTGCTAATTCCCCTCAGGGCTTTTATAAGGGCACCCAGACCTTTCTAATGCCCCTCAGGACGTTTCTAAAGGCCCCCAGAACCTTCTAGAGCCCCTCAGGACATTTCTAAAGGCACCCAGACCCTTCTAGAGCCCCTCAGGACATTTCTATATGACCCCAGACCCTTCTAATGCCACTCAGGGCCTTTCTAAAGGCCGCGAGACCCTTATAATCCCCCTGAGGGCCTTTAAAAAGGCCCCCAGACCCTTCTGGACCCCCTCAGGGCGCTTCTAATAGCCCCCAGACCCTTCTAGAGCCCCTCAGGGCCTTTCTAAAGGCCTCCACACCCTTCTAATGACCCTCAAGACCCATGTAAAGGCACCCAGACCCTTCTAGATTGCCTAAGGACCCATCTAAAAGCCCCCAGACCCTTCTAATGCCTTTCAGGGCCTTTCTAAAGGCCTCCACAACCTTCTAATGACCCTCAAGACCCATGTAAAGGCCCCTAGACCCTTCTAGATTGCCTCAGGACCCATCTAAAAGCCCCCAGACCCTTCTAATGCCTTTCAGGACCCTTATGAAGGACACAAGACCCTTCTAATGCCCCTCAGGACCTTTCTAAAGGCCCTCAGACCCTTCTAATGCCCCTCAGGGCATTTATAAAGGTTCCCAGACCCTTCTAGAGCCCGTCAGGACAATTATAAAGGTCCCCAGACCCTTCTACTGCCCCTCAGGACATTTCTAAAGGCCCCCAGACCCTTCTAGAGCCCCTCAGGACATTTCTAAAGGCACCCAGACCCTTCTAATGCCACTCAGGGCCTTTCTAAAGGCTGCGATACCCTTATAATCCCCCTGAGGGCCTTTAAAAAGGCCCCCAGACCCTTCTGGACCCTTTCAGGACGCTTCTAATAGCCCCCAGACTGTTCTAGAGCCCCTCAGGGCCTTTCTAAAGGCCTCCACACCCTTCTAATGACCCTCAAGACCCATGTAAAGGCCCCCAGACCCTTCTAGATTGCCTCAGGACCCATCTAAAAGCCCCCAGACCCTTCTAATGCCTTTCAGAGCCTTTCTAAAGGCCTCCACACACTTCTAATGACCCTCAAGACCAATGTAAAGGCCTCTAGACCCTTCTAGATTGCCTCAGGACCCATCTAAAAGCCCCCAGACCCTTCTAATGCCTTTCAGGACCCTTATGAAGAACACAAGACCCTTCTAATGCCCCTCAGGACCTATCTAAAGGCACTCAGACCCTTCTAATGCCCCTCAGGACCCTTCTAAAGGCCCCTAGACCCTTCTAATGCCCCTCAGGGCCTTTCTAAAGTACCCCAGACATTTCTAGAACCTCTCAGGGCCTTTCTATATGACCCCAGACCCTTGTAATGCCCATCAGGGCTTTTCTAAAGTCCCCCATACCCTTCTAATGCCCCTCAGGACATTTCTAAAGGCCCCCAGACCCTTCTAGAGCCTCTCAGGACATTTCTAAAGGCACCCAGACCCTTCTAATGCCACTCAGGGCCATTCTAAAGGCCGTGAGACCCTTATAATCCCCCTGAGGGCCTTTAAAAAGGCCCCCAGACCCTTCTGGACCCCCTCAGGATGCTTCTAATAGCCCCCAGACCCTTCTAGAGCCCCTCAGGGCCTTTCTAAAGGCCTCCACACCCTTCTAATGACCCTCAAGACCCATGTAAAGGCCCCCAGACCCTTCTAGATTGCCTAAGGACCCATCTAAAAGCCCCCAGACCCTTCTAATGCCTTTCAGGGCCTTTCTAAAGGCCTCCACACCCTTCTAATGACCCTCAAGACACATGTAAAGGCCCCCAGACCCTTCTAGATTGCCTCAGGACCCATCCAAAAGCCCCCAGACCCTTCTAATGCCTTTCAGGACCCTTATGAAGGCCACAAGACCCTTCTAATGCCCCTCAGGACCTTTCTAAAGGCCCTCAGACCCTTCTAGTGCCCCTCAGGGCATTTATAAAGGTTCCCAGACCCTTCTAGAGCCCGTCAGGACAATTATAAAGGTCCCCAGACCCTTCTACTGCCCCTCAGGAGCATTCTAAAGGCCCCCAGACCCTTCTAATGCCCGTCAGGGCCTTTCTAAAGGTCCCCAGACCCTTCTACTGCCCCTCAGGAGCATTCTAAAGGCCCCCAGACCCTTCTAATGCCCGTCAGGGCCTTTCTAAAGGTCCCCAGACCCTTCTAGAGCCCCTGAAGACCCTTCTAAAGGCCCCCAGACCCTTCTAGAGCCCATCAGGACCCTTCTAAAGTCCCCCAGACCCTGCTAATTCCCCTCAGGGCTTTTATAAGGGCACCCAGACCTTTCTAATGCCCCTCAGGACGTTTCTAAAGGCCCCCAGAACCTTCTAGAGCCCCTCAGGACATTTCTAAAGGCACCCAGACCCTTCTAGAGCCCCTCAGGACATTTCTATATGACCCCAGACCCTTCTAATGCCACTCAGGGCCTTTCTAAAGGCCGCGAGACCCTTATAATCCCCCTGAGGGCCTTTAAAAAGGCCCCCAGACCCTTCTGGACCCCCTCAGGGCGCTTCTAATAGCCCCCAGACCCTTCTAGAGCCCCTCAGGGCCTTTCTAAAGGCCTCCACACCCTTCTAATGACCCTCAAGACCCATGTAAAGGCACCCAGACCCTTCTAGATTGCCTAAGGACCCATCTAAAAGCCCCCAGACCCTTCTAATGCCTTTCAGGGCCTTTCTAAAGGCCTCCACAACCTTCTAATGACCCTCAAGACCCATGTAAAGGCCCCTAGACCCTTCTAGATTGCCTCAGGACCCATCTAAAAGCCCCCAGACCCTTCTAATGCCTTTCAGGACCCTTATGAAGGACACAAGACCCTTCTAATGCCCCTCAGGACCTTTCTAAAGGCCCTCAGACCCTTCTAATGCCCCTCAGGGCATTTATAAAGGTTCCCAGACCCTTCTAGAGCCCGTCAGGACAATTATAAAGGTCCCCAGACCCTTCTACTGCCCCTCAGGACATTTCTAAAGGCCCCCAGACCCTTCTAGAGCCCCTCAGGACATTTCTAAAGGCACCCAGACCCTTCTAATGCCACTCAGGGCCTTTCTAAAGGCTGCGATACCCTTATAATCCCCCTGAGGGCCTTTAAAAAGGCCCCCAGACCCTTCTGGACCCTTTCAGGACGCTTCTAATAGCCCCCAGACTGTTCTAGAGCCCCTCAGGGCCTTTCTAAAGGCCTCCACACCCTTCTAATGACCCTCAAGACCCATGTAAAGGCCCCCAGACCCTTCTAGATTGCCTCAGGACCCATCTAAAAGCCCCCAGACCCTTCTAATGCCTTTCATGGCCTTTCTAAAGGCCTCCACAACCTTCTAATGACCTCAAGACCCATGTAAAGGCCCCTAGACCCTTCTAGATTGCCTCAGGACCCATCTAAAAGCCCCCAGACCCTTCTAATGCCTTTCAGGACCCTTATGAAGGCCACAAGACCCTTCTAATGCCCCTCAGGACCTTTCTAAAGGCCCTCAGACCCTTTTAGTGCCCCTCAGGGCATTTATAAAGGTTCCTAGACCCTTCTAGAGCCTGTCAGGATCCTTATAAAGGCCCCCAGACCATTCTAGAGCCCCTCAGGACACTTCTAAAGGCCCGCAGACCATTCTAATGCCCGTCAGGGCCTTTATAAAGGTCCCCAGACCCTTCTACTGCCCCTCAGGAGCATTCTAAAGGCCCCCAGACCCTTCTAATGCCCCACAGGGCCTTTCTAAAGGCCCCCAGACCCTTCTAGAGCCCCTCAAGACCCTTCTAAAGGCCCCCAGACCTTTATAGAGCCCATCAGGACCCTTCTAAAGTCCCCCAGACCCTGCTAATTCCCCTCAGGGCTTTTATAAGGGCACCCAGACCTTTCTAATGCCCCTCAGGACATTTCTAAAGGCCCCCAGAACCTTCTAGAGCCCCTCAGGACATTTCTAAAGGCACCCAGACCCTTCTAGAGCCCCTCAGGACATTTCTATATGACCCCAGACCCTTCTAATGCCACTCAGGGCCTTTCTAAAGGCCGCGAGACCCTTATAATCCCCCTGAGGGCCTTTAAAAAGGCCCCCAGACCCTTCTGGACCCCCTCAGGACGCTTCTAATAGCCCCCAGACTTTTCTAGAGCCCCTCAGGGCCTTTCTAAAGGCCTCCACACCCTTCTAATGACCCTCAAGACCCATGTAAAGGCCCCCAGACCCTTCTAGATTGCCTCAGGACCCATCTAAAAGCCCCCAGACCCTTCTAATGCCTTTCAGGGCCTTTCTAAAGGCCTCCACACCCTTCTAATGACCCTCAAGACCCATGTAAAGGCCCCTAGACCCTTCTAGATTGCCTCAGGACCCATCTAAAAGCCCCCAGACCCTTCTAATGCCTTTCAGGACCCTTATGAAGGACACAAGACCCTTCTAATGCCCCTCAGGACCTTTCTAAAGGCCCTCAGACCCTTCTAATGCCCCTCAGGGCATTTATAAAGGTTCCCAGACCCTTCTAGAGCCCGTCAGGACAATTATAAAGGTCCCCAGACCCTTCTACTGCCCCTCAGGACATTTCTAAGGCCCCCAGACCCTTCTAGAGCCCCTCAGGACATTTCTAAAGGCACCCAGACCCTTCTAATGCCACTCAGGGCCTTTCTAAAGGCCGCGATACCCTTATAATCCCCCTGAGGGCCTTTAAAAAGGCCCCCAGACCCTTCTGGACCCTTTCAGGACGCTTCTAATAGCCCCCAGACTGTTCTAGAGCCCCTCAGGGCCTTTCTAAAGGCCTCCACACCCTTCTAATGACCCTCAAGACCCATGTAAAGGCCCCCAGACCCTTCTAGATTGCCTCAGGACCCATCTAAAAGCCCCCAGACCCTTCTAATGCCTTTCATGGCCTTTCTAAAGGCCTCCACAACCTTCTAATGACCTCAAGACCCATGTAAAGGCCCCTAGACCCTTCTAGATTGCCTCAGGACCCATCTAAAAGCCCCCAGACCCTTCTAATGCCTTTCAGGACCCTTATGAAGGCCACAAGACCCTTCTAATGCCCCTCAGGAGCTTTCTAAAGGCCCTCAGACCCTTTTAGTGCCCCTCAGGGCATTTATAAAGGTTCCCAGACCCTTCTAGAGCCTGTCAGGACCCTTATAAAGGCCCCCAGACCATTCTAGAGCCCATCAGGACACTTCTAAAGGCCCGCAGACCATTCTAATGCCCGTCAGGGCCTTTCTAAAGGTCCCAAGACCCTTCTACTGCCCCTCAGGAGCATTCTAAAGGCCCCCGGACCCTTCTAATGCCCCTCAGGACATTTCTAAAGGCCCCCAGACCCTTCTAGAGCCCCTCAGGACATTTCTAAAGGCACCCAGACCCTTCTAATGCCACTCAGGGCCTTTCTAAAGGCCGCGAGACTCTTATAATCCCCCTGAGGGCCTTTAAAAAAGCCCCCAGACCCTTCTGGACCCCCTCAGGACGCCTCTAATAGCCCCCAGACCCTTCTAGAGCCCCTCAGGGCCTTTCTAAAGGCCTCCACACCCTTCTAATGACCCTCAAGACCCATGTAAAGGCTCCCAGACCCTTCTAGATTGCCTCAGGACCCATCTAAAAGCCCCCAGACCCTTCTAATGCCTTTCAGGGCCTTTCTAAATGCCTCCACACCCTTCTAATGACCCTCAAGACACATGTAAAGGCCCCCAGACCCTTCTAGATTGCCTCAGGACCCATCTAAAAGCCCCCAGACTCTTCTAATGCCTTTCAGGGCCTTTCTAAATGCCTCCACACCCTTCTAATGACCCTCAAAACACATGTAAAGGCCCCCAGACCCTTCTAGATTGCCTCAGGACCCATCCAAAAGCCCCCAGACCCTTCTAATGCCTTTCAGGACCCTTATGAAGGCCACAAGACCCTTCTAATGCCCCTCAGGGCCTTTGTAAAGGCCCTCAGACCCTTCTAGTGCCCCTCAGGGCATTTATAAAGGTTCCCAGACCCTTCTAGAGCCTGTCAGGACCCTTATAAAGGCCCCCAGACCATTCTAGAGCACCTCAGGACACTTCTAAAGGCCCGCAGACCGTTCTAATGCCAGTCAGGGCCTTTATAAAAGTCTCCAGACCCTTCTACTGCCACTCAGGAGCATTCTAAATGCCCCCAGACCGTTCTAATGCCCCACAGGGCCTTTCTAAAGGTCCCCAGACCCTTCTAGAGCCCCTGAAGACCCTTCTAAAGGCCCCCAGACCCTTATAGAGCCCCTCAGGACCCTTCTAAAGTCCCCCAGACCCTGCTAATTCCCCTCAGGGCTTTTATAAGGGCACCCAGACCCTTCTAATGCCCCTCAGGACATTTCTAAAGGCCCCCAGAACCTTCTAGAGCCCCTCAGGACATTTCTAAAGGCACCCAGACCCTTCTAATGCCACTCAGGGCCTTTCTAAAGGCCGCGAGACCCTTATAATCCCCCTCAGGGCCTTTAAAAATGCCCCCAGACCCTTCTGGACCCCCTCAGGACGCTTCTAATAGCCCCCAGACCCTTTTAGAGCCCCTCAGGGCCTTTCTAAAGGCCTCCACACCCTTCTAATGACCCTCAAGACCCATGTAAAGGCCCCTAGACCCTTCTAGATTGCCTCAGGACCCATCTAAAAGCCCCCAGACCCTTATAATGCCTTTCAGGACCCTTATCAATGCCACAAGACCCTTCTAATGCCCCTCAGGACCTTTCTAAAGGCCCTCAGACCCTTCTAATGCCCCTCAGGGCATTTATAAAGGTTCCCAGACCATTCTAGAGCCCGTCAGGAGACTTATAAAGGTCCCCATACCCTTCTACTGCCCCTCAGGAGCATTCTAAAGGCCCCCAGACCCTTCTAATGCCCCACAGGGCCTTTCTAAAGGTCCCCAGACCCTTCTAGAGCCCCTCAGGACCCTTCTAAAGTCCCCCAGACCCTGCTAATTCCTCTCAGGGCTTTTATAAGGGCACCCAGACCCTTCTAATGCCCCTCAGGACCCTTATAAAGGCACCCAGACCCTTCTAGATCCTCTCAGGACAGTTTTAAATGCCTCCAGACCATTCTAGACCCCCTCAGGACCATTCTAAAGGCGCCCAGACCCTTCTAATGCCCCTCAGGGCCTTTCTAAAGGCTCCCATACCATTCTAATGCCCCTCAGGACATTTCTAAAGGCCCCCAGACCCTTCTAGACCCGCTCAGGACATTTCTAAAGGCACCCAGACCCTTCTAATGCCACTCAGGGCCTTTCTAAAGGCTGCGAGACCCTTATAATCCCCCTGAGGGCCTTTAAAAAGGCCCCCAGACCCTCCGGGACCCCCTCAGGATGCTTCTAATAGCCCCCAGACCCTTCTAATGCATTTCAGGGCCTTTCTAAAGGCCTCCACAACATTCTAATGACCCTCAAGACCCATGTAAAGGCCCCCAGACCCTTCTAGATTGCCTCAGGACCCATCTAAAAGCCCCCAGACCCTTCTAATGCCTTTCAGGACCATTATGAAGGCCACAAGACCCTTCTAATGCCCCTCAGGACCTTTCTAAAGGCCCTCAGACCCTTCTAATGCCCCTCAGGGCATTTATAAAGGTTCCCAGACCCTTCTAGAGCCCGTCAGGACCCTTATAAAGGCCCCCAGACCATTCTAGAGCCCCTCAGGAGCATTCTAAAGGCCCACAGACCATTCTAATGCCCGTCAGGGCCTTTATAAATGTCCTCAGAACCTTCTACTGCCCCTCAGGAGCATTCTAATGGCCCCCAGACCCTTCTAATGCCCCACAGGGCCTTTCTAAAGGTCCCCAGACCCTTCTAGAGCCCCTGAAGACCCTTCTAAAGGCCCCAAGACCCTTATAGAGACCCTCAGGACCCTTCTAAAGTCCCCCAGACCCTGCTAATTCCCCTCAGGTCTTTTATAAGGGCACCCAGACCCTTCTAAAGCTCCTCAGGACCCTTATAAAGGCACCCAGACCCTTCTAGAGCCTCTCAGGACAGTTTTAAATGCCTCCAGACCCTTCTAGACCCCCTCAGGACCATTCTAAAGGCCCCCAGACCCTTCTAATGCCCCTCAGGACCCTTCTAAAGGCCCCCAGACCCTTCTAATGCCCCTCAGGGCCTTTCTAAAGTACCCCAGACACTTCTAGAACCTCTGAGGGCCTTTCTGTATGACCCCAGACCCTTGTAATGCCACTCTGGGCCTTTCTAAAAGCCGCGAGACCCTTATAATCCCCCTGAGGGCCTTTAAAAAGGCCCCCAGACCCTTCTGGACCCCCTCAGGACGCTTCTAATAGCCCCCAGACCCTTCTAGAGCCCCTCAGCGCCTTTCTAAAGGCATCCACACCCTTCTAATGACCCTCAAGACCCATGTAAAGGCCCCCAGACCCTTCTAGATTGCCTCAGGACCCATCTAAAAGCACCCAGACCCTTCTAATGCCTTTCAGGGCCTTTCTAAATGCCTCCACACCCTTCTAATGACCCTCAAGACCCATGTAAAGGCCCCCAGACCCTTCTAGATTGCCTCAGGACCCATCTAAAAGCCCCCAGACCCTTCCAATACCTTTCAGGACCCTTATGAAGGCCACAAGACCCTTCTAATGCCCCTCAGGGCCTTTCTAAAGGCCCCCATACCCTTGTAATGCCCCTCACGTCATTTCTAAAGGCACCCAGACCCTTCTAATGCCACTCAGGGCCTTTCTAAAGGCCGCGAGACCCTTATAATCCCCCTGAGGGCCTTTAAAAAGGCCCCCAGACCCTTCTGGACCCACTCAGGACGCTTCTAATAGCCCCCAGACCCTTCTAGAGCCCCTCAGCGCCTTTCTAAAGGCCTCCACACCCTTCTAATGACACTCAAGACCCATGTAAAGGCCCCTAGACCCTTCTAGATTGCCTGAGGACCCATCTAAAAGCCCCCAGACCCTTCTAATGCCTTTCAGGACCCTTATGAAGGCCACAAGACCCTTCTGATGCCCCTCAGGACCTTTCTAAAGGCCCTCAGACCCTTCTAATGCACCTCAGGGCATTTATAAAGGTTCCCAGACCCTTCTAGAGCACGTCAGGACAATTATAAAGGTCCCCTGACCCTTCTACTGCCCCTAAGGAGCATTATAAAGGCCCTCAGACCCTTCTAATGCCCCACAGGGCCTTTCTAAAGGTCCCCAGACCCTTCTAGAGCCCCTGAAGACCCTTCTAAAGGCCCCCAGACCCTTATAGAGCCCCTCAGTACCCTTCTAAAGGCCCCCAGACCCTGCTAATTCCTTTCAGTGCTTTTATAATGGCACCCAGACCCTTCTAATGCCCCTCAGGACCCTTATAAAGGCACCCAGACCCTTCTAGAGCCTCTCAGGACAGTTTTAAATGCCTCCAGACCCTTCTAGACCCCCTCAGGACCATTCTAAAGGCCCCCAGACCCTTCTAATGCCCCACAGGGCGTTTCTAAAGGCCCCCATACCCTTCTAATGCCCCTCAGGTCATTTCTAAAGGCACCCAGACCCTTCTAATGCCACTCAGGGCCTTTCTAAAGGCCTCCACACCCTTCTAATGACCCTCAAGACCCATGTAAAGGCCCCCAGACCCTTCTAGATTGCCTCAGGACCCATCTAAAAGCCCCCAGACCCTTCTAATGCATTTCAGGACCCTTATGAAGGCCACAAGACCCTTCTAATGCCCCTCAGGACCTTTCTAAAGGCCCTCAGACCCTTCTAATGCCCCTCAGGGCATTTATAAAGGTTCCCAGACCCATCTACTGCCCCTCAGGAGCATTCTGAAGGCCCCCAGACCCTTCTAATGCCCCACAGGGCCTTTCTAAAGGTCCCCAGACCCCTCTAGAGCCCCTGAAGACCCTTCTAAAGGCACCCAGACCCTTCTAGAGCCCCTCAGGGCCTTTCTAAAGGCCTCCACACCCTTCTAATGACCCTCAAGACCCATGTAAAGGCCCCTAGACCCTTCTAGATTGCCTCAGGACCCATCTAAAAGCCCCCAGACCCTTCTAATGCCTTTCAGGACCCTTATGAAGGCCACAAGAACCTTCTAATGTCCCTCAGGACCTTTCTAAAGGCCCTTAGACCCTTCTAGAGCCCGTCAGGACCCTTATAAAGGTCCCCAGACCCTTCTACTGCCCCTCAGGAGCATTCTAAAGGCCCCCAGACCCTTCTAATGCCCCACAGGGCCTTTCTAAAGGTCCCCAGACCCTTCTAGAGCCCTTGAAGACCCTTCTAAAGGCCCCCAGACCCTTCTAATGCCTTTCAGGGCCTTTCTAAAGGCCTCCACACCCTTCTAATGACCCTGAAGACCCATGTAAAGGCCCCTAGACCCTTCTAGATTGCCTCAGGACCCATCTAAATGCCCCCAGACCCTTCTAATGCCTTTCAGGACCCTTATGAAGGCCACAAGACCCTTCTAATGCCCCTCAGGACCTTTCTAAAGGCCCTCAGACCCTTCTAGAGCCCGTCAGGACCCTTATAAAGGTCCCCAGACAATTTTACTGCCCCTCAGGAGCATTCTAAAGGCCCCCAGACCCTTCTAATGCCCCACAGGGCCTTTCTAAAGGTCCCCAGACCCCTCTAGAGCCCCTGAAGACTCTTCTAAAGGCCCCCAGACTTTTATAGAGCCCCTCAGGACCCTTCTAAAGTCCCCCAGACGCTGCTAATTCCCCTCAGGGCTTTTATAAGGGCACCCAGACCCTTCTAATGCCCCTCAGGACCCTTATAAAGGCACCCAGACCCTTCTAGAGCCTCTCAGGACAGTTTTAAATGCCTCCAGACCCTTGTAGACCCCCTCAGGACCATTCTAAAGGCCCCCAGACCCTTATAATGCCCCTCAGGGCCTTTCTAAAGTACCCCAGACACTTCTAGAACCTCTCAGGGCCTATCTATATGACCCCAGGCCCTTGTAATGCCACTCAGGGCCTTTCTAAAGGCCACGAGACCCTTATAATTCCCCTTGACGGCCTTTAAAAAGTCCCCCAGACCCTTCTGGACCCTCTCAGGACACTTCTAATAGCCCCCAGACCCTTCTAGAGCCCCTCAGGGCCTTTCTAAAGGCCTCCACACCATTCTAATGACCCTCAAGACCCATGTAAAGGCCCCCAGACCCTTCTAGATTGCCTCAGGACCCATCTAAAAGCCCCCAGACCCTTCTAATGCCTTTCAGGGCCTTTCTAAAGGCCTCCACACCCTTCTAATGACCCTCAAGACCCATGTAAAGGCCCCTAGACCCTTCTAGATTGCCTCAGGACCCATCTAAAAGCCCCCAGACCCTTCTAATGCCTTTCAGGACCCTTATGAAGGCCACAAGACCCTTCTAATGCCCCTCAGGACGTTTCTAAAGGCCCTCAGACCCTTCTAATGCCCCTCAGGGCATTTATAAAGGTTCCCAGACCATTCTAGAGCCCGTCAGGACACTTATAAATGTCCCCAGACCCTGCTACTGCCCCTCAGGAGCATTCTAAAGGCCCCCAGACCCTTCTAATGCCCCACAGGGCCTTTCTAAAGGTCCCCAGACCCTTATAGATCCCCTCAGGACCCTTCTAAAGTCCCCCAGACCCTGCTAATTCCCCCCAGGGCTTTTATAAGGGCACCCAGACCCTTCTAAATCTCCTCAGAACCCTTATAAAGGCACCCAGACCCTTCTAGAGCCTCTCAGGACAGTTTTAAATGCCTCCAGACCCTTCTAGACCCCCTCAGGACCATTCTAAAGGCCCCCAGACCCTTCTAATGCCCCTCAGGGCATTTCTAAAGTACCCCAGACACTTCTAGAACCTCTCAGGGCCTTTCTATATGACCCCAGACTCTTGTAATGCCACTCAGAGCCTTTCTAAAAGCCGCGAGACCCTTATAATCCCCCTGAGGGCCTTTAAAAAGGCCCCCAGACCCTTCTGGACCCCCTCAGGACGCTTCTAATAGCCCCCAGACCCTTCTAGAGCCCCTCAGGGCCTTTCTAAAGGCCTCCACACCCTTCTAATGACGCTGAAGACCCATGTAAAGGCCCCTAGACCCTTCTAGATTGCCTCAGGACCCATCTAAAAGCCCACAGACCCTTCTAATGCCTTTCAGGACACTTATGAAGGCCACAAGACCCTTCTAATGCACCTCAGGACCTTTCTAAAGGCCCTCAGACCCTTCTAATGCCCCTCAGGGCGTTTATAAAGGTCCCCAGACCCTTCTACTGCCCCTCAGGAGCATTCTAAAGGCCCCCAGACCCTTCTAATGCCCCACAGGGCCTTTCTAAAGGTCCCCAGACCCTTCTAGAGCCCCTGAAGACCCTTCTAAAGGCCCCCAGACCCTTCTAATGCCACACAGGGCCTTTCTAAAGGTCCCCAGACCCTTCTAGAGATCCTGAAGACCATTCTAAAGGCCCCCAGACCCTTATAGAGCCCCTAAGGACCCTTCTAAAGTCCCCCAGACCCTGCTAATTCCTTTCAGTGCTTTTATAATGGCACCCAGACCCTTCTAATGCCCCTCAGGACCCTTATAAAGGCACCCAGACCCTTCTAGAGCCTCTCAGGACAGTTTTAAATGCCTCCAGACCCTTCTAGACCCCCTCAGGACCATTCTAAAGTCCCCCATACCCTTCTAATGCCCCTCAGGTCATTTCTAAAGGCACCCAGACCCTTCTAATGCCACTCAGGGCTTTTCTAAAGGCCGCGAGACCCTTATAATCCCCCTGAGGGCCTTTAAAAAGGCCCTCAGACCCTTCTGGACCCCCTCAGGACGCTTCTAATAGCCCCCAGACCCTTCTAGAGCCCCTCAGGGCCTTTCTAAAGGGCTCCACACCCTTCTAATGACCCTCAAGACCCATGTAAAGGCCCCCAGACCCTTCTAGATTGCCTGAGGACCCATCTAAAAGCACCCAGACCCTTCTAAAGCCTTTCAGGGCCTTTCTAAAGGCCTCCACACCCTTCTAATGACCCTCAAGACCCATGTAAAGGCCCCTAGACCCTTCTAGATTGCCTCAGGACCCATCTAAAAGCCCACAGACCCTTCTAATGCCTTTCAGGACACTTATGAAGGCCACAAGACCCTTCTAATGCCCCTCAGGACCTTTCTAAAGGCCCTCAGACCCTTCTAATGCCCCTCAGGGCATTTATAAAGGTTCCCAGACCCTTCTACTGCCCCTCAGGAGCATTCTAAATGCCCCCAGACCCTTCTAATGCCCCACAGGGCCTTTCTAAAGGTCCCCAGACCCCTCTAGAGTCCCTGAAGACCCTTCTAAAGGCCCCCAGACCCTTCTAGAGCCCCTCAGGGCCTTTCTAAAGGCCTCCACACACTTCTAATGATGCTCAGGACCCATGTAAAGGCCCCCAGACCCTTCTAGATTGCCTCAGGACCCATCTAAAAGCCCCCAGACCCTTCTAAAGCCTTTCAGGGCCTTTCTAAAGGCCTCCACACCCTTCTAATGACCCTCAAGACCCATGTAAAGACCCCTAGACCCTTCTAGATTGCCTCAGGACCCACCTAAAAGCCTCCAGACCCTTCTAATGCCTTTCAGGACCCTTATGAAGGCCACAAGACCCTTCTAATGCCCCTCAGGACCTTTCTAAAGGCCCTCAGACCCTTCTAATGCACCTCAGGGCATTTATAAAGGTTCCCAGACCCTTCTAGAGCACGTCAGGACACTTATAAAGGTCCCCAGACCCTTCTACTGCCCCTCAGGAGCATTCTAAAAGCCCCCAGACCCTTCTAATGCCCCACAGGGCCTTTCTAAAGGTCCCCAGACCCTTCTAGAGCCCCTGAAGACCCTTCTAAAGGCCCCCAGACCATTATAGAGCCCCCCAGGACCCTTCTAAAGTCCCTCAGACCCTGCTAATTCCCCTCAGGGCTTTTAAAAGGGCACCCAGACCCTCATAATGCCCCTCAGGACCCTTATAACGGCACCCAGACCCTTCTAGAGCCTCTCAGGACAGTTTTAAATGCCTCCAGACCCTTCTAGAACCCCTCAGGACCATTCTAAAGGCCCCCAGACCCTTCTAATGCCCCTCAGGGCATTTCTAAAGTACCCCAGACACTTCTAGAACCTCTCAGGGCCTTTCTATATGTCCCCAGACCCTTCTAATGCCACTGAGGGCCTTTCTAAAAGCCGCGAGACCCTTATAATCCCCCTGAGGGCCTTTAAAAAGGCCCCCAGACCCTTCTGGACCCCCTCAGGACGCTTCTAATAGCCCCCAGACCCTTCTAGAGTCCCTCAGCGCCTTTGTAAAGGCCTCCACACCCTTCTAATGACCCTCAAGACCCATGTAAAGGCCCCGAGACCCTTCTAGATTGCCTCAGGACCCATCTAAATGCCCCCAGACCCTTCTAATGCCCCTCAGGACCCTTCTAAAGGCCCTCAGACCCTTCTAATGCCCCTCAAGACCCATGTAAAAGCCCCTAGACCCTTCTAGATTGACTCAGGACCCATCTTAAAGCCCCCAGACCCTTCTAATGCCTTTCAGGACCCTTATGAAGGCCACAAGACCCTTCTAATGCCCCTCAGGACGTTTCTAAAGGCCCTCAGACCCTTCTAATGCCCCTCAGGGCATTTATAAAGGTTCCCAGACCATTCTAGAGCCCGTCAGGACACTTATAAATGTCCCCAGACCCTGCTACTGCCCCTCAGGAGCATTCTAAAGGCCCCCAGACCCTTCTAATGCCCCACAGGGCCTTTCTAAAGGTCCCCAGACCCTTATAGATCCCCTCAGGACCCTTCTAAAGTCCCCCAGACCCTGCTAATTCCCCTCAGGGCTTTTATAAGGGCACCCAGACCCTTCTAAAGCTCCTCAGAACCCTTATAAAGGCACCCAGACCCTTCTAGAGCCTCTCAGGACAGTTTTAAATGCCTCCAGACCCTTCTAGACCCCCTCAGGACCATTCTAAAGGCCCCCAGACCCTTCTAATGCCCCTCAGGGCATTTCTAAAGTACCCCAGACACTTCTAGAACCTCTCAGGGCCTTTCTATATGACCCCAGACTCTTGTAATGCCACTCAGGGCCTTTCTAAAAGCCGCGAGACCCTTATAATCCCCCTGAGGGCCTTTAAAAAGGCCCCCAGACCCTTCTGGACCGCCTCAGGACGCTTCTAATAGCCCCCAGACCCTTCTAGAGCCCCTCAGGGCCTTTCTAAAGGCCTCCACACCCTTCTAATGACCCTCAAGACCCATGTAAAGGCCCCTAGACCCTTCTAGATTGCCTCAGGACCCATCTAAAAGCCCACAGACCCTTCTAATGCCTTTCAGGACCCTTATGAAGGCCACAAGACCCTTCTAATGCACCTCAGGACCTTTCTAAAGGCCCTCAGACCCTTCTAATGCCCCTCAGGGCGTTTATAAAGGTCCCCAGACCCTTCTACTGCCCCTCAGGAGCATTCTAAAGGCCCCCAGACCCTTCTAATGCCCCACAGGGCCTTTCTAAAGGTCCCCAGACCCTTCTAGAGCCCCTGAAGACCCTTCTAAAGGCCCCCAGACCCTTCTAATGCCACACAGGGCCTTTCTAAAGGTCCCCAGACCCTTCTAGAGATCCTCAAGACCATTCTAAAGGCCCCCAGACCCTTATAGAGCCCCTAAGGACCCTTCTAAAGTCCCCCAGACCCTGCTAATTCCTTTCAGTGCTTTTGTAATGGCACCCAGACCCTTCTAATGCCCCTCAGGACCCTTATAAAGGCACCCAGACCCTTCTAGAGCCTCTCAGGACAGTTTTAAATGCCTCCAGACCCTTCTAGACCCCCTCAGGACCATTCTAAAGGCCCCCATACCCTTCTAATGCCCCTCAGGTCATTTCTAAAGGCACCCAGACCCTTCTAATGCCACTCAGGGCTTTTCTAAAGGCCGCGAGACCCTTATAATCCCCCTGAGGGCCTTTAAAAAGGCCCTCAGACCCTTCTGGACCCCCTCAGGACGCTTCTAATAGCCCCCAGACCCTTCTAGAGCCCCTCAGGGCCTTTCTAAAGGCCTCCACACCCTTCTAATGACCCTCAAGACCCATGTAAAGGCCCCGAGACCCTTCTAGATTGCCTCAGGACCCATCTAAATGCCCCCAGACCCTTCTAATGCCCCTCAGGACCCTTCTAAAGGCCCTCAGACCCTTCTAATGCCCCTCAAGACCCATGTAAAGGCCCCTAGACCCTTCTAGATTGACTCAGGACCCATCTTAAAGCCCCCAGACCCTTCTAATGCCTTTCAGGACCCTTATGAAGGCCACAAGACCCTTCTAACGCCCCTCAGGACCTTTCTAAAGGCCCTCAGACCCTTCTAATGCCCCTCAGGGCATTTGTAAAGGTTCCCAGACCCTTCTAGAGCCCGTCAGGACCCTTATAAAGGCCCCCAGACCATTCTAGAGCCCCTCAGGACACTTCTAAAGGCCCGCAGACCATTCTAATGCCTGTCAGGGCCTTTATAAAGGTCCCCAGACCCTTCTACTGCCCGTCAGGAGCATTCTAAAGGCCCCCAGACCCTTCTAATGCCTCACAGGGCCTTTCTAAAGGTCCCCAGACCCTTCTAGAGCCCCTGAAGACCCTTCTAAAGGCCCCCAGACCCTTATAGAGCCCCTCAGGACCCTTCTAAAGGCCCCCAGACCCTGCTAATTCCCCTCAGGGCTTTTATAAGGGCACCCAGACCCTTCTAATGCCCCTCAGGACACTTATAAAGGCACCCAGACCCTTCTAGAGCTTCTCAGGACAGTTTTAAATGCCTCCAGACCCTTCTAGACCCTCCTGAGGACCATTCTAAAGGCACCCAGACCCTTCTAATGCCCCTCAGGGCCTTTCTAAAGGCCCCCATACTTTTGTAATGCCCCTCACGTCATTTCTAAAGGCACCCAGACCCTTCTAGAGCCCCTCAGGACGCTTCTAATAGCCCCCAGACCCTTCTATAGCCCCTCAGGGCCTTTCTAAAGGCATCCACACCCTTCTAATGACCCTCAAGACCCATGTAAAGGCCCCCAGACCCTTCTAGATTGCCTCAGGACCCATCTAAAAGCCCCCAGACCCTTCTAATGCCTTTCAGGGCCTTTCTAAAGGACACCACACCCTTCTAATGACCCTCAAGACCCATGTAAAGGCCGCCAGACCCTTCTAGATTGCCTCAGGACCCATCTAAAAGCCCCCAGACCCTTCTAATCATTTCAGGACCCTTATCAAGGCCACAAGACCCTTCTAATGCCCCTCAGGACCTTTCTAAAGGCCCTCAGACCCTTCTAATGCCCCTCAGGGCATTTATAAAGGTTCCCAGACCCTTCTACTGCCCCTCAGGAGCATTCTAAAGGCCCCCAGACCCTTCTAATGCCCCACAGGGCCTTTCTAAAGGTCCCCAGACCCCTCTAGAGCCCCTGAAGACCCTTCTAAAGGCCCCCAGACCCTTCTAGAGCCCCTCAGGGCCTTTCTAAAGGCCTCCACACCCTTCTAATGACCCTCAAGACCCATGTAAAGGCCCCTAGACCCTTCTAGATTGCCTCAGGACCCATCTAAAAGACCCCAGACCCTTCTAATGCCTTTCAGGACCATTATGAAGGCCACAAGAACCTTCTAATGCCCCTCAGGACCTTTCTAATGGCCCTTAGACCCTTCTAATGCCCCTCAGGGCATTTATAAAGGTTTCCAGACCCTTCTAGAGCCCGTCAGGACACTTATAAAGGTCCCCAGACCCTTCTACTGCGCCTCAGGAGCATTCTAAAGGCCCCCAGACCCTTCTAATGCCCCACAGGGCCTTTCTAAAGGTTCCCAGACCCTTCTAGAGCCCTTGAAGACCCTTCTAAAGGCCCCCAGACCCTTCTAGAGCCTCTCAGGGCCTTTCTAAAGGCCTCCACACCCTTCTAATGACTCTCAAGACCCATGTAAAGGCCCCTAGACCCTTCTAGATTGCCTCAGGACCCATCTAAAAGCCCCCAGACCCTTCTAATGCCTTTCAGGACCCTTATGAAGGCCAGAAGAACCTTCTAATGCCCCTCAGGACCTTTCTAAAGGACCTTAGACCCTTCTAATGCCCCTCAGGGCATTTATAAAGCTTCCCAGACCCTTCTAGAGCCAGTCAGGACACTTATAAACGTCCCCAGACCCTTATAGAGCCCCTCAGGAGCATTCTAAAGGCCCCCAGACCCTTCTAATGCCCCACAGGGCCTTTCTAAAGGTCCCCAGACCCTTCTAGAGCCCCTGAAGACCCTTCTAAAGGCCCCCAGACCCTTATAGAGCCCCTCAGGACCCTTCTAAAGTCCCCCAGACCCTGCTAATTCCCCTCAGGGCTTTTATAAGGGCACCCAGACCCTTCTAATGCCCCTCAGGACCCTTATAAAGGCACCCAGACCCTTCTAGAGCCTCTCAGGACAGTTTTAAATGCCTCCAGACCCTTCTAGACCCCCTCAGGACCATTCTAAAGGCCCCCAGACCCTTCTAATGCCCCTCAGGGCATTTCTAAAGTACCCCAGACACTTCTAGAACCTCTCAGGGCCTTTCTATATGACCCCAGACCCTTGTAATGCCACTCAGGGCCTTTCTAAAAGCCGCGAGACCCTTATAATCCCCCTGAGGGCCTTTAAAAAGGCCCCCAGACCCTTCTGGACCCTCTCAGGACGCTTCTAATAGCCCCCAGACCCTTCTAGAGCCCGTCAGCGCCTTTCTAAAGGCCTCCACACCCTTCTAATGACCCTCAAGACCCATGTAAAGGCCCCCAGACCCTTCTAGATTGACTCAGGACCCATCTAAAAGCCCCTAGACCCTTCTAATGCCCCTCAGGACCCTTCTAAAGGCCCTCAGACCCTTCTAATGCCCCTCAAGACCCATGTAAAGGCCCCTAGACCCTTCTAGAATGCCTCAGGACCAATCTAAAAGCCCCCAGACCCTTCTAATGCCTTTCAGGACCCTTATGAAGGCCACAAGACCCTTCTAATGCCCCTCAGGACCTTTCTAAAGGCCCTCAGACCCTTCTAATGCCCCTCAGGGCATTTATAAAGGTTCCCAGACCCTTCTAGAGACCGTCAGGGCACTTATAAAGGCCCCCAGACCATTCTAGAGCCCCTCAGGGCACTTCTGAAGGCCCGCAGACCATTCTAATGCCCGTCAGGGCCTTTATAAAGGTCCCCAGACCCTTCTACTGCCCCTCAGGAGCATTCTAAAGGACCCCAGACCCTTCTAATGCCTCACAGGGCCTTTGTAAAGGTCCCCAGACCCTTATAGAGCCCCTGAAGACCCTTCTAAAGGCCCCCAGACCCTTCTAGAGCCCCTCAGGGCCTTTCTAAAGGCCTCCACACCCTTCTAATGACCCTCAAGACCCATGTAAAGGCCTCCAGACCCTTCTAGATTGCCTCAGGACCCATCTAAAAGCCCCCAGACCCTTCTAATGCCTTTCAGGGCCTTTATAAAGGCCTCCACACCCTTCTAATGACCCTCAAGACCCATGTAAAGGCCCCTAGACCCTTCTAGATTGACTGAGGACCCATCTAAAAGCCCCCAGACCCTTCTAATGCCTTTCAGGACCCTTATGAAGGCCACAAGACCCTTCTAATGCCCCTTAGGACGTTTCTAAAGGCCCTCAGACCCTTCTAATGCCCCTCAGGGCATTTATAAAGGTCCCCAGACCCTTCTACTGCCCCTCAGGAGCATTCTGAATGCCCCCAGACCCTTCTAATGCCCCACAGGGCCTTTCTAAAGGTCCCGACACCCTTCTAGAGCCCCTGAAGACCCTTCTAAAGGCCCCCAGACCATTATTGAGCCCCTCAGGACCCTTCTAAAGTCCCCCAGACCCTGCTAATTCCCCTCAGGGCTTTCATAAGGGCACCCAGACCCTTCTAATGCCCCTCAGGACCCTTATAAAGGCACCCAGACCCTTCTAGAGCCTCTCAGGACAGTTTTAAATGCCTCCAGACCCTTCTAGACCCCCTCAGGACGATTCTAAAGGCCCCCAGACCCTTCCAATGCCCCTCAGGGCCTTTCTAAAGGCTCCCATACCATTCTTATGCCCCTCAGGTCATTTCTAAAGGCACCCAGACCCTTCTAATGCCACTCAGGGCCTTTCTAAAGGCCGCGAGACCCTTATAATCCCCCTGAGGGCCTTTAAAAAGGCCCCCAGACCCTTCTGGACCCCCTCAGGATGCTTCTAATAGCCCCCAGACCCTTCTAGAGCTCCTCTGGTCCTTTCTAAAGGCCTCCACACCCTTCTAATGACCCTCAAGACCCATGTAAAGGCCCCCAGACCCTTCTAGATTGCCTCAGGACCCATCTAAAAGCCCCCAGACCCTTCTAATGCCTTTCAGGACCCTTATCAAGGCCACAAGACCCTTCTCATGCCCCTCAGGACCTTTCTAAAGGCCCTCAGACCCTTATAATGCCCCTCAGGGCATTTATAAAGGTTCCCAGACCCTTCTAGAGCCCGTCAGGACCCTTATAAAGGCACCCAGACCCTTCTAATGCCCCTCAGGAGCATTCTAAAGGCCCCCAGACCCTTCTAATGCCCCACAGGGCCTTTCTAAAGGTCCCCAGACCCTTCTAGAGCCCGTCAGGACCCTTATAAAGGCCCCCAGACCATTCTAGAGCCCCTCAGGACACTTCTAAATCCCGCAGACCATTCTAATGCCCGTCAGGGCCTTTATAAAGGTCCCCAGACCCTTCTACTGCCACTCAGGAGCATTCTAAAGGCCCCCAGACCCTTATAATGCCCCACAGGGCCTTTCTAAAGGTCCCCAGACCCTTCTAGAGCCCCTGAAGACCCTTCTAAAGGCCCCCAGACCCTTATAGAGCCCTTCAGGGCCTTTCTAAAGGCCTCCACACCATTCTAATGACCCTCAAGACCCATTTAACGGCCCCCAGACCCTTCTAGATTGCCTCAGGACCCATCTAAAGCACCCAGACCCTTCTAATGCCTTTCAGGGCCTTTCTAAAGGCCTCCACACCCTTCTAATGACCCTCAAGACCCATGTAAAGGCCCCTAGACCCTTCTAGAGTGCCTCAGGACCCATCTAAAAGCCCCCAGAGCCTTCTAATGCCTTTCAGGACCCTTATGAAGGCCACAAGACCCTTCTAATGCCCCTCAGGGCATTTATAAAGGTTCCCAGACCCTTCTAGAGCCCGTCAGGACCGTTATAAAGGCCCCCAGAACGTTCTAGAGCCTCTCAGGACACTTCTAAATCCCGCAGACCATTCTAATGCCCGTCAGGGCCTTTCTAAAGGTCCCCAGACCCTTCTACTGCCCCTCAGGAGCATTCTAAAGGCCCCCAGACCCTTCTAATGCCCCACAGGGCCTTTCTAAAGGTCCCCAGACCCTTCTAGAGCCCCTGAAGACCCTTCTAAAGGCCCCCAGACACTTATAGAGCCCCTCAGGACCCTTCTAAGGACCCAGACCCTGCTAATTCCCCTCAGGGCTTTTATAAGGGCACCCAGACCCTTCTAATGCCCCTCAGGACCCTTATAAAGGCACCCAGACCCTTCTAGAGCCTCTCAGGACAGTTTTAAATGCCTCCAGACCCTTCTAATGCCCCTCAGGACCCTTCTAAAGGCCCCCAGACCATTCTAATGCCCCTCAGGGCCTTTCTAAAGGACCCCATACCCTTCTAATGCCCCTCAGGTCTTTTTAAAAGGCACCCAGACCCTTCTAATGCCACTCAGGGCCTTTCTAAAGGCCGCGAGACCCTTATACTCCCCCTGAGGGCCTTTAAAAAGGCCCCCAGACCCTTCTGGACCCCCTCAGGACGCTTCTAATAGCCCCCAGACCCTTCTAGAGCCCCTCAGGGCCTTTCTAAAGGCCTCCACACCATTCTAATGACCATCAAAACCCATGTAAAGGCCCCCAGACCCTTCTAGATTGCCTCAGGACCCATCTAAAAGCCCCCAGACCCTTCTAATGCCTTTCAGGGCCTTTCTAAAGGGCTCCACACCCTTCTAATGACCCTCAAGACCAATGTAAAGGCCCCTAGACCCTTCTAGATTGCCTCAGGACCCATCTAAAAGCCCCCAGACCCTTCTAATGCCTTTCAGGACCCTTATGAAGGCCACAAGACCCTTCTAATGCTCCTCAGGACCTTTCTAAAGGCCCTAAGACCCTTCTAGAGCCCGTCAGGACCCTTATAAAGGTCCCCAGACCCTTCTAGAGCCCGTCAGGATCCTTATAAAGGTCCCCAGACTCTTCTACTGCCCCTCAGGAGCATTCTAAAGGCCCCCAGACCCTTCTAATGCCCCACAGGGCCTTTCTAAAGGTCCCCAGACCCTTCTAGAGCCCATGAAGACCCTTCTAAAGGCCCCAAGACCCTTATAGAGCCCCTCAGGACCCTTCTAAAGTCCCCCAGACCCTGCTAATTCCCCTCAGGTCTTTTATAAGGGCACCCAGACCCTTCTAAAGCTCCTCAGGACCCTTATAAAGGCACACAGACCCTTCTAGAGCCTCTCAGGACAGTTTTAAATGCCTCCAGACCCTTCTAGACCCCCTCAGGACCATTCTAAAGGCCCCTAGACCCTTCTAATGCCACTCAGGGCCTTTCTAAAGGCCCCCAGACCCTTCTAATGCACCTCAGGTCATTTCTAAAGGCACCCAGACCCTTCTAATGCCACTCAGGGCCTTTCTAAATGCCGCGAGACCCTTATAATCCCCCTGAGGGCCTTTAAAAAGGCCCCCAGACCCTTCTGGACCCCCTCAGGATGCTTCTAATAGCCCCCAGACCCTTCTAGAGCCCCTCAGGGCTTTTCTAAAGGCATCCACACCCTTCTAATGACTCTCAAGACCCATGTAAAGGCCCCCAGACCCTTCTAGATTGCCTCAGGACCCATCTAAAAGTCCCCAGACCCTTCTAATGCCTTTCACGACCCTTATGAAGGCCACAAGACCCTTCTAATGCCCCTCAGGGCATTAATAAAGGTTCCCAGACCCTTCTACTGCCCCTCAGGGCATTTCTAAAGTACCCCAGACACTTCTAGAACCTCTCAGGGCCTTTCTATATGACCCCAGACCCTTGTAATGCCACTCAGGGCCTTTCTAAAAGCCGCGAGACCCTTATAATCCCCCTGAGGGCCTTTAAAAAGGCCCCCAGACCCTTCTGGACCCTCTCAGGACGCTTCTAATAGCCCCCAGACCCTTCTAGAGCCCGTCAGCGCCTTTCTAAAGGCCTCCACACCCTTCTAATGACCCTCAAGACCCATGTAAAGGCCCCCAGACCCTTCTAGATTGACTCAGGACCCATCTAAAAGCCCCTAGACCCTTCTAATGCCCCTCAGGACCCTTCTAAAGGCCCTCAGACCCTTCTAATGCCCCTCAAGACCCATGTAAAGGCCCCTAGACCCTTCTAGAATGCCTCAGGACCAATCTAAAAGCCCCCAGACCCTTCTAATGCCTTTCAGGACCCTTATGAAGGCCACAAGACCCTTCTAATGCCCCTCAGGACCTTTCTAAAGGCCCTCAGACCCTTCTAATGCCCCTCAGGGCATTTATAAAGGTTCCCAGACCCTTCTAGAGACCGTCAGGGCACTTATAAAGGCCCCCAGACCATTCTAGAGCCCCTCAGGGCACTTCTGAAGGCCCGCAGACCATTCTAATGCCCGTCAGGGCCTTTATAAAGGTCCCCAGACCCTTCTACTGCCCCTCAGGAGCATTCTAAAGGACCCCAGACCCTTCTAATGCCTCACAGGGCCTTTGTAAAGGTCCCCAGACCCTTATAGAGCCCCTGAAGACCCTTCTAAAGGCCCCCAGACCCTTCTAGAGCCCCTCAGGGCCTTTCTAAAGGCCTCCACACCCTTCTAATGACCCTCAAGACCCATGTAAAGGCCTCCAGACCCTTCTAGATTGCCTCAGGACCCATCTAAAAGCCCCCAGACCCTTCTAATGCCTTTCAGGGCCTTTATAAAGGCCTCCACACCCTTCTAATGACCCTCAAGACCCATGTAAAGGCCCCTAGACCCTTCTAGATTGACTGAGGACCCATCTAAAAGCCCCCAGACCCTTCTAATGCCTTTCAGGACCCTTATGAAGGCCACAAGACCCTTCTAATGCCCCTTAGGACGTTTCTAAAGGCCCTCAGACCCTTCTAATGCCCCTCAGGGCATTTATAAAGGTCCCCAGACCCTTCTACTGCCCCTCAGGAGCATTCTGAATGCCCCCAGACCCTTCTAATGCCCCACAGGGCCTTTCTAAAGGTCCCGACACCCTTCTAGAGCCCCTGAAGACCCTTCTAAAGGCCCCCAGACCATTATTGAGCCCCTCAGGACCCTTCTAAAGTCCCCCAGACCCTGCTAATTCCCCTCAGGGCTTTCATAAGGGCACCCAGACCCTTCTAATGCCCCTCAGGACCCTTATAAAGGCACCCAGACCCTTCTAGAGCCTCTCAGGACAGTTTTAAATGCCTCCAGACCCTTCTAGACCCCCTCAGGACGATTCTAAAGGCCCCCAGACCCTTCCAATGCCCCTCAGGGCCTTTCTAAAGGCTCCCATACCATTCTAATGCCCCTCAGGTCATTTCTAAAGGCACCCAGACCCTTCTAATGCCACTCAGGGCCTTTCTAAAGGCCGCGAGACCCTTATAATCCCCCTGAGGGCCTTTAAAAAGGCCCCCAGACCCTTCTGGACCCCCTCAGGATGCTTCTAATAGCCCCCAGACCCTTCTAGAGCTCCTCTGGTCCTTTCTAAAGGCCTCCACACCCTTCTAATGACCCTCAAGACCCATGTAAAGGCCCCCAGACCCTTCTAGATTGCCTCAGGACCCATCTAAAAGCCCCCAGACCCTTCTAATGCCTTTCAGGACCCTTATCAAGGCCACAAGACCCTTCTCATGCCCCTCAGGACCTTTCTAAAGGCCCTCAGACCCTTATAATGCCCCTCAGGGCATTTATAAAGGTTCCCAGACCCTTCTAGAGCCCGTCAGGACCCTTATAAAGGCACCCAGACCCTTCTAATGCCCCTCAGGAGCATTCTAAAGGCCCCCAGACCCTTCTAATGCCCCACAGGGCCTTTCTAAAGGTCCCCAGACCCTTCTAGAGCCCGTCAGGACCCTTATAAAGGCCCCCAGACCATTCTAGAGCACCTCAGGACACTTCTAAATCCCGCAGACCATTCTAATGCCCGTCAGGGCCTTTATAAAGGTCCCCAGACCCTTCTACTGCCACTCAGGAGCATTCTAAAGGCCCCCAGACCCTTATAATGCCCCACAGGGCCTTTCTAAAGGTCCCCAGACCCTTCTAGAGCCCCTGAAGACCCTTCTAAAGGCCCCCAGACCCTTATAGAGCCCTTCAGGGCCTTTCTAAAGGCCTCCACACCATTCTAATGACCCTCAAGACCCATTTAACGG
This sequence comes from Coccyzus lansbergi, assembly GCA_033558105.1. NCBI lineage: Eukaryota > Metazoa > Chordata > Aves > Cuculiformes > Coccyzidae > Coccyzus > Coccyzus lansbergi. Next base: position 257,635 of record JAUMJK010000937.1, read on the forward strand.
CCCCCAGACCCTTCTAGATTGCCTCAGGACCCATCTAAAGCACCCAGACCCTTCTAATGCCTTTCAGGGCCTTTCTAAAGGCCTCCACACCCTTCTAATGACCCTCAAGACCCATGTAAAGGCCCCTAGACCCTTCTAGAGTGCCTCAGGACCCATCTAAAAGCCCCCAGAGCCTTCTAATGCCTTTCAGGACCCTTATGAAGGCCACAAGACCCTTCTAATGCCCCTCAGGGCATTTATAAAGGTTCCCAGACCCTTCTAGAGCCCGTCAGGACCGTTATAAAGGCCCCCAGAACGTTCTAGAGCCTCTCAGGACACTTCTAAATCCCGCAGACCATTCTAATGCCCGTCAGGGCCTTTCTAAAGGTCCCCAGACCCTTCTACTGCCCCTCAGGAGCATTCTAAAGGCCCCCAGACCCTTCTAATGCCCCACAGGGCCTTTCTAAAGGTCCCCAGACCCTTCTAGAGCCCCTGAAGACCCTTCTAAAGGCCCCCAGACACTTATAGAGCCCCTCAGGACCCTTCTAAGGACCCAGACCCTGCTAATTCCCCTCAGGGCTTTTATAAGGGCACCCAGACCCTTCTAATGCCCCTCAGGACCCTTATAAAGGCACCCAGACCCTTCTAGAGCCTCTCAGGACAGTTTTAAATGCCTCCAGACCCTTCTAATGCCCCTCAGGACCCTTCTAAAGGCCCCCAGACCATTCTAATGCCCCTCAGGGCCTTTCTAAAGGACCCCATACCCTTCTAATGCCCCTCAGGTCTTTTTAAAAGGCACCCAGACCCTTCTAATGCCACTCAGGGCCTTTCTAAAGGCCGCGAGACCCTTATACTCCCCCTGAGGGCCTTTAAAAAGGCCCCCAGACCCTTCTGGACCCCCTCAGGACGCTTCTAATAGCCCCCAGACCCTTCTAGAGCCCCTCAGGGCCTTTCTAAAGGCCTCCACACCATTCTAATGACCATCAAAACCCATGTAAAGGCCCCCAGACCCTTCTAGATTGCCTCAGGACCCATCTAAAAGCCCCCAGACCCTTCTAATGCCTTTCAGGGCCTTTCTAAAGGGCTCCACACCCTTCTAATGACCCTCAAGACCAATGTAAAGGCCCCTAGACCCTTCTAGATTGCCTCAGGACCCATCTAAAAGCCCCCAGACCCTTCTAATGCCTTTCAGGACCCTTATGAAGGCCACAAGACCCTTCTAATGCTCCTCAGGACCTTTCTAAAGGCCCTAAGACCCTTCTAGAGCCCGTCAGGACCCTTATAAAGGTCCCCAGACCCTTCTAGAGCCCGTCAGGATCCTTATAAAGGTCCCCAGACTCTTCTACTGCCCCTCAGGAGCATTCTAAAGGCCCCCAGACCCTTCTAATGCCCCACAGGGCCTTTCTAAAGGTCCCCAGACCCTTCTAGAGCCCATGAAGACCCTTCTAAAGGCCCCAAGACCCTTATAGAGCCCCTCAGGACCCTTCTAAAGTCCCCCAGACCCTGCTAATTCCCCTCAGGTCTTTTATAAGGGCACCCAGACCCTTCTAAAGCTCCTCAGGACCCTTATAAAGGCACACAGACCCTTCTAGAGCCTCTCAGGACAGTTTTAAATGCCTCCAGACCCTTCTAGACCCCCTCAGGACCATTCTAAAGGCCCCTAGACCCTTCTAATGCCACTCAGGGCCTTTCTAAAGGCCCCCAGACCCTTCTAATGCACCTCAGGTCATTTCTAAAGGCACCCAGACCCTTCTAATGCCACTCAGGGCCTTTCTAAATGCCGCGAGACCCTTATAATCCCCCTGAGGGCCTTTAAAAAGGCCCCCAGACCCTTCTGGACCCCCTCAGGATGCTTCTAATAGCCCCCAGACCCTTCTAGAGCCCCTCAGGGCTTTTCTAAAGGCATCCACACCCTTCTAATGACTCTCAAGACCCATGTAAAGGCCCCCAGACCCTTCTAGATTGCCTCAGGACCCATCTAAAAGTCCCCAGACCCTTCTAATGCCTTTCACGACCCTTATGAAGGCCACAAGACCCTTCTAATGCCCCTCAGGGCATTAATAAAGGTTCCCAGACCCTTCTACTGCCCCTCAGGAGTATTCTAAAGGCCTCCAGACTCTTCTAATGCCTGACAGGGCCTTTCTAAATGTCCCCAGAAACCTCTAGACCCCCTGAAGTCCCTTCTAAAGGCCCCTAGACCCTTATAGATCCCCTCAGGACCCTTCTAAAGTCCCCCAGACCCTTCTAATGCCTCTCAGGGCCTTTCTAAATACCCCAGACACTTCTAGAACCTCTCAGGGCCTTTCTATATGACCCCAGGCCCTTGTAATGCCACTCAGGGCCTTTCTAAAGGCCGCGAGACCCTTATAATACCCCTGAGGGTCTTTAAAAAGGCCCCCAGACCATTATGGACCCCCTCAGGACGCTTCTAATAGCCCCCGGACCCTTCTAGAGCCCCTCAGGGCCTTTCTAAAGGCCTCCACACCCTTCTAATGACCCTCAAGACCCATGTAAAGGCCCCTAGACCCTTCTAGATTGCCTGAGGACCCATCTAAAAGCCCCCAGACCCTTCTAATGCCTTTCAGGACCCTTATGAAGGCCACAAGACCCTACTAATGCCCCTCAGGACCTTTCTAAAGGCCCTCAGACCCTTCTAATGCCCCTGAGGGGATATATAATGGTTCCCAGACCCTTCTAGAGCCCGTCAGGACCGTTATAAAGGCCCCCAGACCATTCTAGAGCCCCTCAGGACACTTCTAAAGGCCTGCAGACCATTCTAGTGACCGTCAGGGCCTTTCTAAAGGTCCACAGACCATTCTACTGCCCCTCAGGAGCATTCTAAAGGCCCCCAGACCCTTCTAATGCCCCACAGGGCCTTTCTAAAGGTCCCCAGACCCTTCTAGAGCCCCTGAAGACCCTTCTAAAGGCCCCCAGACCCTTATAGAGCCCCTCAGGACCCTTCTAAAGGCCCCCAGACCCTTCTAATGCCACACAGGGCCTTTCTAAAGGTCCCCAGACCCTTCTAGAGCCCCTGAAGACCCTTCTAAAGGCCCCCAGACCCTTATAGAGCCCCTCAGGACCCTTCTAAAGGCCCCCAGACCCTGCTAATTCCCCTCAAGGCTTTTATAAGGGCACCCAGACCCTTCTAATGCTCCTCAGGACCCTTATAAAGGCACCCAGACCCTTCTAGAGCCTCTCAGGACAGTTTTAAATGCCTCCAGACCCTTCTAGACCCCCTCAGGACCATTCTAAAGGCCCCCAGACCCTTCTAATGCCCCTCAGGGCCTTTCTAAAGTACCCCAGACACTTCTAGAACCTCTCAGGGCCTTTCTATATGACCCCAGGCCCTTGTAATGCCACTCAGGGCCTTTCTGAAGGCCGCGAGACCCTTATAATCCCCCTGAGGGCCTATAAAAAGTCCCCCAGACCCTTCTGGACCCCCTCAGGACGCTTCTAATAGCCCCCAGACCCTTCTAGAGCCCCTCAGGGCCTTTCTAAAGGCCTCCACACCCTTCTAATGACCCTCAAGACCCATGTAAAGGCCCCCAGACCCTTCTAGATTGACTCAGGACCCATCTAAAAGCCCCCAGACCATTCTAATGCCTTTCAGGGCCTTTCTAAAGGCCTCCACACCCTTCTAATGACCATCAAGACCCATGTAAAGGCCCCTAGACCCTTCTAGATTGCCTCAGGTCCCATCTAAAAGCCCCCAGACCCTTCTAATGCCTTTCAGGACCCTTATGAAGGCCACAAGACCCTTCTAATGCCCCTCAGGACCTTTCTAAAGGCCCTCAGACCCTTCTAATGCCCCTCAGGGCATTTATAAAGGTTCCCAGACCCTTCTAGAGCCCGTCAGGACACTTATAAAGGTCCCCAGACCCTTCTACTGCCCCTCAGGAGCATTCTAAAGGACCTCAGACCCTTCTAATACCCCACAGGGTCTTTCTAAAGGTCCCCAGACCCTTCTAGAGCCCCTGATGACCCTTCTAAAGGCCCCCAGACCCTTCTAATGCCACACAGGGCCTTTCTAAAGGTCCCCAGACCCTTCTGGAGCCCCTCACGACCCTTCTAAAGGCCCCCAGACCCTTATAGAGCCCCTCAGGACCATTCTAAAGGCCCCCAGACCCTTCTAATGCCCCTCAGGTCCTTTCTAAAGGCCCCCATACCCTTCTAATGCCCCTCAGGTCATTTCTAAAGGCACCCAGACCCTTCTAATGCCACTCAGGGCCTTTCTAAATGCCGCGAGACCCTTATAATCACCCTGAGGGCCTTTAAAAAGGCCCCCAGACCCTTCTGGACCCCCTCAGGATGCTTCTAATAGCCCCCAGACCCTTCTAGAGCCCCTCAGGGCTTTTCTAAAGGCCTCCACACCCTTCTAATTACACTCAAGACCCATGTAAAGGCCCCCAGACCCTTCTAATGCCTTTCTGGGCCTTTCTAAAGGCCTCCACACCCTTCTAATGACCCTCAAGACCCATGTAAAGGCCCCTAGACCCTTCTAGATTGCCTCAGGACCCATCTAAAAGCCCCCAGACCCTTCTAATGCCTTTCAGGACCCTTATGAAGGCCACAAGACCCTTCTAATGCCCCTCAGGGCATTTATAAAGGTCCCCAGACCCTTCTACTGCCCCTCAGGAGCATTCTAAAGGCCTCCAGACCCTTCTAATGCCCCACAGGGCCTTTCTAAAGGTCCCCAGACCCTTCTAGAGCCCCTGAAGACCATTCTAAAGGCCCCCAGACCCTTATAGAGCCCCTCAGGACCCTTCTAAAGGCCCCCAGACCCTTCTAATGCCCCACAGGGTCTTTCTAAAGGTCCCCAGACCATTCTAGAGCTTCTGAAGACCCTTCTAAAGGCCCCGAGACCCTTATAGAGCCTCTCAGGACCCTTCTAAAGTCCCCCAGACCCTGCTAATTCCTCTCAGGGCTTTTATAAGGGCACCGAGACCCTTCTAATGCCCCTCAGGACCCTTATAAAGGCACCCAGACCCTTCTAGAGCCTCTCAGGACAGTTTTAAATGCCTCCAGACCCTTCTAGACCCTCTCAGGACCATTCTAAAGGCCCCCAGACCCTTCTAATGCCCCTCAGGGCCTTTCTAAAGGCCCCCATACCCTTCTAATGCCCCTCAGGTCATTTCTAAAGGCACCCAGACCCTTCTAATGCCACTCAGGGCCTTTCTAAAGGCCGCGAGACCGTTATAATCCCCCTGAGGGCCTTTAAAAAGGCCCCCAGACCCTTCTGGACCCCCTCAGGACGCTTCTAATAGCCCCCAGACCCTTCTAGAGCCCTTCAGGGCCTTTCTAAAGGCCTCCACACCCTTCTAATGACCCTCAAGACCCATGTAAAGGCCCCCAGACCCTTCTAGATTGCCTCAGGACCCATCTAAAAGCCCCCAGACCCTTCTAATGCCTTTCAGGGCCTTTCTAAAGGCCTCCACACCCTTCTAATGACCCTCAAGACCCATGTAAAGGCCCCTAGACCCTTCTAGATTGCCTCAGGACCCATCTAAAAGCCCCCAGACCCTTCTAATGCCTTTCAGGACCCTTATGAAGGCCACAAGACCCTTCTAATGCTCCTCAGGACCTTTCTAAAGGCCCTCAGACCCTTCTAGAGCCCGTCAGGACCCTTATAAAGGTCCCCAGACCCTTCTAGAGCCCGTCAGGACCCTTATAAAGGTCCCCAGACCCTTCTACTGCCCCTCAGGAGCATTCTAAAGGCCCCCAGACCCTTCTAATGCCCCACAGGGCCTTTCTAAAGGTCCCCAGACCCCTCTAGAGCCCCTGAAGACACTTCTAAAGGCCCCCAGACCCTTATAGAGCCCCTCAGGACCCTTCTAAAGGCCCCCAGACCCTGCTAATTCCCCTCAGGGCTTTTATAAGGGCACCCAGACCCTTTTAATGCTCCTGAGGACCCTTATAAAGGCACCCAGACCCTTCTAGAGCCTCTCAGGACAGTTTTAAATGCCTCCAGACCCTTCTAGACCCCCTCAGGACCATTCTAAAGGCCCCCAGACCCTTCTAATGCCCCTCAGGGCCTTTCTAAAGTACCCCAGACACTTCTAGAACCTCTCAGGGCCTTTCTATATGACCCCAGGCCCTTGTAATGCCACTCAGGGCCTTTCTAAAGGCCGCGAGACCCTTATAATTCCCCTGATGGCCTTTAAAAAGGCCCCCAGACCCTTCTGGACCCACTCAGGACCCATCTAAAAGCCCCCAGACCCTTCTAATGCCTTTCAGGGCCTTTCTAAAGGTTTCCACACCCTTCTAATGACCCTCAAGACCCATGTAAAGGCCCCTAGACCCCTCTAGATTGCCTCAGGACCCATCTAAAAGCCCCCAGACCCTTCTAATGCCTTTCAGGACCCTTATGAAGGCCACAAGACCCTTCTAATGCCCCTCAGGAACTTTCTAAAGGCCCCCAGACCCTTCTAATGCCCCTCAGGGCATTTATAAAAGTTCCCAGACCCTTCTAGAGCCCGTCAGGACACTTATAAAGGTCCCCAGACCCTTCTACTGCCCTTCAGGAGTATTCTAAAGGCCTCCAGACCCTTCTAATGCCCCACAGGGCCTTTCTAATGGTCCCCAGACCCTTCTAGAGCCCCTGAAGACCCTTCTAAAGGCCCCCAGACCCTTATAGAGCCCCTCAGGACCCTTCTAAAGTCCCCCAGACCCTGCTAATTCCCCTCAGGGCTTTTATAAGGGCACCCAGACCCTTCTAATGCCCGTAAGGACCCTTATAAAGGCACCCAGACCCTTCTAGAGCCTCTCAGGGCAGTTTTAAATGCCTCCAGACCCTTCTAGACCCCCTCAGGACCATTCTAAAGGCCCCCAGACCCTTCTAATGCCCCTCAGGACCCTTCTAAAGGCCCCCAGACCCTTCTAATGCCCCTCAGGGCCTTTCTAAAGTACCCCAGACACTTCTAGAACCTCTCAGGGCCTTTCTATATGACCCCAGACCCTTCTAGAGCCTCTCAGGACGCTTCTAATAGCCCCCAGACCCTTCTAGAGCCCCTCAGGGCTTTTCTAAAGGCCTCCACACCCTTCTAATGACCCTCAAGACCCATGTAAAGGCCCCCAGACCCTTCTAATGCCTTTCAGGGCCTTTCTAAAGGCCTCCACACCCTTCTAATGACTCTAAAGACCCATGTAAAGGCCCCTAGACCCTTCTAGATTGCCTCAGGACCCATCTAAAAGCCCCCAGACCCTTCTAATGCCTTTCAGGACCCTTATGAAGGCCACAAGACCCTTCTACTGCCCCTCAGGAGCATTCTAAAGGCCCCCAGACCCTTCTAATGCCCCACAGGGCCTTTCTAAAGGTCCCCAGACCCTTCTAGAGCCCCTGAAGACCCTTCTAAGGGCACCCAGACCCTTATAGAGCCCCTCAGGACACTTCTAAAGTCCCCCAGACCCTGCTAATTCCCCTCAGGGCTTTTATAAGGGCACCCAGACCCTTCTAAAGCCCCTCAGGACCCTTATAAAGGCACCCAGACCCTTCTAGAGCCTCTCAGGACAGTTTTAAATGCCTCCAGACCCTTCTAGAAAACCTCAGGACCATTCTAAAGGCCCCCAGACCCTTCTAATGCCCCTCAGGGCATTTCTAAAGTACCCCAGACACTTCTAGAACCTCTCAGGGCCTTTCTATATGACCCCAGACCCTTGTAATGCCACTCAGGGCCTTTCTAAAAGCCGCGAGACCCTTATAATCCCCCTGAGGGCCTTTAAAAAGGCCCCCAGACCCTTCTGGACCCCCTCAGGACGCTTCTAATAGTCCCCAGACCCTTCTAGAGCCCCTCAGCGCCTTTCTAAAGGCCTCCACACCCTTCTAATGACCCTTGAGACCCATGTAAAGGCCCCTAGACCCTTCTAGATTGCCTCAGGACCCATTTAAAAGCCCCCAGACCCTTCTAATGCCTTTCAGGACCCTTATGAAGGCCACAAGACCCTTCTAGAGCCCGTCAGGACCCTTATAAAGGTCCCCTGACCCTTCTAGAGCCCGTCAGGACCCTTATAAAGGTCCCCTGACCCTTCTAGAGCCCGTCAGGACCCTTATAAAGGACCCCAGACCCTTCTACTGCCCGTCAGGAGCATTCTAAAGGCCCCCAGACCCTTCTAATGCCCCACAGAGCCTTTCTAAAGGTCCCCAGACCCTTCTAGAGCCCCTGAAGACCCTTCTAAAGGCCCCCAGACCCTTATAGAGCCCCTCAGGACCCTTCTAAAGTCCCCCAGACCCTGCTAATTCCCCTCAGGGCTTTTATAAGGGCACCCAGACCCTTCTAAAGCTCCTCAGGACCCTTATAAAGGCACCCAGACCCTTCTAGAGCCTCTCAGGACAGTTTTAAATGCCTCCAGACCCTTCTAGACCCCCTCAGGACCATTCTAAAGGCCCCCAGACCCTTCTAATGCCCCTCAGGGCATTTCTATATGACCCCAGGCCCTTGTAATGCCACTCAGGGCCTTTCTAAAGGCCGCCAGACCCTTATAATCCCCCTGAGGGCTTTTAAAAAGGCCCCCAGACCTTTCTGGACCCACTCAGGACCCATCTAAAAGCCCCCAGACCCTTCTAATGCCTTTCAGGGCCTTTCTAAAGGTTTCCACACCCTTCTAATGACCCTCAAGACCCATGTAAAGGCCCCTAGACCCTTCTAGATTGCATCAGGACCCATCTAAAAGCCCCCAGACCCTTCTAATGCCTTTCAGGTCCCTTATGAAGGCAACAAGACCCTTCTAGAGCCCCTCAGGACCTTTCTAAAGGCCCTCAGACCTTTCTAATGCCCCTCAGGGCATTTATAAAGGTTCCCAGACCCTTCTAGAGCACGTCAGGACACTTATAAAGGTCCCCAGACCCTTCTACTGCCCCTCAGGAGCATTCTAAAGGCCCCCAGACCCTTCTAATGCCCCACAGGGCCTTTCTAAAGGTCCCCAGACCCTTCTAGAGCCCCTGAAGACCCTTCTAAAGGCCCCAAGACCATTATAGAGCCCCTCAGGGCCTGTCTAAAGGCCTCCACACCCTTCTAATGACTCTCAAGACCCATGTAAAGGCCCCTAGACCCTTCTAGATTGCCTCAGGACCCATCTAAAAGCCCCCAGACCCTTCTAATGCCTTTCAGGACCCTTATGAAGGCCACAAGACCCTTCTACTGCCCCTCAGGAGCATTCTAAAGGCCCCCAGACCCTTCTAATGCCCCACAGGGCCTTTCTAAAGGTCCCCAGACCCTTCTAGAGCCCCTGAAGACCCTTCTAAGGGCCCCCAGACCCTTATAGAGCCCCTCAGGACACTTCTAAAGTCCCCCAGACCCTGCTAATTCCCCTCAGGGCTTTTATAAGGGCACCCAGACCCTTCTAAAGCCCCTCAGGGCTTTTATAAGGGCACCCAGACCCTTCTAAAGCCCCTCAGGACCCTTATAAAGGCACCCAGACCCTTCTAGAGCCTCTCAGGACAGTTTTAAATGCCTCCAGACCCTTCTAGAAAACCTCAGGACCATTCTAAAGGCCCCCAGACCCTTCTAATGCCCCTCAGGGCCTTTCTATATGACCCCAGACCCTTGTAATGCCACTCAGGGCCTTTCTAAAAGCCGCGAGACCCTTATAATCCCCCTGAGGGCCTTTAAAAAGGCCCCCAGACCCTTCTGGACCCCCTCAGGACGCTTCTAATAGTCCCCAGACCCTTCTAGAGCCCCTCAGCGCCTTTCTAAAGGCCTCCACACCCTTCTAATGACCCTTGAGACCCATGTAAAGGCCCCTAGACCCTTCTAGATTGCCTCAGGACCCATCTAAAAGCCCCCAGACCCTTCTAATGCCTTTCAGGACCCTTATGAAGGCCACAAGACCCTTCTAATGCCCCTCAGGACCTTTCTAAAGGCCCTCAGACCCTTCAAGAGCCCGCCAGGACCCTTATAAAGGTCCCCTGACCCTTCTAGAGCCCGTCAGGACCCTTATAAAGTACCCCAGACCCTTCTACTGCCCCTCAGGAGCATTCTAAAGGCCCCCAGACCCTTCTAATGCCCCACAGGGCCTTTCTAAAGGTCCCCAGACCCTTCTAGACCCCCTCAAGACCCTTCTAAAGGCCCCCAGACCCTTATAGAGCCCCTCAGGACCCTTCTAAAGTCCCCCAGACCCTGCTAATTCCCCTCAGGGCTTTTATAAGGGCACCCAGACCCTTCTAAAGCTCCTCAGGACCCTTATAAAGGCACCCAGACCCTTCTAGAGCCTCTCAGGACAGTTTTAAATGCCTCCAGACCCTTCTAGACCCCCTCAGGACCATTCTAAAGGCCTCCACACCCTTCTAATGACCCTCAAGACCCATGTAAAGGCCCCCAGACCATTCTAGATTGCCTCAGGACCCATCTAAAAGCCCCCAGAGCCTTCTAATGCCTTTCAGGACCTTTATCAAGGCCACAAGACACTTCTAATGCCCCTCAGGGCATTTATAAAGGTTCCCAGACCCTTCTAGAGCCTGTCAGGACACTTATAAAGGCCCCCAGAACATTCTAGAGCCTCTCAGGACACTTCTAAATCTCGCAGACCATTCTAATGCCCGTCAGGGCCTTTATAAACGTCCCCAGACCCTTCTACTGCCCCTCAGGAGCATTCTAAAGGCCCCCAGACCCTTCTAATGCCCCACAGGGCCTTTCTAAAGGTCCCCAGACCCTTCTAGAGCACCTGAAGACCCTTCTAAAGGCCCCCAGACCCTTGTAATGCCCCTCAAGGCCTTTCTAAAGTACGCCAGACACTTCTAGAAACTATCAGGGCCTTTCTATATGACCCGAGACCTTTCTAATGCCTGTCAGGGCCTTTCTAAAGGCCGCGAGACCCTTATAATCCCCCTGAGGTCCTTTAAAAAGGCACCCAGACCATTCTGGACCCCCTCAGGACGCTTCTAATAGCCCCCAGACCCTTTTAGAGCCCCTCAGGGCCTTTCTAAAGGCCTCCACAACCTTCTAATGACCCTCAAGACCCATGTAAAGGCCCCCAGACCCTTCTAGATTGCCTCAGGACCCATCTAAAAGCCCCCAGACCCTTCTAATGCCTTTCAGGACCCTTATGAAGGCCACAAGACCCTTCTAATGCCCCTCAGGACCTTTCTAAAGGCCCACAGACCCTTCTAGTGCCCCTCAGGGCATTTATAAAGGTTCCCAGACCCTTCGAGAGCCTGTCAATACCCTTATAAAGGCCCCCAGACCATTCTAGAGCACCTCAGGACACTTCTAAAGGCCCGCAGAGCATTCTAATGCCCGTCAGGGCCTTTCTAAAGGCCCCCAGACCCTTCTAATGCCCCTCAGGAGCATTCTAAAGGCCCCCAGACCCTTCTAATGCCCCACAGGGCCGTTCTAAAGGTCCCCAGACCCTTCTAGAGCACCTGAAGGCCCTTCTAAAGGCCCCCAGACCCTTATAGAGCCCCTCAGGACCCTTCTAAAGTCCCCCAGAACCTGCTAATTCCCCTCAGGGTTTTTATAAGGGCACCCAGACCCTTCTAATGCCCCTCAGGACATTTCTAAAGGCCCCCAGACCCTTCTAGAGCCCCTCAGGACATTTCTAAAGGCACCCAGACCCTTCTAATGCCACTCAGGGCCTTTCTAAAGGCCGCGAGACCCTTATAATCCCCCTGAGGGCCTTTAAAAAGGCCCCCAGACCCTTCTGGACCCCCTCAGGACGCTTCTAATAGCCCCCAGACCCTTCTAGAGCCCCTCAGGGCCTTTCTAAAGGCCTCCACACCCTTCTAATGACCCTCAAGACCCATGTAAAGGCCCCTAGACCCTTCTAGATTGCCTCAGGACCCATCTAAAAGCCCCCAGACCCTTCTAATGCCTTTCAGGACCCTTATCAATGCCACAAGACCCTTCTAATGCCCCTCAGGACCTTTCTAAAGGCCCTCAGACCCTTCTTATGCCCCTCAGGGCATTTATAAAGGTTCCCAGACCATTCTAGAGCCCCTCAGGACACTTCTAAAGGCCCACAGACCATTCTAATGCCCGTCAGGGCCTTTATAAAGGTCCTCAGAACCTTCTACTGCCCCTCAGGAGCATTCTAAAGGCCCCCAGACCCTTCTAATGCCCCACAGGGCCTTTCTAAAGGTCCCCAGACCCTTCTAGACCCACTGAAGACCCTTCTAAAGGTCCCCAGACCCTTATAGAGCCCCTCAGGACCCTTCTAAAGTCCCCCAGACCCTGCTAATTCCTTTCAGGGCTTTTATAAAAGCACCCAGACCCTTCTAGAGCCTCTCAGGACAGTTTTAAATGCCTCCAGACCCTTCTAGACCCCTTCAGGACAATTCTAAAGGCCCACAGACCCTTCTAATGCCCCTCAGGACCCTTCTAAAGGCCCCCAGACCCTTCTAATGCCCCTCAGGGCCTTTCTAAAGTACCCCAGACACTTCTAGAACCTCTCAGGCCCTTTCTATATGATCCGAGACCCTTGTAATGCCCCTCAGGGCCTTTCTAAAGACCCCCATACCCTTCTAATGCCCCTCAGGACATTTCTAAAGGCCCCCAGACCCTTCTAGAGCCCCTCAGGACATATCTAAAGGCCCCCAGACCCTTCTAGAGCCCCTCAGGACATTTCTAAAGGCACCCAGAGCCTTCTAATGCCACTCAGGGCCTTTCTAAAGGCTGCGAGACCCTTATAATCCCCCTAAGGACCTTTAAAAAGGCCCCCAGACCCTTCTGGACCCCCTCAGGACGCTTCTAATAGCCCCCAGACCCTTCTAGAGCCCCTCAGGGCCTTTCTAAAGGCCTCCACACCCTTCTAATGACCCTCAAGACCCATGTAAAGGCCCCCAGACCCTTCTAGATTGCCGCAGGACCCATCTAAAAGCCGCCAGACCCTTCTAATGCCCCTCAGGACCCTTCTAAAGTCCCCCAGACCCTGCTAATTCCACTCAGGGCTATTATAAGGGCCACAAGACCCTTCAAATGCCCCTCAGGACCCTTATAAAGGCACCCAGACCCTTCTAGAGCCTCTCAGGAAAGTTTTAAATGCCTCCAGACCCTTCTAGACCCCCTCAGGACCATTTTAAAGGCCCCCAGACACTTCTAATGCCCCTCAGGACCTTTCTAAAGGTCCCCAGACCCTTCTAATGCCCCTCAGGACTTTTCTAAAGGCCCCCAGACCCTTCTAATGCACCTCAGGGCCTTTCTAAAGTACCCCAGACACTTCTAGAACCTCTCAGGGCCTTTCTATATGACACCAGACCCTTGTAATGCCCCTCAGGGCCTTTCTAAAGGCCCCCATACCCTTCTAATGACCCTCAGGACATTTCTAAAGGCCCCCAGACCCTTCAAGAGCCCCTCAGGACATTTCTAAAGGCACCCAGAACCTTCTAATGCAACTCAGGGCCTTTCTAAAGGCTGCGAGACCCTTATAATCCCCCTGAGGACCTTTAAAAAGGCCCCCAGACCCTTCTGGACCCCCTCAGGACGCTTCTAATAGACCCCAGACCCTTCTAGAGCCCCTCAGGGCCTTTCTAAAGGCCTCCACACCCTTCTAATGACCCTCAAGACCCATGTAAAGGCCCCCAGACCCTTCTAGATTGCCTCAGGACCCATCTAAAAGCCCCCAGACCCTTCTAATGCCTTTCAGGACCATTATGAAGGCCACAAGACCCTTCTAATGCCCCTGAGGACCTTTCTAAAGGCCCTCAGACCCTTCTAATGCCCCTCAGGGCATTTATAGTGGTTCCCAGACCCTTCTAGACCCCCTCAGGACCATTCTAAAGGCCCCCAGACCCTTCTAATGCCCCACAGGGCCTTTCTAAAGGTCCCCAGACCCTTCTAGAGCCCCTGAAGACCCTTCTAAGGGCCCCCGGACCCTTATAGAGCCCCTCAGGACCCTTCTGAAGTCCTCCAGACCCTGCTAATTCTCCTCAGGGCATTTATAAGGGCACCCAGACCCTTCTAATGCCCCTCAGGACCCTTATAAAGGCACCCAGACCCTTCTAGAGCCTCTCAGGACAGTTTTAAATGCCTCCAGACCCTTCTAGACCCCCTCAGGACCATTCTAAAGGCCCCCAGACCCTTCTAATGCCCCTCAGGGCCTTTCTAAAGGCCCCCAGACCCTTGTAATGCCCCTCAGGTCATTTCTAAAGGCACCCAGACCCTTCTAATGCCACTAAGGGCCTTTCTAAAGGCCGCGAGACCCTTATAATCCCCCTGAGGGCCTTTAAAAAGGCCCCCAGACCCTTCTGGACCCCCTCAGGACGCTTCTACTAGCCCCCAGACCCTTCTAGAGCCCTTCAGGGCCTTTCTAAAGGCCTCCACACCCTTCTAATGACCCTCAAGACCCATGTAAAGGCCCCCAGACCCTTCTAGATTGCCTCAGGACCCATCTAAAAGCCCCCAGACCCTTCTAATGCCTTTCAGGACCCTTATGAAGGCCACAAGACCCTTCTAATGCCCCTCAGGACCTTTCTAAAGGCCCTCAGACCCTTCTAATGCCCCTCAGGGCATTTATAAAGGTTTCCAGACCCTTCTAGAACCCGTCAGGACACTTATAAAGGTCCCCAGACCCTTCTACTGCCCCTCAGGAGCATTCTAAAGGACTCCAGACCCTTCTAATGCCCCACAGGGCCTTTCTAAAGGTCCCCAGACCCTTCTAGAGCCACTGAAGACCCTTCTAAAGGCCCCCAGACCCTTATAGAGCCCCTCAGGACCCTTCTAAAGTCCCCCAGACCCTGCTAATTCCCCTCAGGGCTTTTATAAAGGCACCCAGACCCTTCTAGAGCCTCTCAGGACAGTTTTAAATGCCTCCAGACTCTTCTAGACCCCCTCAGGACCATTCTAAAGGCCCCCAGACCCTTCTAATGCCCATCAGGGCCTTTCTATATGACCCCAGGCCCTTGTAATGCCACTCAGGGCCTTTCTAAAGGCCGCGAGACCCTTATAATCCCCCTGAGGGCCTTTAAAAAGGCCCCCAGACCCTTCTGGACCCATTCAGGACGCTTCTAATAGCCCCCAGACCCTTCTAGAGCCTCTCAGGGCCTTTCTAAAGGCCTCCACACCCTTCTAATGACCCTCAAGACCCATGTAAAGGCCCCTAGACCCTTCTAGATTGCCTCAGGACCCATCTAAAAGCCCCCAGACCCTTCTAATGCCTTTCAGGACCCTTATCAAGGCCACAAGACCCTTCTAATGCCCCTCAGGGCATTTATAAAGGTTCCCAGACCCTTCTAGAGCCCGTCAGGACCCTTATAAAGGCCCCCCGAACATTCTAGAGCCTCTCAGGACACTTCTAAATCTCGCAGACCATTCTAATGCCCGTCAGGGCCTTTATAAACGTCCCCAGACCCTTCTACTGCCCCTCAGGAGCATTCTAAAGGCCCCCAGACCCTTCTAATGCCCCACAGGGCCTTTCTAAAGGTCCCCAGACCCTTCTAGAGCACCTGAAGACCCTTCTAAAGGCCCCCAGACCCTTGTAATGCCCCTCAAGGCATTTCTAAAGTACGCCAGACACTTCTAGAAACTATCAGGGCCTTTCTATATGACCCGAGACCTTTCTAATGCCTGTCAGGGCCTTTCTAAAGGCCGCGAGACCCTTATAATCCCCCTGAGGTCCTTTAAAAAGGCACCCAGACCATTCTGGACCCCCTCAGGACGCTTCTAATAGCCCCCAGACCCTTTTAGAGCCCCTCAGGGCCTTTCTAAAGGCCTCCACAACCTTCTAATGACCCTCAAGACCCATGTAAAGGCCCCCAGACCCTTCTAGATTGCCTCAGGACCCATCTAAAAGCCCCCAGACCCTTCTAATGCCTTTCAGGACCCTTATGAAGGCCACAAGACCCATCTAATGCCCCTCAGGACCTTTCTAAAGGCCCACAGACCCTTCTAGTGCCCCTCAGGGCATTTATAAAGGTTCCCAGACCCTTCGAGAGCCTGTCAATACCCTTATAAAGGCCCCCAGACCATTCTAGAGCACCTCAGGACACTTCTAAAGGCCCACAGAGCATTCTAATGCCCGTCAGGGCCTTTCTAAAGGCCCCCAGACCCTTCTAATGCCCCTCAGGAGCATTCTAAAGGCCCCCAGACCCTTCTAATGCCCCACAGGGCCGTTCTAAAGGTCCCCAGACCCTTCTAGAGCCCCTGAAGGCCCTTCTAAAGGCCCCCAGACCCTTATAGAGCCCCTCAGGACCCTTCTAAAGTCCCCCAGACCCTGCTAATTCCCCTCAGGGTTTTTATAAGGGCACCCAGACCCTTCTAATGCCCCTCAGGACATTTCTAAAGGCCCCCAGACCCTTCTAGAGCCCCTCAGGACATTTCTAAAGGCACCCAGACCCTTCTAATGCCACTCAGGGCCTTTCTAAAGGCCGCGAGACCCTTATAATCCCCCTGAGGGCCTTTAAAAAGGCCCCCAGACCCTTCTGGACCCCCTCAGGACGCTTCTAATAGCCCCCAGACCCTTCTAGAGCCCCTCAGGGCCTTTCTAAAGGCCTCCACACCCTTCTAATGACCCTCAAGACCCATGTAAAGGCCCCCAGACCCTTCTAGATTGCCGCAGGACCCATCTAAAAGCCGCCAGACCCTTCTAATGCCCCTCAGGACCCTTCTAAAGTCCCCCAGACCCTGCTAATTCCACTCAGGGCTATTATAAGGGCCACAAGACCCTTCAAATGCCCCTCAGGACCCTTATAAAGGCACCCAGACCCTTCTAGAGCCTCTCAGGAAAGTTTTAAATGCCTCCAGACCCTTCTAGACCCCCTCAGGACCATTTTAAAGGCCCCCAGACACTTCTAATGCCCCTCAGGACCTTTCTAAAGGTCCCCAGACCCTTCTAATGCCCCTCAGGACTTTTCTAAAGGCCCCCAGACCCTTCTAATGCACCTCAGGGCCTTTCTAAAGTACCCCAGACACTTCTAGAACCTCTCAGGGCCTTTCTATATGACCCCAGACCCTTGTAATGCCCCTCAGGGCCTTTCTAAAGGCCCCCATACCCTTCTAATGACCCTCAGGACATTTCTAAAGGCCCCCAGACCCTTCAAGAGCCCCTCAGGACATTTCTAAAGGCACCCAGAACCTTCTAATGCAACTCAGGGCCTTTCTAAAGGCTGCGAGACCCTTATAATCCCCCTGAGGACCTTTAAAAAGGCCCCCAGACCCTTCTGGACCCCCTCAGGACGCTTCTAATAGACCCCAGACCCTTCTAGAGCCCCTCAGGGCCTTTCTAAAGGCCTCCACACCCTTCTAATGACCCTCAAGACCCATGTAAAGGCCCCCAGACCCTTCTAGATTGCCTCAGGACCCATCTAAAAGCCCCCAGACCCTTCTAATGCCTTTCAGGACCATTATGAAGGCCACAAGACCCTTCTAATGCCCCTGAGGACCTTTCTAAAGGCCCTCAGACCCTTCTAATGCCCCTCAGGGCATTTATAGTGGTTCCCAGACCCTTCTAGACCCCCTCAGGACCATTCTAAAGGCCCCCAGACCCTTCTAATGCCCCACAGGGCCTTTCTAAAGGTCCCCAGACCCTTCTAGAGCCCCTGAAGACCCTTCTAAGGGCCCCCGGACCCTTATAGAGCCCCTCAGGACCCTTCTGAAGTCCTCCAGACCCTGCTAATTCTCCTCAGGGCATTTATAAGGGCACCCAGACCCTTCTAATGCCCCTCAGGACCCTTATAAAGGCACCCAGACCCTTCTAGAGCCTCTCAGGACAGTTTTAAATGCCTCCAGACCCTTCTAGACCCCCTCAGGACCATTCTAAAGGCCCCCAGACCCTTCTAATGCCCCTCAGGGCCTTTCTAAAGGCCCCCATACCCTTGTAATGCCCCTCAGGTCATTTCTAAAGGCACCCAGACCCTTCTAATGCCACTAAGGGCCTTTCTAAAGGCCGCGAGACCCTTATAATCCCCCTGAGGGCCTTTAAAAAGGCCCCCAGACCCTTCTGGACCCCCTCAGGACGCTTCTACTAGCCCCCAGACCCTTCTAGAGCCCTTCAGGGCCTTTCTAAAGGCCTCCACACCCTTCTAATGACCCTCAAGACCCATGTAAAGGCCCCCAGACCCTTCTAGATTGCCTCAGGACCCATCTAAAAGCCCCCAGACCCTTCTAATGCCTTTCAGGACCCTTATGAAGGCCACAAGACCCTTCTAATGCCCCTCAGGACCTTTCTAAAGGCCCTCAGACCCTTCTAATGCCCCTCAGGGCATTTATAAAGGTTTCCAGACCCTTCTAGAACCCGTCAGGACACTTATAAAGGTCCCCAGACCCTTCTACTGCCCCTCAGGAGCATTCTAAAGGACTCCAGACCCTTCTAATGCCCCACAGGGCCTTTCTAAAGGTCCCCAGACCCTTCTAGAGCCACTGAAGACCCTTCTAAAGGCCCCCAGACCCTTATAGAGCCCCTCAGGACCCTTCTAAAGTCCCCCAGACCCTGCTAATTCCCCTCAGGGCTTTTATAAAGGCACCCAGACCCTTCTAGAGCCTCTCAGGACAGTTTTAAATGCCTCCAGACTCTTCTAGACCCCCTCAGGACCATTCTAAAGGCCCCCAGACCCTTCTAATGCCCCTCAGGGCCTTTCTATATGACCCCAGGCCCTTGTAATGCCACTCAGGGCCTTTCTAAAAGCCGCGAGACCCTTATAATCCCCCTGAGGGCCTTTAAAAAGGCCCCCAGACCCTTCTGGACCCCCTCAGGACGCTTCTAATAGTCCCCAGACCCTTCTAGAGCCCCTCAGCGCCATTCTAAAGGCCTCCACACCCTTCTAATGACCCTTGAGACCCATGTAAAGGCCCCTAGACCCTTCTAGATTGCCTCAGGACCCATCTAAAAGCCCCCAGACCCTTCTAATGCCTTTCAGGACCCTTATGAAGGCCACAAGACCCTTCTAATGCCCCTCAGGACCTTTCTAAAGGCCCTCAGACCCTTCAAGAGCCCGCCAGGACCCTTATAAAGGTCCCCTGACCCTTCTAGAGCCCGTCAGGACCCTTATAAAGGACGCCAGACCCTTCTACTGCCCCTCAGGAGCATTCTAAAGGCCCCCAGACCCTTCTAATGCCCCACAGGGCCTTTCTAAAGGTCCCCAGACCCTCCTAGAGCCCCTCAAGACCCTTCTAAAGGCCCCCAGACCCTTATAGAGCCCCTCAGGACCCTTCTAAAGTCCCCCAGACCCTGCTAATTCCCCTCAGGGCTTTTATAAGGGCACCCAGACCCTTCTAAAGCTCCTCAGGACCCTTATAAAGGCACCCAGACCCTTCTAGAGCCTCTCAGGACAGTTTTAAATGCCTCCAGACCCTTCTAGACCCACTCAGGACCATTCTAAAGGCCCCCAGACCCTTCTAATGCCCCTCAGGGCCTTTCTATATGACTCCAGGCCCTTGTAATGCCACTCAGGGCCTTTCTAAAGGCCGCCAGACCCTTATAATCCCCCTGAGGGCCTTTAAAAAGGCCCCCAGACCCTTCTGGACCCCCTCAGGACGCTTCTAATAGCCCCCAGACCCTTCTAGAGCCCCTCAGGGCCTTTCTAAAGGCCTCCACACCCTTCTAATGACCCTCAAGACCCATTTAAAGGCCCCCAGACCCTTCTAGATTGCCTCAGGACCCATCTAAAAGAACCCAGACCCTTCTAATGCCTTTCAGGACCTTTCTAAAGGCCTCCACACCCTTCTAATGACCCTCAAGACCCATGTAAAGGCACCCAGACCATTCTAGATTGCCTCAGGACCCATCTAAAAGCCCCCAGAGCCTTCTAATGCCTTTCAGGACCTTTATCAAGGCCACAAGACACTTCTAATGCCCCTCAGGGCATTTATAAAGGTTCCCAGACCCTTCTAGAGCCCGTCAGGACATTTCTAAAGGCACCCAGACCCTTCTAATGCCACTCAGGGCCTTTCTAAAGGCCGCGAGACCCTTATAATCCCCCTGAGGGCCTTTAAAAAGGCACCCAGACCATTCTGGACCCCCTCAGGACGCTTCTAATAGCCCCCAGACCCTTTTAGAGCCCCTCAGGGCCTTTCTAAAGGCCTCCACAACCTTCTAATGACCCTCAAGACCCATGTAAAGGCCCCCAGACCCTTCTAGATTGCCTCAGGACCCATCTAAAAGCCCCCAGACCCTTCTAATGCCTTTCAGGACCCTTATGAAGGCCACAAGACCCATCTAATGCCCCTCAGGACCTTTCTAAAGGCCCACAGACCCTTCTAGTGCCCCTCAGGGCATTTATAAAGGTTCCCAGACCCTTCTAGAGCCCGTCAGGACCCTTATAAAGGCCCCCAGACCATTCTAGAGCACCTCAGGACACTTCTAAAGGCCCGCAGAGCATTCTAATGCCCGTCAGGGCCTTTCTAAAGGTCCCCAGACCCTTCTAATGCCCCTCAGGAGCATTCTAAAGGCCCCCAGACCCTTCTAATGCCCCACAGGGCCGTTCTAAAGGTCCCCAGACCCTTCTAGAGCCCCTGAAGGCCCTTCTAAAGGCCCCCAGACCCTTATAGAGCCCCTCAGGACCCTTCTAAAGTCCCCCAGACCCTGCTAATTCCCCTCAGGGTTTTTATAAGGGCACCCAGACCCTTCTAATGCCCCTCAGGACATTTCTAAAGGCCCCCAGACCCTTCTAGAGCCCCTCAGGACATTTCTAAAGGCACCCAGACCCTTCTAATGCCACTCAGGGCCTTTCTAAAGGCCGCGAGACCCTTATAATCCCCCTGAGGGCCTTTAAAAAGGCCCCCAGACCCTTCTGGACCCCCTCAGGACGCTTCTAATAGCCCCCAGACCCTTCTAGAGCCCCTCAGGGCCTTTCTAAAGGCCTCCACACCCTTCTAATGACCCTCAAGACCCATGTAAAGGCCCCTAGACCCTTCTAGATTGCCTCAGGACCCATCTAAAAGCCCCCAGACCCTTCTAATGCCTTTCAGGACCCTTATCAATGCCACAAGACCCTTCTAATGCCCCTCAGGACCTTTCTAAAGGCCCTCAGACCCTTCTTATGCCCCTCAGGGCATTTATAAAGGTTCCCAGACCATTCTAGAGCCCCTCAGGACACTTCTAAAGGCCCACAGACCATTCTAATGCCCGTCAGGGCCTTTATAAAGGTCCTCAGAACCTTCTACTGCCCCTCAGGAGCATTCTAAAGGCCCCCAGACCCTTCTAATGCCCCACAGGGCCTTTCTAAAGGTCCCCAGACCCTTCTAGAGCCACTGAAGACCCTTCTAAAGGTCCCCAGACCCTTATAGAGCCCCTCAGGACCCTTCTAAAGTCCCCCAGACCCTGCTAATTCCTTTCAGGGCTTTTATAAAGGCACCCAGACCCTTCTAGAGCCTCTCAGGACAGTTTTAAATGCCTCCAGACCCTTCTAGACCCCTTCAGGACAATTCTAAAGGCCCACAGACCCTTCTAATGCCCCTCAGGACCCTTCTAAAGGCCCCCAGACCCTTCTAATGCCCCTCAGGGCCTTTCTAAAGTACCCCAGACACTTCTAGAACCTCTCAGGCCCTTTCTATATGATCCGAGACCCTTGTAATGCCCCTCAGGGCCTTTCTAAAGACCCCCATACCCTTCTAATGCCCCTCAGGACATTTCTAAAGGCCCCCAGACCCTTCTAGAGCCCCTCAGGACATATCTAAAGGCCCCCAGACCCTTCTAGAGCCCCTCAGGACATTTCTAAAGGCACCCAGAGCCTTCTAATGCCACTCAGGGCCTTTCTAAAGGCTGCGAGACCCTTATAATCCCCCTAAGGACCTTTAAAAAGGCCCCCAGACCCTTCTGGACCCCCTCAGGACGCTTCTAATAGCCCCCAGACCCTTCTAGAGCCCCTCAGGGCCTTTCTAAAGGCCTCCACACCCTTCTAATGACCCTCAAGACCCATGTAAAGGCCCCCAGACCCTTCTAGATTGCCGCAGGACCCATCTAAAAGCCGCCAGACCCTTCTAATGCCCCTCAGGACCCTTCTAAAGTCCCCCAGACCCTGCTAATTCCACTCAGGGCTATTATAAGGGCCACAAGACCCTTCAAATGCCCCTCAGGACCCTTATAAAGGCACCCAGACCCTTCTAGAGCCTCTCAGGAAAGTTTTAAATGCCTCCAGACCCTTCTAGACCCCCTCAGGACCATTTTAAAGGCCCCCAGACACTTCTAATGCCCCTCAGGACCTTTCTAAAGGTCCCCAGACCCTTCTAATGCCCCTCAGGACTTTTCTAAAGGCCCCCAGACCCTTCTAATGCACCTCAGGGCCTTTCTAAAGTACCCCAGACACTTCTAGAACCTCTCAGGGCCTTTCTATATGACACCAGACCCTTGTAATGCCCCTCAGGGCCTTTCTAAAGGCCCCCATACCCTTCTAATGACCCTCAGGACATTTCTAAAGGCCCCCAGACCCTTCAAGAGCCCCTCAGGACATTTCTAAAGGCACCCAGAACCTTCTAATGCAACTCAGGGCCTTTCTAAAGGCTGCGAGACCCTTATAATCCCCCTGAGGACCTTTAAAAAGGCCCCCAGACCCTTCTGGACCCCCTCAGGACGCTTCTAATAGACCCCAGACCCTTCTAGAGCCCCTCAGGGCCTTTCTAAAGGCCTCCACACCCTTCTAATGACCCTCAAGACCCATGTAAAGGCCCCCAGACCCTTCTAGATTGCCTCAGGACCCATCTAAAAGCCCCCAGACCCTTCTAATGCCTTTCAGGACCATTATGAAGGCCACAAGACCCTTCTAATGCCCCTGAGGACCTTCCTAAAGGCCCTCAGACCCTTCTAATGCCCCTCAGGGCATTTATAAAGGTTCCCAGACCCTTCTAGACCCCCTCAGGACCATTCTAAAGGCCCCCAGACCCTTCTAATGCCCCACAGGGCCTTTCTAAAGGTCCCCAGACCCTTCTAGAGCCCCTGAAGACCCTTCTAAGGGCCCCCGGACCCTTATAGAGCCCCTCAGGACCCTTCTGAAGTCCTCCAGACCCTGCTAATTCTCCTCAGGGCATTTATAAGGGCACCCAGACCCTTCTAATGCCCCTCAGGACCCTTATAAAGGCACCCAGACCCTTCTAGAGCCTCTCAGGACAGTTTTAAATGCCTCCAGACCCTTCTAGACCCCCTCAGGACCATAATAAAGGCCCCCAGACCCTTCTAATGCCCCTCAGGGCCTTTCTAAAGGCCCCCAGACCCTTGTAATGCCCCTCAGGTCATTTCTAAAGGCACCCAGACCCTTCTAATGCCACTCAGGGCCTTTCTAAAGGCCGCGAGACCCTTATAATCCCCCTGAGGGCCTTTAAAAAGGCCCCCAGACCCTTCTGGACCCCCTCAGGACGCTTCTACTAGCCCCCAGACCCTTCTAGAGCCCTTCAGGGCCTTTCTAAAGGCCTCCACACCCTTCTAATGACCCTCAAGACCCATGTAAAGGCCCCCAGACCCTTCTAGATTGCCTCAGGACCCATCTAAAAGCCCCCAGACCCTTCTAATGCCTTTCAGGACCCTTATGAAGGCCACAAGACCCTTCTAATGCCCCTCAGGACCTTTCTAAAGGCCCTCAGACCCTTCTAATGCCCCTCAGGGCATTTATAAAGGTTTCCAGACCCTTCTAGAACCCGTCAGGACACTTATAAAGGTCCCCAGACCCTTCTACTGCCCCTCAGGAGCATTCTAAAGGACTCCAGACCCTTCTAATGCCCCACAGGGCCTTTCTAAAGGTCCCCAGACCCTTCTAGAGCCACTGAAGACCCTTCTAAAGGCCCCCAGACCCTTATAGAGCCCCTCAGGACCCTTCTAAAGTCCCCCAGACCCTGCTAATTCCCCTCAGGGCTTTTATAAAGGCACCCAGACCCTTCTAGAGCCTCTCAGGACAGTTTTAAATGCCTCCAGACTCTTCTAGACCCCCTCAGGACCATTCTAAAGGCCCCCAGACCCTTCTAATGCCCCTCAGGGCCTTTCTATATGACCCCAGGCCCTTGTAATGCCACTCAGGGCCTTTCTAAAGGCCGCGAGACCCTTATAATCCCCCTGAGGGCCTTTAAAAAGGCCCCCAGACCCTTCTGGACCCCCTCAGGACGCTTCTAATAGCCCCCAGACCCTTCTAGAGCCTCTCAGGGCCTTTCTAAAGGCCTCCACACCCTTCTAATGACCCTCAAGACCCATGTAAAGGCCCCTAGACCCTTCTAGATTGCCTCAGGACCGATCTAAAAGCCCCCAGACCCTTCTAATGCCTTTCAGGACCCTTATCAAGGCCACAAGACCCTTCTAATGCCCCTCAGGACCTTTCTAAAGGCCCTCAGACCCTTCTAATGCCCCTCAGGGCATTTATAAAGGTTCCCAGACCCTTCTAGAGCCCGTCAGGACCCTTATAAAGGCCCCCAGACCATTCTAGAGCCCCTCAGGACACTTCTAAATCCCGCAGACCATTCTAATGCCCGTCAGGGCCTTTATAAAGGTCCCCAGACCCTTCTACTGCCCCTCAGGAGCATTCTAAAGGCCCCCAGACCCTTCTAATGCCCCACAGGGCCTTTCTAAAGGTCCCCAGACCCTTCTAGAGCCCCTGAAGACCCTTCTAAAGGCCCCCAGACCCTTATAGAGCCCCTCAGGGCCTTTCTAAAGGCCTCCACACCATTCTAATGACCCTCAAGAGCCATTTAACGGCCCCCAGACCCTTCTAGATTGCCTCAGGACCCATCTAAAAGCACCCAGACCCTTCTAATGCCTTTCAGGGCCTTTCTAAAGGCCTCCACACCCTTCTAATGACCCTCAAGACCCATGTAAAGGCCCCTAGACCCTTCTAGAGTGCCTCAGGACCCATCTAAAAGACCCCAGAGCCTTCTAATGCCTTTCAGGACCCTTATGAAGGCCACAAGACCCTTCTAATGCCCTTCAGGACATTTATAAAGGTTCCCAGACCCTTCTAGAGCCCGTCAGGACCGTTATAAAGGCCCCCAGAACGTTCTAGAGCCTCTCAGGACACTTCTAAATCCCGCAGACCATTCTAATGCCCGTCAGGGCCTTTCTAAAGGTCCCCAGACCCTTCTACTGCCCCTCAGGAGCATTCTAAAGGCCCCCAGACCCTTCTAATGCCCCACAGGGCCTTTCTAAAGGTCCCCAGACCCTTCTAGAGCCCCTGAAGACCCTTCTAAAGGCCCCCAGACCCTTATAGAGCCCCTCAGGACCCTTCTAAAGGCCCCCAGACCCTGCTAATTCTCCTCAGGGCTTTTATAAGGGCACCCAGACCCTTCTAATGCCCCTCAGGACCCTTATAAAGGCACCCAGACCATTCTAGAGCCTCTCAGGACAGTTTTAAATGCCTCCAGACCCTTCTAGACCCCCTCAGGACCATTCTAAAGGCCCCCAGACCCTTCTAATGCCCCTCAGGACCATTCTAAAGGCCCCCAGACCCTTCTAATGCCCCTCAGGGCCTTTCTAAAGGCCCCCAGACCCTTCTAATGCCACTCAGGGCCTTTCTAAAGGCCGCGAGACCCTTATAATCCCCCTGAGGTCCTTTGAAAAGGACCCCAGACTCTTCTGGACCCCCTCAGGACGCTTCTAATAGCCCCCAGACACTTCTAGAGACCTTCAGGGCCTTTCTAAAGGCCTCCACACCCTTCTAATGACCCTCAAGACCCATGTAAAGGCCGCCAGACCCTTCTAGATTGCCTCAGGACCCATCTAAAAGCCCCCAGACCCTTCTAATGCATTTCAGGGCCTTTCTAAAGGCCTCCACACCCTTCTAATGACCCTCAAGACCCATGTAAAGGCCCCTAGACCCTTCTAGATTGCCTGAGGACCCATCTAAAAGCCCCCAGACCCTTCTAATGCCTTTCAGGACCCTTATGAAGGCCACAAGACCCTTCTAATGCCCCTCAGGACCTTTCTAAAGGCCCTCAGACCCTTCTAATGCCCCTGAGGGGATATATAATGGTTCCCAGACCCCTCTAGAGCCCGTCAGGACCCTTATAAAGGCCCCCAGACCATTCTAGAGCCCCTCAGGACACTTCTAAAGGCCTGCAGACCATTCTAATGACCGTCAGGACCCTTATAAAGGTCCCCAGACCCTTCTACTGCCCCTCAGGAGCATTCTAAAGGCCCCCAGACCCTTCTAATGCCCCACAGGGCATTTCTAAAGTACCCCAGACACTTCTAGAGCCCCTGAAGACCCTTCTAAAGGCCCCCAGACCCTTATAGAGCCCCTCAGGACCCTTCTAAAGGCCCGCAGACCCTGCTAATTCTCCTCAGGGCTTTTATAAGGGAACCCAGACCCTTCTAATGCCCCTCAGGACCCTTATAAAGGCACCCAGACCATTCTAGAGCCTCTCAGGACAGTTTTAAATGCCTCCAGACCCTTCTAGACCCCCTCAGGACCATTCTAAAGGCCCCCAGACCCTTCTAATGCCCCTCAGGGCCTTTCTAAAGGCCCCCAGACCCTTCTAATGCCCCTCAGGGCCTTTCTAAAGGCCCCCAGACCCTTCTAATGCCACTCAGGGCCTTTCTAAAGGCCGCGAGACCCTTATAATCCCCCTGAGGGCCTTTAAAAAGGACCCCAGACTCTTCTGGACCCCCTCAGGACGCTTCTAATAGCCCCCAGACACTTCTAGAGACCTTCAGGGCCTTTCTAAAGGCCTCCACACCCTTCTAATGACCCTCAAGACCCATGTAAAGGCCGCCAGACCCTTCTAGATTGCCTCAGGACCCATCTAAAAGCCCCCAGACCCTTCTAATGCATTTCAGGGCCTTTCTAAAGGCCTCCACACCCTTCTAATGACCCTCAAGACCCATGTAAAGGCCCCTAGACCCTTCTAGATTGCCTGAGGACCCATCTAAAAGCCCCCAGACCCTTCTAATGCCTTTCAGGACCCTTATGAAGGCCACAAGACCCTTCTAATGCCCCTCAGGACCTTTCTAAATGCCCTCAGACCCTTCTAATGCCCCTGAGGGGATATATAAAGGTTCCCAGACCCCTCTAGAGCCCGTCAGGACCCTTATAAAGGCCCCCAGACCATTCTAGAGCCCCTCAGGACACTTCTAAAGGCCTGCAGACCATTCTAATGACCGTCAGGGCCTTTCTAAAGGTCCACAGACCATTCTACTGCCCCTCAGGAGCATTCTAAAGGCCCCCAGAACCTTCTAATGCCCCACAGGGCCTTTCTAAAGGTCCCCAGACCCTTCTAGAGCCACTGAAGACCCTTCTAAAGGCCCCCAGACCCTTATAGAGCCCCTCAGGACCCTTCTAAAGGCCCCCAGACCCTGCTAATTCCCCTCAGGGCTTTTATAAGGGCACCCAGACCTTTCTAATGCTCCTCAGGACCCTTATAAAGGCACCCAGACCCTTCTAGAGCCTCTCAGGACAGTTTTAAATGCCTCCAGACCCTTCTAGACCCCCTCAGGACCATTCTAAAGGCCCCCAGACCCTTCTAATGCCCCTCAGGGCCTTTCTAAAGTACCCCAGACACTTCTAGAACCTCTCAGGGCCTTTCTATATGACCCCAGGCCCTTGTAATGCCACTCAGGGCCTTTCTGAAGGCCGCGAGACCCTTATAATTCCCCTTGAGGGCCTATAAAAAGTCCCCCAGACCCTTCTGGACCCCCTCAGGACGCTTCTAATAGCCCCCAGACCCTTCTAGAGCCCCTCAGGGGCTTTCTAAAGGCCTCCACACCCTTCTAATGACCCTCAAGACCCATGTAAATGCCCCCAGACCCTTCTAGATTGCCTCAGGACCCATCTAAAAGCCCCCAGACCCTTCTAATGCCTTTCAGGACCCTTATGAAGGCCACAAGACCCTTCTAATGCCCCTCAGGACCTTTCTAAAGGCCATCAGACCCTTCTAATGCCCCTCAGGGCATTTATAAAGGTTCCCAGACCCTTCTAGAGCCCGTCAGGAGACTTATAAAGGTCCCCAGACCCTTCTACTGCCCCTCAGGAGCATTCTAAAGGACCTCAGACCCTTCTAATACCCCACAGGGCCTTTCTAAAGGTCCCCAGACCCTTCTAGAGCCCCTGAAGACCCTTCTAAAGGCCCCCAGACCCTTCTAATGCCACACAGGGCCTTTCTAAAGGTCCCCAGACCCTTCTGGAGCCCCTCACGACCCTTCTAAAGGCCCCCAGACCCTTATAGAGCCCCTCAGGACCATTCTAAAGGCCTCCAGACCCTTCTAATGCCCCTCAGGGCATTTATAAAGGTTCCCAGACCCTTCTAGAGCCCGTCAGGAGACTTATAAAGGTCCCCAGACCCTTCTACTGCCCCTCAGGAGCATTCTAAAGGACCTCAGACCCTTCTAATACCCCACAGGGCCTTTCTAAAGGTCCCCAGACCCTTCTAGAGCCCCTGAAGACCCTTCTAAAGGCCCCCAGACCCTTCTAATGCCACACAGGGCCTTTCTAAAGGTCCCCAGACCCTTCTGGAGCCCCTCACGACCCTTCTAAAGGCCCCCAGACCCTTATAGAGCCCCTCAGGACCATTCTAAAGGCCTCCAGACCCTTCTAATGCCCCTCAGGTCCTTTCTAAAGGCCCCCATACCCTTCTAATGCCCCTCAGGTCATTTCTAAAGGCACCCAGACCCTTCTAATGCTACTCAGGGCCTTTCTAAATGCCGCGAGACCCTTATAATCACCCTGAGGGCCTTTAAAAAGGCCCCCAGACCCTTCTGGACCCCCTCAGGATGCTTCTAATAGCCCCCAGACCCTTCTAGAGCCCCTCAGGGCTTTTCTAAAGGCCTCCACACCCTTCTAATTACACTCAAGACCCATGTAAAGGCCCCCAGACCCTTCTAGATTGCCTCAGGACCCATCTAAAAGCCCCCAGACCCTTCTAATGCCTTTCAGGGCCTTTCTAAAGGCCTCCACACCCTTCTAATGACCCTCAAGACCCATGTAAAGGCCCCTAGACCCTTCTAGATTGCCTCAGGACCCATCTAAAAGCCCCCAGACCCTTCTAATGCCTTTCAGGACCCTTATGAAGGCCACAAGACCCTTCTAATGCCCCTCAGGGCATTTATAAAGGTCCCCAGACCCTTCTACTGCCCCTCAGGAGCATTCTAAAGGCCTCCAGACCCTTCTAATGCCCCACAGGGCCTTTCTAAAGGTCCCCAGACCCTTCTAGAGCCCCTGAAGACCATTCTAAAGGCCCCCAGACCCTTATAGAGCCCCTCAGGACCCTTCTAAAGGCCCCCAGACCCTTCTAATGCCCCACAGGGTCTTTCTAAAGGTCCCCAGACCCTTCTAGAGCTTCTGAAGACCCTTCTAAAGGCCCCCAGACCCTTATAGAGCCCCTCAGGACCCTTCTAAAGGCCCCCAGACCCTGCTAATTCCTCTCAGGGCTTTTATAAGGGCACCGAGACCCTTCTAATGCCCCTCAGGACCCTTATAAAGGCACCCAGACCCTTCTAGAGCCTCTCAGGACAGTTTTAAATGCCTCCAGACCCTTCTAGACCCTCTCAGGACCATTCTAAAGGCCCCCAGACCCTTCTAATGCCCCTCAGGGCCTTTCTAAAGGCCCCCATACCCTTCTAATGCCCCTCAGGTCATTTCTATAGGCACCCAGACCCTTCTAATGCCACTCAGGGCCTTTCTAAAGGCCGCGAGACCGTTATAATCCCCCTGAGGGCCTTTAAAAAGGCCCCCAGACCCTTCTGGACCCCCTCAGGACGCTTCTAATAGCCCCCAGACCCTTCTAGAGCCCTTCAGGGCCTTTCTAAAGGCCTCCACACCCTTCTAATGACCCTCAAGACCCATGTAAAGGCCCCCAGACCCTTCTAGATTGCCTCAGGACCCATCTAAAAGCCCCCAGACCCTTCTAATGCCTTTCAGGGCCTTTCTAAAGGCCTCCACACCCTTCTAATGACCCTCAAGACCCATGTAAAGGCCCCTAGACCCTTCTAGATTGCCTCAGGACCCATCTAAAAGCCCCCAGACCCTTCTAATGCCTTTCAGGACCCTTATGAAGGCCACAAGACCCTTCTAATGCCCCTCAGGACCTTTCTAAAGGCCCTCAGACCCTTCTAGAGCCCGTCAGGACCCTTATAAAGGTCCCCAGACCCTTCTAGAGCCCGTCAGGACCCTTATAAAGGTCCCCAGACCCTTCTACTGCCCCTCAGGAGCATTCTAAAGGCCCCCAGACCCTTCTAATGCCCCACAGGGCCTTTCTAAAGGTCCCCAGACCCCTCTAGAGCCCCTGAAGACCCTTCTAAAGGCCCCCAGACCCTTATAGAGCCCCTCAGGACCCTTTTAAAGGCCCCCAGACCCTGCTAATTCCCCTCAGGGCTTTTATAAGGGCACCCAGACCCTTCTAATGCTCCTCAGGACCCTTATAAAGGCACCCAGACCCTTCTAGAGCCTCTCAGGACAGTTTTAAATGCCTCCAGACCCTTCTATACCCCCTCAGGACCATTCTAAAGGCCCCCAGACCCTTCTAATGCCCCTCAGGGCATTTCTAAAGTACCCCAGACACTTCTAGAACCTCTCAGGGCCTTTCTATATGACCCCAGGCCCTTGTAATGCCACTCAGGGCCTTTCTAAAGGCCGTGAGACCCTTATAATTCCCCTGAGGGCCTTTAAAAAGGCCCCCAGACCCTTCTGGACCCACTCAGGACCCATCTAAAAGCCCCCAGACCCTTCTAATGCCTTTCAGGGCCTTTCTAAAGGTTTCCACACCCTTCTAATGACCCTCAAGACCCATGTAAAGGCCCCTAGACCCCTCTAGATGGCCTCAGGACCCATCTAAAAGCCCCCAGAGCCTTCTAATGCCTTTCAGGACCCTTATGAAGGCCACAAGACCCTTCTAATGCCCCTCAGGACCTTTCTAAAGGCCCCCAGACCCTTCTAATGCCCCTCAGGGCATTTATAAAGGTTCCCAGACCCTTCTAGAGCCCGTCAGGACACTTATAAAGGTCCCCAGACCCTTCTACTGCCCCTCAGGAGTATTCTAAAGGCCTCCAGACCCTTCTAATGCCCCACAGGGCCTTTCTAATGGTCCCCAGACCCTTCTAGAGCCCCTGAAGACCCTTCTAAAGGCCCCCAGACCCTTATAGAGCCCCTCAGGACCCTTCTAAAGTCCCCCAGACCCTGCTAATTCCCCTCAGGGCTTTTATAAGGGCACCCAGACCCTTCTAATGCCCGTAAGGACCCATATAAAGGCACCCAGACCCTTCTAGAGCCTCTCAGGACAGTTTTAAATGCCTCCAGACCCTTCTAGACCCCCTCACGACCATTCTAAAGGCCCCCAGACCCTTCTAATGCCCCTCAGGGCCTTTCTATATGACCCCAGGCCCTTGAAATGCCACTCAGGGCCTTTCTAAAGGCTGCGAGACCCTTATAATCCCCCTGATGGCCTTTAAAAAGGCCCCCAGACCCTTCTGGACCCACTCAGGACGCTTCTAATAGCCCCCAGACCCTTCTAGAGCCCCTCAGGGCCTTTCTAAAGGCCTCCACACCCTTCTAATGACCCTCAAGACCCATGTAAAGGCCCCTAGACCATTCTAGATTGCCTCAGGACCCATCTAAAAGCCCCCAGACCCTTCTAATGCCTTTCAGGACCCTTATCAAGGCCACAAGACCCTTCTACTGCCCCTCAGGAGCAGTCTAAAGGCCCCCAGACCCTTCTAATGCCCCACAGGGCCTTTCTAAAGGTCCCCAGACCCTTCTAGAGCCCCTGAAGACCCTTCTAAAGGCCCCAAGACCCTTATAGAGCTCTTCAGGGCCTTTCTAAAGGCCTCCACACCATTCTAATGACCCTCAAGACCTATGTAAAGGCCCCTAGACCCTTCTAGATTGCCTCAGCACCCATCTAAAAGCCCCCAGAGCCTTCTAATGCCTTTCAGGACCCTTATCAAGGCCACAAGACCCTTCTAATGCCCCTCAGGGCATTTATAAAGGTTCCCAGACCCTTCTAGAGCCCGTCAGGACCCTTATAAAGGCCCCCCGAACATTCTAGAGCCTCTCAGGACACTTCTAAATCTCGCAGACCATTCTAATGCCCGTCAGGGCCTTTATAAACGTCCCCAGACCCTTCTACTGCCCCTCAGCAACATTCTAAAGGCCCCCAGACCCTTCTAATGCCCCACAGGGCCTTTCTAAAGGTCCCCAGACCCTTCTAGAGCCACTGAAGACCCTTCTAAAGGCCCCCAGACCCTTATAGAGCCCCTCAGGACCCTTCTAAAGGCCCGCAGACCCTGCTAATTCCCCTCAGGGCTTTTATAAGGGCACCCAGACCCTTCTAATGCCCCTCAGGACCCTTATAAAGGCACCCAGACGCTTCTAGAGCCTCTCAGGACAGTTTTAAATACCACCAGACCCTTCTAGACCCCCTCAGGACCATTCTAAAGGCCCCCAGACCCTTCTAATGCCCCTCAGGACCCTTCTAAAGGCCCCCAGACCCTTCTAATGCCCCTCAGGGCCTTTCTAAAGGCCCCCATACCCTTCTAATGCCCCTCAGGTCATTTCTAAAGGCTCCCAGACCCTTCTAATGCTTTTCAGGGCCTTTCTAAAGGCCGCGAGACCCTTATAATCCCCCTGAGGGCCTTTAAAAAGGCCCCCAGACCCTTCTAGAGCCCCTCAGGACGCTTCTAATAGCCCCCAGACCCTTCTAGAGCCCCTCAGGGCTTTTCTAAAGGCCTCCACACCCTTCTAATGACCCTGAAGACCCATGTAAAGGCCCCCAGACCCTTCTAATGCCTTTCAGGGCCTTTCTAAAGGCCTCCACACCCTTCTAATGACCCTCTAAGACCCATTTAAAGGCCCCCAGACCCTTCTAGATTGCCTCAGGACCCATCTAAAAGCCCCCAGACCCTTCTAATGCCTTTCAGGACCCTTATGAAGGCAACAAGACCCTTCTAGAGCCCCTCAGGACCTTTCTAAAGGCCCTCAGACCCTTCTAATGCCCCTCAGGGCATTTATAAAGGTTCCCAGACCCTTCTAGAGCACATCAGGACACTTATAAAGGTCCCCAGACCCTTCTACTGCCCCTCAGGAGCATTCTAAAGGCCCCCAGACCCTTCTAATGCCTCACAGGGCCTTTCTAAAGGTCCCCAGACCCTTCTAGAGCCCCTGAAGACCCTTCTAAAGGCCCCAAGACCATTATAGAGCCCCTCAGGACCCTTCTAAAGTCCCCCAGACCCTGCTAATTCCCCTCAGGGCTTTTATAAGGGCACCCAGACCCTTCTAAAGCTCCTCAGGACCCTTATAAAGGCACCCAGACCCTTCTAGAGCCTCTCAGGACAGCTTTAAATGCCTCCAGACCCTTCTAGACCCCCTCAGGACCATTCTAAAGGCCCCCAGACCCTTCTAATGCCCCTCAGCGCATTTCTAAAGTACCCCAGACACTTCTAGAACCTCTGAGGGCCTTTCTATATGACCCCAGACCCTTGTAATGCCATTCAGGGCCTTTCTAAAAGCCGCGAGACCCTTATAATCCCCCTGAGGGCCTTTAAAAAGGCACCCAGACCCTTCTGGACCCCCTCAGGACGCTTCTAATAGCCCCCAGACCCTTCTAGAGCCCCTCAGCGCCTTTCTAAAGGCATCCACACCCTTCTAATGACCCTCAAGACCCATGTAAAGGCCCCCAGACCCTTCTAGATTGCCTCAGGACCCATCTAAAAGCCCCCAGACCCTTCTAATGCCTTCCAGGACACTTATGAAGGCCACAAGACCCTTCTAATGCCCCTCAGGACCTTTCTAAAGGCCCTCAGACCCTTCTAATGCACCTCAGGGCATTTATAAACGTTCCCAGACCCTTCTAGAGCACGTCAGGACACTTATAAAGGTCTCCAGACCCTTCTACTGCCCCTCAGGAGCATTCTAAAGGCCCTGAGACCCTTCTAATGCCCCCCAGGGCCTTTCTAAAGGTCCCCAGACCCTTCTAGAGCCCCTGAAGACCCTTCTAAA
The DNA here is from genome assembly GCA_033558105.1 of Coccyzus lansbergi. Classification (NCBI taxonomy): domain Eukaryota; kingdom Metazoa; phylum Chordata; class Aves; order Cuculiformes; family Coccyzidae; genus Coccyzus; species Coccyzus lansbergi. Next base: position 291,368 of record JAUMJK010000937.1, read on the forward strand.
GGCCCCCAGACCCTTCTAATGCCACACAGGACCCTTATAAAGGCACCCAGACCCTTCTAGAGCCTCTCAGGACAGTTTTAAATGCCTCCAGACCCTTCTAGAGCCCCTCAGGACCTTTCTAAAGGCCCTCAGACCCTTCTAATGCCCCACAGGGCCTTTCTAAATGTCCCCAGACCCTTCTAGAGCCCTTGAAGACCCTTCTAAAGGACCCCAGACCCTTCTAGAGCCCCTCAGGGCCTGTCTAAAGGCCTCCACACCCTTCTAATGACTCTCAAGACCCATGTAAAGGCCCCTAGACCCTTCTAGATTGCCTCAGGACCCATCTAAAATCCCCCAGACCCTTCTAATGCCTTTCAGGACCCTTATGAAGGCCACAAGACCTTTCTACTGCCCCTCAGGAGCATTCTAAAGGCCCCCAGACCCTTCTAATGCCCCACAGGGCCTTTCTAAAGGTCCCCAGACCCTTCTAGAGCCCCTGAAGACCCTTCTAAGGGCCCCCAGAGCCTTATAGAGCCCCTCAGGACACTTCTAAAGTCCCCCAGACCCTGCTAATTCCCCTCAGGGCTTTTATAAGGGCACCCAGACCCTTCTAAAGCCCCTCAGGACCCTTATAAAGGCACCCAGACCCTTCTAGAGCCTCTCAGGACAGTTTTAAATGCCTCCAGACCCTTCTAGAAAACCTCAGGACCATTCTAAAGGCCCCCAGACCCTTCTAATACCCCTCAGGGCATTTCTAAAGTACCCCAGACACTTCTAGAACCTCTCAGGGCCTTTCTATATGACCCCAGACCCTTGTAATGCCACTCAGGGCCTTTCTAAAAGCCGCGAGACCCTTATAATCCCCCTGAGGGCCTTTGAAAAGGCCCCCAGACCCTTCTGGACCCCCTCAGGACGCTTCTAATAGCCCCCAGACCCTTCTAGAGCCCCTCAGCGCCTTTCTAAAGGCCTCCACACCCTTCTAATGACCCTTGAGACCCATGTAAAGGCCCCTAGACCCTTCTAGATTGCCTCAGGACCCATCTAAAAGCCCCCAGACCCTTATAATGCCTTTCAGGACCCTTATGAAGGCCACAAGACCCTTCTAATGCCCCTCAGGACCTTTCTAAAGGCCCTCAGACCCTTCTAGAGCCCGTCAGGACCCTTATAAAGGTCCTCTGACCATTCTAGAGCCCGTCAGGACCCTTATAAAGGACCCCAGACCCTTCTACTGCCCCTCAGGAGCATTCTAAAGGCCCCCAGACCCTTCTAATGCCCCACAGGGCCTTTCTAAAGGTCCCCAGACCCTTCTAGAGCCCCTCAAGACCCTTCTAAAGGCCCCCAGACCCTTATAGAGCCCCTCAGGACCCTTCTAAAGTCCCCCAGACCCTGCTAATTCCCCTCAGGGCTTTTATAAGGGCACCCAGACCCTTCTAAAGCTCCTCAGGACCCTTATAAAGGCACCCAGACCCTTCTAGAGCCTCTCAGGACAGTTTTAAATGCCTCCAGACCCTTCTAGACCCCCTCACGACCATTCTAAAGGCCCCCAGACCCTTCTAATGCCCCTCAGGGCCTTTCTATATGACCCCAGGCCCTTGTAATGCCACTCAGGGCCTTTCTAAAGGCCGCCAGACCCTTATAATCCCCCTGAGGGCCTTTAAAAAGGCCCCCAGACCTTTCTGGACCCACTCAGGACCCATCTAAAAGCCCCCAGACCCTTCTAATGCCTTTCAGGGCCTTTCTAAAGGTTTCCACACCCTTCTAATGACCCTCAAGACCCATGTAAAGGCCCCTAGACCCTTCTAGATTGCCTCAGGACCCATCTAAAAGCCCCCAGACCATTCTAATGCATTTCAGGACCCTTATGAAGGCCACAAGACCATTCTAATGCCCCTCAGGACCTTTCTAAAGGCCCTCAGACCCTTCTAATGCCCCTCAGGGCATTTATAAAGGTTCCCAGACCCTTCTAGAGCCCGTCAGGACACTTATAAAGGTCCCTAGACCATTCTACTGCCCCTCAGGAGTATTCTAAAGGCCTCCAGACCCTTCTAATGCCCCACAGGGCCTTTCTAATGGTCCCCAGACCCTTCTAGAGCCCCTGAAGACCCTTCTAAAGGCCCCCAGACCCTTATAGAGCCCCTCAGGACCCTTCTAACGTCCCCCAGACCCTGCTAATTCCCCTCAGGGCTTTTATAAGGGCACCCAGACCCTTCTAATGCCCGTAAGGACCCTTATTAAGGCACCCAGACCCTTCTAATGCCACTCAGGGCCTTTCTAAAGGCCGCGAGACCCTTATAATCCCCCTGATGGCCTTTAAAAAGGCCCCCAGACCCTTCTGGACCCCCTCAGGACGCTTCTAATAGCCCCCAGACCCTTCTAGAGCCCCTCAGCGCCTTTCTAAAGGCATCCAGACCCTTCTAATGACCCTCAAGACCCACGTAAAGGGACCTAGAGCCTTCAAGATTGCCTCAGGACCCATCTAAAAGCCCCCAGACCCTTCTAATGCCTTTCAGGACCCTTATGAAGGCCACAAGATCCTTCTAATGCCCCTCAGGACCTTTCTAAAGGCCCTCAGACCCTTCTAATGCCCCTCAGGGCATTTATAAAGGTCCCCAGACCCTTCTACTGCCCCTCAGGAGCATTCTAAAGGCCCCCAGACCCTTCTAATGCCCCACAGGGCCTTTCTAAAGGTCCCCAGACCTTTCTAGAGCCCCTGAAGACCCTTCTAAAGGCCCCCAGACCCTTATAGAGCCCCTCAGGACCCTTCTAAAGGCCCCCAGACCCTGCTAATTCCCCTCAGGGCTTTCATAAGGGCACCCAGACCCTTCTAATGGCCCTCAGGACCCTTATAAAGGCACCCAGACCCTTCTAGAGCCTCTCAGGACAGTTTTAAATGCCTCCAGACCCTTCTAGACCCCCTCAGGACCATTCTAAAGGCCCCCAGACCCTTCTAATGCCCCTCAGGGCCTTTCTAAAGGCCCCCATACCTTTCTAATGCCCCTCAGGTCATTTCTAAAGGCCCCCAGACCATTCTGGACCCCCTCAGGACGCTTCTAATAGCCCCCAGACCCTTCTAGAGCCCTTCAGGGCCTTTCTAAAGGCCTCCACACCCTTCTAATGACCCTCAAGACCCATGTAAAGGCCCCCAGACCCTTCTAGATTGCCTGAGGACCCATCTAAAAGCCCCCAGACCCTTCTAATGCCTTTCAGGGCCTTTCTAAAGGCCTCCACACCCTTCTAATGACCCTCAAGACCCATGTAAAGGCCTAGACACTTCTAGATTGCCTCAGGACCCATCTAAAAGCCCCCAGACCCTTCTAATGCCTTCCAGGACCCTTATGAAGGCCACAAGACCCTTCTAATGCCCCTCAGGAGCATTCTAAAGGCCCCCCGACCCTTCTAATGCCACACAGGGCCTTTCTAAAGGTCCCCAGACCCTTCTAGAGCCCGTCAGGACCCTTCTAAAGGCCCCCAGACCCTTATAGAGCCCCTAAGGACCCTTCTAAAGTCCCCAGACCCTGCTAATTCTCCTCAGGGCTTTTATAAGTGCACCCAGACCCTTCTAATGCCCCTCAGGGCCATTATAAAGGCACCCAGACCCTTCTAGAGCCTCTCAGGACCATTCTAAAGGCCCCCAGACCCTTCTAATGCCCCTCAGGACTTTTCTAAAGGCCCTCAGACCCTTCTAATGCCCCTTAGGGAATTTATAAAGGTTCCCAGACCCTTCTAGAGCATGTCAGGACCCTTATAAAGGCCCCCAGACCATTCTAGAGCCCCTCAGGACAATTCTAAAGGCCCGCAGACCATTCTAATGCCCGTCAGGGCCTTATAAAGGTCCCCAGACCCTTCTACTGCCCCTCAGGAGCATTCTAAAGGCCCCCAGACCCTTCTAATGCCCCACAGGGCCTTTCTAAAGGTCCCCAGACCTTTCTAGAGCCCCTGAAGACCCTTCTAAAGGCCCCCAGACCCTTATAGAGCCCCTCAGGACCCTTCTAAAGGCCCCCAGACCCTGCTAATGCACCACAGGGCCTTTCTAAAGGTCCCCAGACCCTTCTAGAGCCCTTGAAGACCCTTCTAAAGGACCCCAGACCCTTCTAGAGCCCCTAAGGGCCTGTCTAAAGGCCTCCACACCCTTCTAATGACTCTCAAGACCCATGTAAAGCCCTCTAGACCCTTCTAGAATGCCTCAGGACCGATCTAAAAGCCCCCAGACCCTTCTAATGCCTTTCAGGACCCTTATGAAGGCCACAAGACCTTTCTACTGCCCCTCAGGAGCATTCTAAAGGCCCCCAGACCCTTCTAATGCCCCACAGGGCCTTTCTAAAGGTCCCCAGACCCTTCTAGAGCCCCTGAAGACCCTTCTCAGGGCCCCCAGAGCCTTATAGAGCCCCTCAGGACACTTCTAAAGTCCCCCAGACCCTGCTAATTCCCCTCAGGGCTTTTATTAGGGCACCCAGACCCTTCTAAAGCCCCTCAGGACCCTTATAAAGGCACCCAGACCCTTCTAGAGCCTCTCAGGACAGTTTTAAATGCCTCCAGACCCTTCTAGAAAACCTCAGGACCATTCTAAAGGCCCCCAGACCCTTCTAATGCCCCTCAGGGCATTTCTAAAGTACCCCAGACACTTCTAGAACCTCTCAGGGCCTTTCTATATGACCCCAGACCCTTGTAATGCCACTCAGGGCCTTTCTAAAAGCCGCGAGACCCTTATAATCCCCCTGAGGGCCTTTAAAAAGGCCCCCAGACCCTTCTGGACCCCCTCAGGACGCTTCTAATAGCCCCCAGACCCTTCTAGAGCCCCTCAGCGCCTTTCTAAAGGCCTCCACACCCTTCTAATGACCCTTGAGACCCATGTAAAGGCCCCTAGACCCTTCTAGATTGCCTCAGGACACATCTAAAAGCCCCCAGACCCTTCTAATGCCTTTCAGGACCCTTATGAAGGCCACAAGACCCTTCTAATGCCCCTCAGGACCTTTCTAAAGGCCCTCAGACCCTTCTAGAGCCCGTCAGGGCCCTTATAAAAGTCCCCTGACCCTTCTAGAGCCCGTCAGGACCCTTATAAAGGACCCCAGACCCTTCTACTGCCCCTCAGGAGCATTCTAAAGGCCCCCAGACCCTTCTAATGCCCCACAGGGCCTTTCTAAAGGTCCCCAGACCCTTCTAGAGCCCCTGAAGACCCTTCTAAAGGCCCCCAGACCCTTATAGAGCCCCTCAGGACCCTTCTAAAGTCCCCCAGACCCTGCTAATTCCCCTCAGGGCTTTTATAAGGGCACCCAGACCCTTCTAAAGCTCCTCAGGACCCTTATAAAGGCACCCAGACCCTTCTAGAGCCTCTCAGGACAGTTTTAAATGCCTCCAGACCCTTCTAGACCCCCTCAGGACCATTCTAAAGGCCCCCAGACCCTTCTAATGCCCCTCAGGGCCTTTCTATATGACCCCAGGCCCTTGTAATGCCACTCAGGGCCTTTCTAAAGGCCGCCAGACCCTTATAATCCCACTGAGGGCCTTTAAAAAGGCCCCCAGACCTTTCTGGACCCACTCAGGACCCATCTAAAAGCCCCCAGACCATTCTAATGCCTTTCAGGACCCTTATGAAGGCCACAAGACCATTCTAATGCCCCTCAGGACCTTTCTAAAGGCCCTCAGACCCTTCTAATGCCCCTCAGGGCATTTATAAAGGTTCCCAGACCCTTCTAGAGCCCGTCAGGACACTTATAAAGGTCCCCAGACCCTTCTACTGCCCCTCAGGAGTATTCTAAAGGCCTCCAGACCCTTCTAATGCCCCACAGGGCCTTTCTAATGGTCCCCAGACCCTTCTAGATCCCCTGAAGACCCTTCTAAAGGCCCCCAGACCCTTATAGAGCCCCTCAGGACCCTTCTAACGTCCCCCAGACCCTGCTAATTCCCCTCAGGGCTTTTATAAGGGCACCCAGACCCTTCTAATGCCCGTAAGGACCCTTATTAAGGCACCCAGACCCTTCTAGAGCCTCTCAGGACAGTTTTAAATGCCTCCAGACCCTTCTAGACCCCCTCAGGACCATTCTAAAGGCCCCCAGACCCTTCTAATGCCCCTCAGGGCCTTTCTATATGACCCCAGGCCCTTGAAATGCCACTCAGGGCCTTTCTAAAGGCCGCGAGACCCTTATAATCCCCCTGATGGCCTTTAAAAAGGCCCCCAGACCCTTCTGGACCCCCTCAGGACGCTTCTAATAGCCCCCAGACCCTTCTAGAGCCCCTCAGCGCCTTTCTAAAGGCATCCACACCCTTCTAATGACCCTCAAGACCCATGTAAAGGGCCCTAGAGCCTTCTAGATTGCCTCAGGACCCATCTAAAAGCCCCCAGACCCTTCTAATGCCTTTCAGGACCCTTATGAAGGCCACAAGATCCTTCTAATGCCCCTCAGGACCTTTCTAAAGGCCCTCAGACCCTTCTAATGCCCCTCAGGGCATTTATAAAGGTCCCCAGACCCTTCTACTGCCCCTCAGGAGCATTCTAAAGGCCCCCAGACCCTTCTAATGCCCCACAGGGCCTTTCTAAAGGTCCCCAGACCTTTCTAGAGCCCCTGAAGACCCTTCTAAAGGCCCCCAGACCCTTATAGAGCCCCTCAGGACCCTTCTAAAGGCCCCCAGACCCTGCTAATTCCCCTCAGGGCTTTCATAAGGGCACCCAGACCCTTCTAATGCCCCTCAGGACCCTTATAAAGGCACCCAGACCCTTCTAGAGCCTCTCAGGACAGTTTTAAATGCCTCCAGACCCTACTAGACCCCCTCAGGACCATTCTAAAGGCCCCCAGACCCTTCTAATGCCCCTCAGGGCCTTTCTAAAGGCCCCCATACCTTTCTAATGCCCCTCAGGTCATTTCTAAAGGCCCCCAGACCATTCTGGACCCCCTCAGGACGCTTCTAATAGCCCCCAGACCCTTCTAGAGCCCCTCAGGGCCTTTCTAAAGGCCTCCACACCCTTCTAATGACCCTCAAGACCCATGTAAAGGCCCCCAGACCCTTCTAGATTGCCTCAGGACCCATCTAAAAGCCCCCAGACCCTTCTAATGCCTTTCAGGGCCTTTCTAAAGGCCTCCACACCCTTCTAATGACCCTCAAGACCCATGTAAAGGCCTAGACACTTCTAGATTGCCTCAGGACCCATCTAAAAGCCCCCAGACCCTTCTAATGCCTTCCAGGACCCTTATGAAGGCCACAAGACCCTTCTAATGCCCCTCAGGAGCATTCTAAAGGCCCCCCGACCCTTCTAATGCCACACAGGGCCTTTCTAAAGGTCCCCAGACCCTTCTAGAGCCCCTCAAGACCCTTCTAAAGGCCCCCAGACCCTTATAGAGCCCCTAAGGACCCTTCTAAAGTCCCCAGACCCTGCTAATTCTCCTCAGGGCTTTTATAAGTGCACCCAGACCCTTCTAATGCCCCTCAGGGCCATTATAAAGGCACCCAGACCATTCTAGAGCCCCTCAGGACAATTCTAAAGGCCCGCAGACCATTCTAATGCCCGTCAGGGCCTTATAAAGGTCCCCAGACCCTTCTACTGCCCCTCAGGAGCATTCTAAAGGCCCCCAGACCCTTCTAATGCACCACAGGGCCTTTCTAAAGGTCCCCAGACCCTTCTAGAGCCCCTGAAGACCCTTCTAAAGGCCCCCAGACCCTTATAGAGCCCCTCAGGACCTTTCTAAAGGCCCCCAGACCCTGCTAATTCCTTTCAGTGCTTTTATAAGGGCACCCAGACCCTTCTAATGCCCCTCAGGACCCTTATAAAGGCACCCAGACCCTTCTAGAGCCTCTCAGGACAGTTTTAAATGCCTCCAGACCCTTCTAGACCCCCTCAGGACCATTCTAAAGGCCCCCAGACCCTTCTAATGCCCCTCAGGGCCTTTCTAAAGGCCCCCAGACCCCTCTATAGCCCCTGAAGACCCTTCTAAAGGCCCCCAGACCCTTCTAGAGCCCCTCAGGGCCTTTCTAAAGGCCTCCACACCCTTCTAATGACCATCAAGATCCATGTAAAGGCCCCTAGACCCTTCTAGATTGCCTCAGGACCCATCTAAAAGCCCCCAGACCCTTCTAATGCCTTTCAGGACCATTATGAAGGCCACAAGAACCTTCTAATGCCCCTCAGGACCTTTCTAAAGGCCCTTAGACCCTTCTAATGCCCCTCAGGGCATTTATAAAGGTTCCCAGACCTTTCTAGAGCCCCTCAGGACACTTCTAAAGTCCCCCAGACCCTGCTAATTCCCCTCTGGGCTTTTATAAGGGCACCCAGACCCTTCTAAAGCCCCTCAGGACCCTTATAAAGGCACCCAGACCCTTCTAGAGCCTCTCAGGACAGTTTTAAATGCCTCCAGACCCTTCTAGAACACCTCAGGACCATTCTAAAGGCCCCCAGACACTTCTAGAACCCCTCAGGGCATTTCTATATGACCCCAGGCCCTTGTAATGCCACTCAGGGCCTTTCTAAAAGCCGCGAGACCCTTATAATCCCCCTGAGGGCCTTTAAAAAGGCCCCCAGACCCTTCTGGACCCCCTCAGGACGCTTCTAATAGCCCCCAGACCCTTCTAGAGCCCCTCAGGGCCTTTCTAAAGGCCTCCACACCCTTCTAATGACCCTCAAGACCCATGTAAAGGCCCCCAGACCCTTCTAGATTGCCTCAGGACCCATCTAAAAGCCCCCAGACCCTTCTAATGCACCTCAGGACCCTTCTAAAGGCCCTCAGACCCTTCTAATGCCCCTCAAGACCCATGTAAAGGCCCCTAGACCCTTCTAGATTGCCTCAGGACCCATCTAAAAGCCCCCAGACCCTTCTAATGACTTTCAGGACCCTTATGAAGGCCACAAGACCCTTCTAATGCCCCTCAGGACCTTTCTAAAGGCCCACAGACCCTTCTAATGCCCCTCAGGGCATTTATAAAGGTTCCCAGACCCTTCTAGAGCCCGTCAGGACACTTATAAAGGTCCCCAGACCCTTCTACTGCCCCTCAGGAGCATTCTAAAGGCCTCCAGACCCTTCTAATGCCCCACAGGGCCTTTCTAATGGTCCCCAGACCCTTCAAGAGCCCCTGAAGACCCTTCTAAAGGCCCCCAGACCCTTATAGAGCCCCTCAGGACCCTTCTAAAGTCCCCCAGACCCTGCTAATTCCCCTCAGGGCTTTTATAAGGGCACCCAGACCCTTCTAATGCCCCTCAGGACCCTTATAAAGGCACCCAGACCCTTCTAGAGCCTCTCAGGACAGTTTTAAATGCCTCCAGACCCTTCTAGACCCCCTCAGGACCATTCTAAAGGCACCCAGACCCTTCTAATGCCCCTCAGGGCCTTTCTTTATGACCCCAGGCCCTTGTAATGCCACTCAGGGCCTTTCTAAAGGCCGCGAGACCCTTATAATCCCACTGAGGGCCTTTAAAAAGGCCCCCAGACCCTTCTGGACCCACTCAGGACGCTTCTAATAGCCCCCAGACCCTTCTAGAGGCTTTCAGGGCCTTTCTAAAGGCCTCCACACCCTTCTAATGACCCTCAAGACCCATGTAAAGGCCCCTAGACCCTTCTAGATTGCCTCAGGACCCATCTAAAAGCCCCCAGACCCTTCTAATGCCTTTCAGGACCCTTATGAAGGCCACAAGACCCTTCTAATGCCCCTCAGGACCTTTCTAAAGGCCCTCAGACCCTTCTAATGCCCCTCAGGGCATTTATAATGGTTCCCAGACCCTTCTAGAGCCCGTCAGGACCCTTATAAAGGCCCCCAGACCATTCTAGAGCCCCTCAGGACACTTCTAAATCCCGCAGACCATTCTAATGCCCGTCAGGGCCTTTATAAAGGTCCCCAGACCCTTCTACTGCCCCTCAGGAGCATTCTAAAGGCCTCCAGACCCTTCTAATGCCCCACAGGGCCTTTCTAATGGTCCCCAGACCCTTCAAGAGCCCCTGAAGACCCTTCTAAAGGCCCCCAGACACTTACAGAGCCCCTCAGGACCCTTCTAAGGTCCCAGACCCTGCTAATTCCTTTCAGGACTTTTATAAGGGCACCCAGACCCTTCTAATGCCCCTCAGGACCCTTATAAAGGCACCCAGACCCTTCTAATGCCCCTCAGGACCTTTCTAAAGGCCCCCATACCCTTCTAATGCCCCTCAGGACATTTCTAAAGGCCCCCAGACACTTCTAGAACCTCTCAGGGCCTTTCTATATGACCCCAGACCCTTCTAATGCCCCTCAGGACCCTTATAAAGGCACCCAGACCCTTCTAGAGCCTCTCAGGACAGTTTTAAATGCCTCCAGACCTTTCTAGACCCCCTCAGGACCATTCTAAAGGCCCCCAGACCCTTCTAATGCCCCACAGGGCCTTTCTAAATGCCCCCATACCCTTCTAATGCCCCTCAGGTCATTTCTAAAGGCACCAAGACCCTTCTAATGCCACTCAGGGCCTTTCTAAAGGCCGCGAGACCCTTATAATCCCCCTGAGGGCCTTTAAAAAGGCCCCCAGACCCTTCTGGACCCCCTCAGGACGCTTCTAATAGCCCCCAGACCCTTCTAGAGCCCCTCAGGGCCTTTCTAAAGGCCTCCACACCCTTCTAAGGACACTCAAGACCCATGTAAAGGCCCCCAGACCCTTCTAGATTGCCTCAGGACCCATCTAAAAGCCCCCAGACCCTTCTAATGCCTTTCAGGGCCTTTCTAAAGGCCTCCACACCCTTCTAATGACCCTCAAGACCCATGTAAAGGCCCCTAGACCCTTCTAGATTGCCTCAGGACCCATCTAAAAGCCCCAGACCCTTCTAATGCCTTTCAGGACCCTTATGAAGGCCACAAGACCCTTCTAATGCCCCTCAGGACCTTTATAAACGCCCTCAGACCCTTCTAATGCCACTCAGGGCATTTAGAAAGGTCCCCAGACCCTTCTACTGCCCCTCAGGAGCATTCTAAAGGCCCCCAGACCCTTCTAATGCCCCACAGGGCCTTTCTAAAGGTCCCCAGACCCTTCTAGAGCCCCTGAAGAACCTTCTAAAGGCCCCCAGACCCTTCTAGAGCCCCTCAGGGCCTTTCTAAAGGCCTCCACAACCTTCTAATGACCCTCAAGACCCATGTAAAGGCCCCCAGACCCTTCTAGATGGCCTCAGGACCCATCTAAAAGCCCCCAGACCCTTCTAATGCCTTTCAGGACCCTTATGAAGGCAACAAGACCCTTCTAGATCCCCTCAGGACCTTTCTAAAGGCCCTCAGACCCTTCTAATGCCCCTCAGGACTTTTCTAAAGGCCCTCAGACCCTTCTAATGCCCCTTAGGGCATTTATAAAGGTTCCCAGACCCTTCTAGAGCATGTCAGGACCCTTATAAAGGCCCCCAGACCATTCTAGAGCCTTTCAGGACAATTCTAAAGGCCCGCAGACCATTCTAATGCCCGTCAGGGCCTTATAAAGGTCCCCAGACCCTTCTACTGCCCCTCAGGAGCATTCTAAAGGCCCCCAGACCCTTCTAATGCACCACAGGGCCTTTCTAAAGGTCCCCAGACCCTTCTAGAGCCCCTGAAGACCCTTCTAAAGGCCACCAGACCCTTATAGAGCCCCTCAGAACCCTTCTAAAGGCCCCCAGACCCTGCTAATTCCTTTCAGTGCTTTTATAAGGGCACCCAGACCCTTCTAATGCCCCTCAGGACCCTTATAAAGGCACCCAGACCCTTCTAGAGCCTCTCAGGACAGTTTTAAATGCCTCCAGACCCTTCTAGACCCCCTCAGGACCATTCAAAAGGCACCCAGACCCTTCTAATGCCCATCAGGGCCTTTCTAAAGGGCCCCAGACCCCTCTATAGCCCCTGAAGACCCTTCTAAAGGCCCCCAGACCCTTCAGGAGCCCCTCAGGGCCTTTCTAAAGGCCTCCACACCCTTCTAATGACCCTCAAGACCCATGTAAAGGCCCCTAGACCCTTCTAGATTGCCTCAGGACCCATCTAAAAGCCCCCAGACCCTTCTAATGCCTTTCAGGACCATTATGAAGGCCACAAGAACCTTCTAATGCCCCTCAGGACCTTTCTAAAGGCCCTTAGACCCTTCTAATGCCCCTCAGGGCATTTATAAAGGTTCCCAGACCTTTCTAGAGCCCGTCAGGACACTTATAAAGGTCCCCGGACCCTTCTACTGCCCATCAGGAGCATTCTAAAGGCCCCCAGACCCTTCTAATGCCCCACAGGGCCTTTCTAAAGGTCCCCAGACCCTTCTAGAGCCCTTGAAGACCCTTCTAAAGGACCCCAGACCCTTCTAGAGCCCCTCAGGGCCTGTCTAAAGGCCTCCACACCCTTCTAATGACTCTCAAGACCCATGTAAAGGCCCCTAGACCCTTCTAGATTGCCTCAGGACCCATCTAAAAGCCCCCAGACCCTTCTAATGCCTTTCAGGACCCTTATCAAGGCCACAAGACCCTTCTACTGTCCCTCAGGAGCATTCTAAAGGCCCTCAGACCCTTCTAATGCCCTTCAGGGCATTTATAAAGGTTCCCAGACCCTTCTAGAGCCAGTCAGGACACTTATAAAGGTCCCCAGACCCTTATAGAGCCCCTCAGGAGCATTCTAAAGGCCCCCAGACCCTTCTAATGCCCCACAGGGCCTTTCTAATGGTCCCCAGACCCCTCTTGAGCCCCTGAAGACCCTTCTAAGGGCCCCCAGACCCTTATAGAGCCCCTCAGGACACTTCTAAAGTCCCCCAGACCCTGCTAATTCCCCTCAGGGCTTTTATAAGGGCACCCAGACTCTTCTAAAGCCCCTCAGGACCCTTATAAAGGCACCCAGACCCTTCTAGAGCCTCTCAGGACAGTTTTAAATGACTCCAGACCCTTCTAGAACACCTCAGGACCATTCTAAAGGCCCCCAGACCCTTCTAATGCCTCTCAGGGCATTTCTAAAGTACCCCAGACACTTCTAGAACCTCTCAGGGCCTTTCTATATGACCCCAGACCCTTGTAATGCCACTCAGGGCCTTTCTAAAAGCCGCGAGACGCTTATAATCCCCCTGAGGGCCTTTAAAAAGGCCCCCAGACCCTTCTGGACCCCCTCAGGACGCTTCTAATAGCCCCCAGACCCTTCTAGAGCCCCTCAGCGCCTTTCTAAAGGCCTCCACACCCTTCTAATGACCCTCAAGACCCATGTAAAGGCCCCCAGACCCTTCTAGATTGCCTCAGGACCCATCTAAAAGCCCCCAGACCCTTCTAATGCATCTCAGGACCCTTCTAAAGGCCCTCAGACCCTTCTAATGCCCCTCAAAACCCATGTAAAGGCCCCTAGACCCTTCTAGATTGCCTCAGGACCCATCTAAAAGACCCCAGACCCTTCTAATGACTTTCAGGACCCTTATGAAGGCCACAAGACCCTTCTAATGCCCCTCACGACCTTTCTAAAGGCCCACAGACCCTTCTAATGCCCCTCAGGGCATTTATAAAGGTTCCCAGACCCTTCTAGAGCCCGTCAGGACCCTTAGAAAGGCCCCCAGACCATTGTAGAGCCCCTCAGGACACTTATAAAGGTCCCCAGACCCTTCTACTGCCCCTCAGGAGCATTCTAAAGGCCTCCAGACCCTTCTAATGCCCCACAGGGCCTTTCTAATGGTCCCCAGACCCTTCAAGAGCCCCTGAAGACCCTTCTAAAGGCCCCCAGACCCTTATAGAGCCCCTCAGGACCCTTCTAAAGGCCCCCAGACCCTGCTAATTCCTTTCAGGACTTTTATAAGGGCACCCAGACCCTTCTAATGCCCCTCAGGACCCTTATAAAGGCACCCAGACCCTTCTAATGCCCCTCAGGGCCTTTCTAAAGGACCCCATACCCTTCTAATGCCCCTCAGGTCTTTTTAAAAGGCACCCAGACCCTTCTAATGCCACTAAGGGCCTTTCTAAAGTCCGCGAGACCCTTATAATCCCCCTGAGGGCCTTTAAAAAGGCCCCCAGACCCTTCTAGACCCCCTCAGGACGCTTCTAATAGCCCCCAGACTCTATTAGAGCCCCTCAGGGCCTTTCTAAAGGCCTCCACACCCTTCTAATGACACTCAAGACCCATGTAAAGGCCCCCAGACCCTTCTAGATTGCCTCAGGACCCATCTAAAAGCCCCCAGACCCTTCTAATGCCTTTCAGGACCCATCTAAAGGCCTCCACACCCTTCTAATGACCCTCAAGAACCATGTAAAGGCCCCTAGACCCTTCTAGATTGCTTCAGGACCCATCTAAAAGCCCCCAGAGCCTTCTAATGCCTTTCAGGACCCTTATGAAGGCCACAAGACCCTTCTCATGCACCTCAGGACCTTTATAAAGGCCCTCAGACCCTTCTAGAGCCCGTCAGGACCCTTATAAAGGTCTCCAGACCCTTCTACTGCCCCTCAGGAGCATTCTAAAGGCCCCCAGACCCTTCTAATGCCCCACAGGGCCTTTCTAAAGGTCCCCAGACCCCTCTAGAGCCCCTGAAGACCCTTCTAAAGGACCCCAGACCCTTATAGAGCCCCTCAGGACCCTTCTAAAGGCCCCCAGACCCTGCTAATTCCCCTCAGGGCTTTTATAAGGGCACCCAGACCCTTCTAATGCCCCTCAGGACCCTTATAAAGGCACCCAGACCATTCTAGATCCTCTCAGGACAGTTTTAAATGCCTCCAGACCCTTTTAGACCCCCTCAGGACCATTCTAAAGGCCCCCAGACCCTTCTAATGCCCCTCAGGACCCTTCTAAAGGCCCCCAGACCCTTCTAATGCCCCTCAGGGCCTTTCTAAAGGCCCCCATACACTTCTAATGCCCCTCAGGTCATTTCTAAAGGCACCCAGACCCTTCTAATGCCTTTCCTGGCCTTTCTAAAGGCCTCCACACCCTTCTAATGACCCTCAAGACCCATGTAAAGGCCCCTAGACCCTTCTAGATTGCCTCAGGGCCCATCTAAAAGCCCCCAGACCCTTCTAATGCCTTTCAGGACCCTTATCAAGGCCACAAGACCCTTCTAATGACCCTCAGGACCTTTGTAAAGGCCCTCTGACCCGTCTAGAGCCCGTCAGGACCCTTATAAAGGTCCCCAGACCCTTCTAGAGCCCGTCAGGACCCTTATAAAGGTCCCCAGACCATTCTACTGCCCCTCAGGAGCATTCTAAAGGCCCCCAGACCCTTCTAATGCCCCACAGGGCCTTTCTAAAGGTCCCCAGACCCTTCTAGAGCCCCTGAAGACCCTTCTAAAGGCCCCCAGACCCTTCTAATGCCTTTCAGGACCCTTATGAAGGCCACAAGATCCTTCTAATGCCCCTCAGGACCTTTCTAAAGGCCCTCAGACCCTTCTAATGCCCCTCAGGGCATTTATAAAGGTCCCCAGACCCTTCTACTGCCCCTCAGGAGCATTCTAAAGGCCCCCAGACCCTTCTAATGCCCCACAGGGCCTTTCTAAAGGTCCCCAGACCTTTCTAGAGCCCCTGAAGACCCTTCTAAAGGCCCCCAGACCCTTATAGAGCCCCTCAGGACCCTTCTAAAGGCCCCCAGACCCTGCTAATTCCCCTCAGGGCTTTTATAAGGGCACCCAGACCCTTCTAATGCCCGTCAGGACCCTTATAAAGGCACCCAGACCCTTCTAGAGCCTCTCAGGACAGTTTTAAATGCCTCCAGACCCTTCTAGACCCCCTCAGGACCATTCTAAAGGCCCCCAGACCCTTCTAATGCCCCACAGGGCCTTATTAAATGCCCCCATACCCTTCTAATGCCCCTCAGGTCATTTCTAAAGGCACCCAGACCCTTCTAATGCCACTCAGGGCTTTTCTAAAGGCCGCAAGACCCTTATAATCCCCCTGAGGGCCTTTAAAAAGGCCCCCA
Organism: Coccyzus lansbergi; assembly: GCA_033558105.1. NCBI lineage: Eukaryota > Metazoa > Chordata > Aves > Cuculiformes > Coccyzidae > Coccyzus > Coccyzus lansbergi. Next base: position 307,148 of record JAUMJK010000937.1, read on the forward strand.
GACCCTTCAAGACCCCCTCAGGACGCTTCTAATAGACCCAGACCCTTCTAGAGCCCCTCAGGGCCTTTCTAAAGGCCTCCACACCCTTCTAATGACCCTCAAGACCCATGTAAAGGCCGCCAGACCCTTCTAGATTGCCTCAGGACCCATCTAAAAGCCCCCAGACCCTTCTAATGCCCCTCAGGACCCTTCTAAAGGCCCTCAGACCCTTCTAATGCCCCTCAAGACCCATTTCAGGACCCTTATCAAGGCCACAAGACCCTTCTAATGCCCCTCAGGACCTTTCTAAAGGCCCTCAGACCCTTCTAATGCCCTTCAGGGCATTTATAAAGGTTCCCAGACCCTTCTACTGCCCCTCAGGAGCATTCTAAAGGCCCCCAGACCCTTCTAATGCCCCACAGGGCCTTTCTAAAGGTCCCCAGACCCTTCTAGAGCCCCTCAGGGCCTTTCTAAAGGCCTCCACACCCTTCTAATGATGCTCAGGACCCATGTAAAGGCCCCTAGACCCTTCTAGATTGCCTCAGGACTCATCTAAAAGCCCCCAGACCCTTCTAATGCCTTTCAGGACCATTATGAAGGCCACAAGAACCTTCTAATGCCCCTCAGGACCTTTCTAAAGGCCCTTAGACCCTGCTAATGCCCCTCAGGGCATTTATAAATGTTCCCAGACACTTCTAGAGCCCGTCAGGACACTTATAAAGGTCCCCAGACCCTTCTACTGCCCCTCAGGAGCATTCTAAAGGCCCCCAGACCCTTCTAATGCCCCACAGGGCCTTTCTAAAGGTCCCCAGACCCTTCTAGAGCCCTTGAAGACCCTTCTAAAGGCCCCCAGACCCTTCTAGAGCCCCTCAGGGCCTTTCTAAATGCCTCCACACCCTTCTAATGATGCTCAGGACCCATGTAAAGGCCCCTAGACCCTTCTAGATTGCCTCAGGACCCATCTAAAACCCCCCAGACCCTTCTAATGCCTTTCAGGACCATTATGAAGGCCACAAGAACCTTCTAATGCCCCTCAGGACCTTTCTAAAGGCCCTTAGACCCTTCTAATGCCCCTCAGGGCATTTATAAAGGTTCCCAGACACTTCTAGAGCCCGTCAGGACAATTATAAAGGTCCCCAGACCCTTCTACTGCCCCTCAGGAGCATTCTAAAAGCCCCCAGACCCTTCTAATGCCCCACAGGGCCTTTCTAAAGGTCCCCAGACCCTTCTAGAGCCCTTGAAGACCCTTCTAAAGGCCCCCAGACCCTTCTAATGCCTTTCAGTTCCTTTCTAAAGGCCTCCACATCCTTCTTATGACCCTCAAGACCCATGTAAAGGCCCCTAGACCCTTCTAGATTGCCTCAGGACCCATCTAAAAGCCCCCAGACCCTTCTAATGCCTTTCAGGACCCTTATGAAGGCCACAAGAACCTTCTAATGCCCCTCAGGACCTTTCTAAAGGCCCTTAGACCCTTCTAATGCCCCTCAGGGCATTTATAAATGTTCCCAGACCCTTCTAGAGCCAGTCAGGACACTTATAAAGGTCCCCAGACCCTTATAGAGCCCCTCAGGAGCATTCTAAAGGCCCCCAGACCCTTCTAATGCCCCACAGGGCCTTTCTAAATGTCCCCAGACCCTTCTAGAGCCCCTGAAGACCCTTCTAAGGGCCCCCAGACCCTTCTGGACCCCCTCAGAACGCTTCTAATAGCCCCCAGACCCTTCTAGAGTCCCTCAGCGCCTTTCTAAAGGCCTCCACACCCTTCTAATGACCCTCAAGACCCATGTAAAGGCCCCCAGACCCTTCTAGATTGCCTCAGGACCCATCTAAAAGCCCCCAGACCCTTCTAATGCCCCTCAGGACCTTTATAAAGGCCCTCAGACCCTTCTAATGCCCCTCAGGGCATTTATAAAGGTCCCCAGACCCTTCTACTGCCCCTCAGGAGCATTCTGAATGCCCCCAGACCCTTCTAATGCATTTCAGGGCCTTTCTAAAGGCCTCCACACCCTTCTAATGACCCTCAAGACCCATGTAAAGGCCCCTAGACCCTTCTAGATTGCCTCAGGACCCATCTAAAAGCCCCCAGACCCTTCTAATGCCTTCCAGGACCCTTATGAAGGCCACAAGACCCTTCTAATGCCCCTCAGGACCTTTCTAAAGGCCCTCAGACCCTTCTAATGCACCTCAGGGCATTTATAAAGGTTCCCAGACCCTTGTAGAGCACGTCAGGACACTTATAAAGGTCCCCAGACCCTTCTACTGCCCCTCAGGAGCATTCTAAAGGCCCCCAGACCCTTCTTATGCCCCACAGGGCCTTTCTAAATGTCCCCAGACCCTTCTAGAGTCGCTGAAGACCCTTCTAAAGGCCCCCAGACCCTTATAGAGCCCCTAAGGACCCTTCTAAAGTCCCCCAGACCCTGCTAATTCCCCTCAGGGCTTTTCTAAAGTACCCCAGACAATTCTAGAACCTCTCAGGGCCTTTCTATATGACCCCAGACCCTTGTAATGCCACTCAGGGCCTTTCTAAAAGCCGCGAGACCCTTATAATCCCCCTGAGGGCCTTTAAAAAGTCCCCCAGACCCTTCTGGACCCCCTCAGGACGCTTCTAATAGCCCCCAGACCCTTCTACAGCCCCTCAGAGCCTTTCTAAAGGTCTCCACACCCTTCTAATGACCCTCAAGACCCATGTAAAGGCCCCCAGACCCTTCTAGATTGCCTCAGGACCCATCTAAAAGCCCCCAGACCCTTCTAATGCCCCTCAGGACCCTTCTAAAGGCCCTCAGACCCTTCTAATGCCCCTCAAGACCCATGTAAAGGCCCCTAGACCCTTCTAGATTGCCTCAGGACCCATCTAAAAGCCCCCAGACCCTTCTAATGCCTTTCAGGACCCTTATGAAGGCCACAAGACCCTTCTAATGCCCCTCAGGACCTTTCTAAAGGCCCTCAGACCCTTCTAATGCCCCTCACTGCATTTATAAAGGTTCCCAGACCCTTCTAGAGCCCGTCAGGACCCTTATAAAGGCCCCCAGACCATTCTAGAGCCCCTCAGGACACTTCTGAAGGCCCGCAGACCATTCTAATGCCCGTCAGGGCCTTTCTAAAGGTCCCCAGACCCTTCTACTGCCCCTCAGGAGCATTCTAAAGGCCCCCAGACCCTTCTAATGCCTCACAGGGCCTTTCTAAAGGTCCCCAGACCCTTCTAGAGCCCCTGAAGACCCTTCTAAAGGCCCCCAGACCCTTATAGAGCCCCTCAGGACCCTTCTAAAGTCCCCTAGACCCTGCTAATTGCCCTCAGGGCTTTTATAAGGGCACCCAGACCCTTATAATGTCCCTCAGGACCCTTATAAAGGCACCCAGACCCTTCTAGAACCTCTCAGGACAGTTTTAAATGCCTCCAGACCCTTCTAGACCCTCCTGAGGACCATTCTAAAGGCCCCCAGACCCTTCTAATGCCCCTCAGGGCCTTTCTAAAGGCTCCCATACCCTTCTAATGCCCCTCACGTCATTTCTAAAGGCACCCAGACCCTTCTAATGCCACTCAGGGCCTTTCTAAAGGCCGCGAGACCCTTATAATCCCCCTGAGGGCCTTTAAAAAGGCCCCCAGACCCTTCTGGACCCCCTCAGGATGCTTCTAATAGCCCCCAGACCCTTCTAGAGCTCCTCAGGGCCTTTCTAAAGGCCTCCACACCCTTCTAATGACCCTCAAGACCCATGTAAAGGCCCCCATACCCTTCTAGATTGCCTCAGGACCCATCTAAAAGCCCCCAGAGCCTTCTAATGCCTTTCAGGACCCTTATGAAGGCCACAAGACCCTTCTAATGCCCCTCAGGACGTTTCTAAAGGCCCCCAGACCCTTCTAGAGCCCTTCAGGGCCTTTCTAAAGGCCTCCACACCCTTCTAATGATGCTCAGGACCCATGTAAAGGCCCCCAGACCCTTCTAGATTGCCTCAGGACCCATCTACAAGCCCCCAGACCCTTCTAATGCCCCTCAGGACCTTTCTAAAGTCCCTCAGACCCTTCTAGAGCCCGTCAGGACCCTTATAAAGGTCCCCAGACCCTTCTAGAGCCCGTCAGGACCCTTATAAAGGTCCCCAGACCCTTCTACTGCCCGTCAGGAGCATTCTAAAGGCCCCCAGACCCTTCTAATGCCCCACAGGGCCTTTCTAAAGGTCCCCAGACCCCTCTAGAGCCCCTGAAGACCCTTCTAAAGGCCCCCAGACCCTTATAGAGCCCCTCAGGACCCTTCTAAAGTCCCCCAGACCCTGCTAATTCCCCTCAGGGCTTTTATAAGGGCACCCAGACCCTTCTAATGCCCCTCAGGACCCTTATAAAGGCACCCAGACCCTTCTAGAGCCTCTCAGGACAGTTTTAAATGCCTCCAGACCCTTCTAGACCCCCTCAGGACCATTCTAAAGGCCCCCAGACCCTTCTAATGCCCCTCAGGGCCTTTCTAAAGTACCCCAGGCACTTCTAGAACATCTGACGGCCTTTCTGTATGACCCCAGACCCTTGTAATGCCACTCAGGGCCTTTCTAAAGGCCGCGAGACCCTTATAATCCCCCTGAGGGCCTTTAAAAAGGCCCCCAGACCCTTCTGGACCCCCTCAGGACGTTTCTAATAGCCCCCAGACCCTTCTAGAGCCCCTCAGGGCCTTTCTAAAGGCCTCAACACCCTTCTAATGAACCTCAAGACCCATGTAAAGGCCCCCAGACCCTTCTAGATTGCCTAAGGACCCATCTAATAGCCCCCAGACCCTTCTAATGCCTTTCAGGGCCTTTCTAAAGGCCTCCACACCCTTCTAATGACCCTCAAGACCCATGTAAAGGCCCCTAGACCCTTCTAGATTGCCTCAGGACCCATCTAAAAGCCCCCAGACCCTTCTAATGCCTTTCAGGACCCTTATGAAGGCCACAAGACCCTTCTAATGCCCCTCAGGACCTTTCTAAAGGCCCTCAGACCCTTCTAATGCCCCTCAGGGCATTTATAAAGGTTCCCAGACCCTTCTAGAGCCCGTCAGGACCCTTATAAAGGCCCCCAGACCATTCTAGAGCCCCTCAGGACACTTCTAAAGGCCTGCAGAGCATTCTAATGCCCATCAGGGCCTTATAAAGGTCCCCAGACCCTTCTACTGCCCCTCAGGAGCATTCTAAAGGCCCCAAGACCCTTCTAATGCCCCACAAGGCCTTTCTAAATGTTCCGAGACCCTTCTAGAGCCCTTGAAGACCCTTCTAAAGGCGCCCAGACTTTTATAGAGCCCCTCAGGACCCTTCTAAAGTCCCCCAGACCCTGCTAATTCCTCTCAGGGCTTTTATAAGGGCACCCAGACCGTTCTAATGCCCCTCAGGACCCTTATAAAGGCACCCAGACCCTTCTAGAGCCTCTCAGGACAGTTTTAAAGGCCTCCAGATCCTTCTAGACCCCCTCAGGACCATTCTAAAGGCCCCCAGACCCTTCTAATTCCCCTCAGGGCCTTTCTAAGGGCACCCAGACCCTTCTAATGCCACTCAGGGCCTTTCTAAAGGCCGCGAGACCCTTATAATCCCCCTGAGGGCCTTTAAAAAGGACCCCAGACCATTCTGGACCCCCTCAGGACCCTTCTAATAGCCCCCAGACCCTTCTAGAGCACCTCAGGGCCTTTCTAAAGGCCTCCACACCCTTCTAATGACACTCAAGACCCATGTAAATGCCACCAGACCCTTCTAGATTGCCTGAGGACCCATCTAAAAGCCCCCAGACCCTTCTAATGCCTTTCAGGACCCTTATCAAGGCCACGAGACCCTTCTAATGCCCCTCAGGACCTTTCTAAAGGCCCTCAGACCCTTCTAATGCCCCTCAGGGCATTTATAAAGGTTCCCAGACCCTTCTAGAGCCCGTCAGGACACTTATAAAGGCCCCCAGACCATTCTAGAGCCCCTCAGGGCGCTTCTAATAGCCCCCAGACCCTTCTAGAGCCCCTCAGGGCCTTTCTAAAGGCCTCCACACCCTTGTAAGGACACTCAAGACCCATGTAAAGGCCCCCAGACCCTTCTAGATTGCCTCAGGACCCATCTAAAAGCCCCCAGACCCTCCTAATGCATTTAAGGGCCTTTCTAAAGGCCTCCACACCCTTCTAATGACCCTCAAGACCCATGTAAAGGCCCCTACACCCTTCTAGATTGCCTCAATACCCATCTAAAAGCCCCCAGACCCTTCTAATGCCTTTCAGGACCCTTATGAAGGCCACAAGACCCTTCTAATGCACCTCAGGACGTTTCTAAAGGTCCCCAGACCCTTCTACTGCCCCTCAGGAGCATTCTGAATGCCCCCAGACCCTTCTAATGCACCTCAGGGCCTTTCTAAAGTCCCTCAGACCCTTCTAGAGCCCGTCAGGACCCTTATAAAGGTCCCCAGACCCTTCTAGAGCCCGTCAGGACCCTTATAAAGGTCCCCAGACCCTTCTACTGCCCCTCAGGAGCATTCTAAAGGCCCCCAGACCCTTCTAATGCCCCACAGGGCCTTTCTAAAGGTCCCCAGACCCCTCTAGAGCCCCTAAAGACCCTTCTAAAGGCCCCCAGACCCTTATAGAGCCCCTCAGGACCCTTCTAAAGTCCCCCAGACCGTGCTAATTCCCCTCAGGGCTTTTATAAGGGCACCCAGACCCTTCTAATGCCCCTCAGGACAGTTTTAAATGCCTCCAGACCCTTCTAGACCCCCTCAGGACCATTCTAAAGGCCCCCAGACCCTTCTAATGCCCCTCAGGGCCTTTCTAAAGTACCCCAGACACTTCTAGAACCTCTCAGGGCCTTTATATATGACCCCAGGCCCTTGTAATGCCACTCAGGGCCTTTCTAAAGGCCGCGAGACCCATTTAATTCCCCTTGAGGGCCTTTAAATAGTCCCCCAGACCCTTCTGGACCCCCTCAGGACGCTTCTAATAGCCCCCAGACCCTTCTAGAGCCCATCAGGGCCTTTCTAAAGGCCTCCACACCATTCTAAGGACACTCAAGACCCATGTAAAGGCCCCCAGACCCTTCTAGATTGCCTAAGGACCCATCTAATAGCCCCCAGACCCTTCTAATGCCTTTCAGGGCCTTTCTAAAGGTTTCCACACCCTTCTAATGACCCTCAAGACCCATGTAAAGGCCCCTAGACCCTTCTAGATTGCCTCAGGACCCATCTAAAAGCCCCCAGAGCCTTCTAATGCCTTTCAGGACCCTTAGGAAGGCCACAAGACCCTTCTAATGCCCCTCAGGACCTTTCTAAAGGCCCTCAGACCCTTCTAATGCCCCTCAGGGCATTTATAAATGTTCCCAGACCATTCTAGAGCCCGTCAGGACACTTATAAAGGTCCCCAGACCCTTCTACTGTCCCTCAGGAGCATTCTAAAGTCCCCCAGGCCCTTCTAATGCCCCACAGGGCCTTTCTAAAGGTACCCAGACCCTTATAGAGTCCCTGAAGACCTTTCTAAAGGCCCCCAGACCCTTCTAATGCCCCACAGGGCCTTTCTAAAGGTCCCCAGACCCTTCTAGAGCCCCTGAAGACCCTTCTAAAGGCCCCAAGACCCTTATAGAGCTCCTCAGGACCCTTCTAAAGTCCCCCAGACCCTGTTAATTCCCCTCAGGGCTTTTATAAGGGCACCCAGACCCTTCTAATGCCCCTCAGGACCCTTATAAAGGCACCCAGACCCTTCTAGAGCCTCTCAGGACAGTTTTAAATGCCTCCAGACCCTTCTAGACCCCCTCAGGACCATTCTAAAGGCCCCCAGACCCTTCTAATGCCCCTCAGGGCCTTTCTAAAGGCTCCCATACCCTTCTAATGCCCCTCAGGTCATTTCTAAAGGCACCCAGACCCTTCTAATGCCACTCAGGGCCTTTCTAAAGGCCGCGAGACCCTTATAATCCCCCTGAGGGCCTTTAAAAAGGCCCCCAGACCCTTCTGGACCCCCTCAGGACGCTTCTAATAGCCCCCTGACCCTTCTAGAGCTCCTCAGGTCCTTTCTAAAGGCCTCCACACCCTTCTAATGACCCTCAAGACCCATGTAAAGGCCCCCAGACCCTTCTAGATTGCCTGAGGACCCATCTAAAAGACCCCAGACCCTTCTAATGCCTTTCAGGACCCTTATCAAGGCCACAAGACCCTTCTAATGCCCCTCAGGACCTTTCTAAAGGCCCTCAGACCCTTCTAATGCCTCACCGGGCATTTCTAAAGCTACCCAGAGCCTTCCAGAGCCCCTGAAGACCCTTCTAAAGGCCCCCAGACCCTTCTAGAGCCCCTCAGGACCCTTCTAAAGTCCCCCAGACCCTGCTAATTCCCCTCAGGGCTTTTATAAGGGCACCCAGACCCTTCTAATGCCCCTCAGGACCCTTATAAAGGCACCCAGACCCTTCTAGAGCCTCTCAGGACAGTTTTAAATGCCTCCAGACCCTTCTAGACCCCCTCAGGACCATTCTAAAGGCCCCCAGACCCTTCTAATGCGCCTCAGGGCCTTTCTAAAGTACCCCAGACAATTCTAGAACCACTCAGGGCCTTTCTATATGACCCCAGGCCCTTGTAATGCCACTCAGGGCCTTTCTAAAGGCCGCGAGACCCTTATAATCCCCCTTGAAGGCCTTTAAAAAGTCCCCCAGACCCTTCTGGACCCCCTCAGGACGTTTCTAATAGCCCCCAGACCCTTCTAGAGCCCCTCAGGGCCTTTCTAAAGGCCTCCACACCCTTGTAATGAACCTCAAGACCCATGTAAAGGCCCCCAGACCCTTCTAGATTGCCTAAGGACCCATCTAATAGCACCCAGACCCTTCTAATGCCTTTCAGGGCCTTTCAAAAGGCCTCCACACCCTTCTAATGACCCTCAAGACCCATGTAAAGGCCCCTAGACCCTTCTAGATTGGCTCAGGACCCATCTAAAAGCCCCCAGAGCCTTCTAATGCCTTTCAGGACCCTTATGAAGGCCACAAGACCCTTCTAATGCCCCTCAGGACCTTTCTAAAGGCCCTCAGACCCTTCTAATGCCCCTCAGGGCATTTATAAAGGTTCCCAGACCCTTCTAGAGCCCGTCAGGACACTTATAAAGGCCCCCAGACCATTCTAGAGCCCCTCAGGACACTTCTAAAGGCCCGCAGACCATTCTAATGCCCGTCAGGGCCTTTCCAAAGGTCCCCAGACCCTTCTACTGCACCTCAGGAGCATTCTAAAGGCCCCCAGACCCTTCTAATGCCCCACAGGGCCTTTCTAAAGGTCCCCAGACCCTTCTAGAGCCCCTGAAGACCCTTCTAAAGGCCCCCAGACCCTTATAGAGCCCCTCAGGACCCTTCTAAAGTCCCCCAGACCCTGTTAATTCCTTTCAGGGCTTTTATAAGGGCACCCAGACCCTTCTAATGCCCCTCAGGACCCTTATAAAGGCACCCAGACCCTTCTAGAGCCTCTCAGGACAGTTTTAAATGCCTCCAGACCCTTCTAGACCCCCTCAGGACCATTCTAAAGGCCCCCAGACCCTTCTAATGCCCCTCAGGGCCTTTCTAAAGGCCCCCATACCATTCTAATGCCCCTCAGGTCATTTCTAAAGGCCCCCAGACCCTTCTAGACCCCCTCAGGACGCTTCTAATAGCCCCCAGACCCTTCTAGAGCCCCTCAGGGCCTTTCTAAAGGCCTCCACACCCTTCTAATGACCGTCAAGACCCATGTAAAGGTCCCCAGACCCTTCTAGATTGCCTCAGGACCCATCTAAAAGCCCCCAGACCCTTCTAATGCCTTTCAGGGCCTTTCTAAAGGCCTCCACACCCTTCTAATGACCCTCAAGACCCATGTAAAGGCCCCTAGACCCTTCTAGATTGCCTCAGGACCCATCTAAAAGCCCACAGACCCTTCCAATGCCTTTCAGGACCATTATGAAGGCCACAAGACCCTTCTAATGCCCCTCAGGACCTTTCTAAAGGCCCTCAGACCCTTCTAGAGCCTGTCAGGACCCTTATAAAGGTCCCCAGACCCTTCTAGAGCCCGTCAGGACCCTTATAAAGGTCCCCAGACCCTTCTACTGCCCCTCAGGAGCATTCTAAAGGCCCCCAGACCCTTCTAATGCCCCACAGGGCCTTTCTAAAGGTCCCCAGACCCCTCTAGAGCCCCTGAAGACCCTTCTAAAGGCCCCCAGACCCTTATAGAGCCCCTCAGGACCCTTCTAAAGTCCCCCAGACTCTGCTAATTCCCCTCAGGGCTTTTATTAGGGCACCCAGACCCTTCTAAAGCTCCTCAGGACCCTTATAAAGGCACCCAGACCCTTCTAGAGCCTCTCAGGACAGTTTTAAATGCCTCCAGACCCTTCTAGACCCCCTCAGGACCATTCTAAAGGCCCCCAGACCCTTCTAATGCCCCTCAGGGCCTTTCTAAAGTACCCCAGACACTTCTAGAACCACTCAGGGCCTTTCTATATGACACCAGGCCCTTTTAATGCCACTCAGGGCCTTTCTGAAGGCCGCGAGACCCTTATAATTCCCCTTGAGGGCCTTTAAAAAGTCCCCCAGACCCTTCTGGACCCCCTCAGGACGTTTCTAATAGCCCCCAGACCCTTCTAGAGCCCCTCAGGGCCTTTCTAAAGGCCTGCACACCATTCTAATGAACCTCAAGACCCATGTAAAGGCCCCTAGACCCTTCTAGATTGCCTCAGGACCCATCTAAAAGCCCCCAGAGCCTTCTAATGCCTTTCAGGACCCTTATGAAGGCCACAAGACCCTTCTAATGCCCCTCAGGACCTTTCTAAAGGCCCTCAGACCCTTCTAATGCCCCTCAGGGCATTTATAAAGGTTCCCAGACCCTTCTAGAGCCCGTCAGGACCCTTATAAAGGCCCCCAGACCATTCTAGAGCCCCTCAGGACACTTCTAAAGGCCTGGAGACCATTCTAATGCCCGTCAGGGCCTTATAAAGGTCCCCAGACCCTTCTACTGCCCCTCAGGAGCATTCTAAAGGCCCCCAGACCCTTCTAATGCCCCTCAGGGCCTTTCTAAAGGTTCCCATACCCTTCTAATGCCCCTCACGTCATTTCTAAAGGCACCCAGACCCTTCTAATGCCACTCAGGGCCTTTCTAAAGGCCGCGAGACCCTTATAATCCCCCTAAGGGCCTTTAAAAAGGCCCCCAGACCCTGCTAATTCCCCTCAGGGCTTTTATAAGGGCACCCAGACCCTTCTAATGCCCGTCAGGACCCTTATAAAGGCACCCAGACCCTTCTAGAGCCTCTCAGGACAGTTTTAAATGCCTCCAGACCCTTCTAGACCCCCTCAGGACCATTCTAAAGGCCCCCAGACCCTTCTAATGCGCCTCAGGGCCTTTCTAAAGTACCCCAGACACTTCTAGAACCACTCAGGGCCTTTCTATATGACCCCAGGCCCTTGTAATGCCACTCAGGGCCTTTCTAAAGGCCGCGAGACCCTTATAATCCCCTTGAAGGCCTTTAAAAAGTCCCCCAGACCCTTCTGGACCCCCTCAGGACGTTTCTAATAGCCCCCAGACCCTTCTAGAGCCCCTCAGGGCCTTTCTAAAGGCCTCCACACCCTTGTAATGAACCTCAAGACCCATGTAAAGGCCCCCAGACCCTTCTAGATTGCCTAAGGACCCATCTAATAGCACCCAGACCCTTCTAATGCCTTTCAGGGCCTTTCAAAAGGCCTCCACACCCTTCTAATGACCCTCAAGACCCATGTAAAGGCCCCTAGACCCTTCTAGATTGGCTCAGGACCCATCTAAAAGCCCCCAGAGCCTTCTAATGCCTTTCAGGACCCTTATGAAGGCCACAAGACCCTTCTAATGCCCCTCAGGACCTTTCTAAAGGCCCTCAGACCCTTCTAATGCCCCTCAGGGCATTTATAAAGGTTCCCAGACCCTTCTAGAGCCCGTCAGGACACTTATAAAGGCCCCCAGACCATTCTAGAGCCCCTCAGGACACTTCTAAAGGCCCGCAGACCATTCTAATGCCCGTCAGGGCTTTTCCAAAGGTCCCCAGACCCTTCTACTGCACCTCAGGAGCATTCTAAAGGCCCCCAGACCCTTCTAATGCCCCACAGGGCCTTTCTAAAGGTCCCCAGACCCTTCTAGAGCCCCTGAAGACCCTTCTAAAGGCCCCCAGACCCTTATAGAGCCCCTCAGGACCCTTCTAAAGGCCCCCAGACCCTGTTAATTCCTTTCAGGGCTTTTATAAGGGCACCCAGACCCTTCTAATGCCCCTCAGGACCCTTATAAAGGCACCCAGACCCTTCTAGAGCCTCTCAGGACAGTTTTAAATGCCTCCAGACCCTTCTAGACCCCCTCAGGACCATTCTAAAGGCCCCCAGACCCTTCTAATGCCCCTCAGGGCCTTTCTAAAGGCCCCCATACCATTCTAATGCCCCTCAGGTCATTTCTAAAGGCCCCCAGACCCTTCTAGACCCCCTCAGGACGCTTCTAATAGCCCCCAGACCCTTCTAGAGCCCCTCAGGGCCTTTCTAAAGGCCTCCACACCCTTCTAATGACCCTCAAGACCCATGTAAAGGCCCCCAGACCCTTCTAGATTGCCTCAGGACCCATCTAATAGCACCCAGACCCTTCTAATGCCTTTCAGGGCCTTTCAAAAGGCCTCCACACCCTTCTAATGACCCTCAAGACCCATGTAAAGGCCCCTAGACCCTTCTAGATTGGCTCAGGACCCATCTAAAAGCCCCCAGAGCCTTCTAATGCCTTTCAGGACCCTTATGAAGGACACAAGACCCTTCTAATGCCCCTCAGGACCTTTCTAAAGGCCCTCAGACCCTTCTAATGCCCCTCAGGGCATTTATAAAGGTTCCCAGACCCTTCTAGAGCCCGTCAGGACACTTATAAAGGCCCCCAGACCCTTCTACTGCCCCTCAGGACACTTCTAAAGGCCCGCAGACCATTCTAATGCCCGTCAGGGCTTTTCCAAAGGTCCCCAGACCCTTCTACTGCACCTCAGGAGCATTCTAAAGGCCCCCAGACCCTTCTAATGCCCCACAGGGCCTTTCTAAAGGTCCCCAGACCCTTCTAGAGCCCCTGAAGACCCTTCTAAAGGCCCCCAGACCCTTATAGAGCCCCTCAGGACCCTTCTAAAGGCCCCCAGACCCTGTTAATTCCTTTCAGGGCTTTTATAAGGGCACCCAGACCCTTCTAATGCCCCTCAGGACCCTTATAAAGGCACCCAGACCCTTCTAGAGCCTCTCAGGACAGTTTTAAATGCCTCCAGACCCTTCTAGACCCCCTCAGGACCATTCTAAAGGCCCCCAGACCCTTCTAATGCCCCTCAGGGCCTTTCTAAAGGCCCCCATACCATTCTAATGCCCCTCAGGTCATTTCTAAAGGCCCCCAGACCCTTCTAGACCCCCTCAGGACGCTTCTAATAGCCCCCAGACCCTTCTAGAGCCCCTCAGGGCCTTTCTAAAGGCCTCCACACCCTTCTAATGACCCTCAAGACCCATGTAAAGGCCCCCAGACCCTTCTAGATTGCCTCAGGACCCATCTAAAAGCCCCCAGACCCTTCTAATGCCTTTCAGGGCCTTTCTAAAGGCCTCCACACCCTTCTAATGACCCTCAAGACCCATGTAAAGGCCCCTAGACCCTTCTAGATTGCCTCAGGACCCATCTAAAAGCCCACAGACCCTTCCAATGCCTTTCAGGACCATTATGAAGGCCACAAGACCCTTCTAATGCCCCTCAGGACCTTTCTAAAGGCCCTCAGACCCTTCTAGAGCCCGTCAGGACCCTTATAAAGGTCCCCAGACCCTTCTAGAGCCCGTCAGGACCCTTATAAAGGTCCCCAGACCCTTCTACTGCCCCTCAGGAGCATTCTAAAGGCCCCCAGACCCTTCTAATGCCCCACAGGGCCTTTCTAAAGGTCCCCAGACCCCTCTAGAGCCCCTGAAGACCCTTCTAAAGGCCCCCAGACCCTTATAGAGCCCCTCAGGACCCTTCTAAAGTCCCCCAGACTCTGCTAATTCCCCTCAGGGCTTTTATTAGGGCACCCAGACCCTTCTAAAGCTCCTCAGGACCCTTATAAAGGCACCCAGACCCTTCTAGAGCCTCTCAGGACAGTTTTAAATGCCTCCAGACCCTTCTAGACCCCCTCAGGACCCTTCTAAAGGCCCCCAGACCCTTATAGAGCCCCTCAGGGCCTTTAAAAAGTCCCCCAGACCCTTCTGGACCCCCTGAGGACGTTTCTAATAGCCCCCAGACCCTTCTAGAGCCCCTCAGGGCCTTTCTAAAGGCCTGCACACCCTTCTAATGAACCTCAAGACCCATGTAAAGGCCCCTAGACCCTTCTAGATTGCCTCAGGACCCATCTAAAAGCCCCCAGAGCTTTCTAATGCCTTTCAGGACCCTTATGAAGGCCACAAGACCCTTCTAATGCCCCTCAGGACCTTTCTAAAGGCTCTCAGACCCTTCTAATGCCCCTCAGGGCATTTATAAAGGTTCCCAGACCCTTCTAGAGACCGTCAGGACCCTTATAAAGGCCCCCAGACCATTCTAGAGCCCCTCAGGACACTTCTAAAGGCCTGGAGACCATTCTAATGCCCGTCAGGGCCTTATAAAGGTCCCCAGACCCTTCTAATGCCCCTCAGGGCCTTTCTAAAGGCTCCCATACCCTTCTAATGCCCCTCACGTCATTTCTAAAGGCACCCAGACCCTTCTAATGCCACTCAGGGCCTTTCTATAGGCCGCGAGACCCTTATAATCCCCCTGAGGGCCTTTAAAAAGGCCCCCAGACCCTTCTGGACCCCCTCAGGACTCTTCTAATAGCCGCCAGACCCTTCTAGAGCTCCTCAGGGCCTTTCTAAAGGCCTCCACACCCTTCTAATGACCCTCAAGACCCATGTAAAGGCCCCCAGACCCTTCTAGATTGCCTCAGGACCCATCTAAAAGCCCCCAGACCCTTCTAATGCCTTTCAGGACCCATCTAAAGGCCTCCACACCCTTCTAATGACCCTCAAGAACCATGTAAAGGCCCCTAGACCCTTCTAGATTGCCTCAGGACCCATCTAAAAGCCCCCAGAGCCTTCTAATGCCTTTCAGGACCCTTATGAAGGCCACAAGACCCTTCTCATGCACCTCAGGACCTTTATAAAGGCCCTCAGACCCTTCTAGAGCCCGTCAGGACCCTTATAAAGGTCTCCAGACCCTTCTACTGCCCCTCAGGAGCATTCTAAATGCCCCCAGACCCTTCTAATGCCCCACAGGGCCTTTCTAAAGGTCCCCAGACCCCTCTAGAGCCCCTAAGGACCCTTCTAAAGTCCCCCAGACCCTGCTAATTCCCCTCAGGGCTTTTATAAGGGCACCCAGACCCTTCTAATGCCCCTCAGGACCCTTATAAAGGCACCCAGACCATTCTAGATCCTCTCAGGACAGTTTTAAATGCCTCCAGACCCTTTTAGACCCCCTCAGGACCATTCTAAAGGCCCCCAGACCCTTCTAATGCCCCTCAGGACCCTTCTAAAGGCCCCCAGACCCTTCTAATGCCCCTCAGGGCCTTTCTAAAGGCCCCCATACACTTCTAATGCCCCTCAGGTCATTTCTAAAGGCACCCAGACCCTTCTAATGCCTTTCAGGGCCTTTCTAAAGGCCTCCACACCATTCTAATGACCCTCAAGACCCATGTAAAGGCCCCTAGACCCTTCTAGATTGCCTCAGGACCCATCTAAAAGCCCCCAGACCCTTCTAATGCCTTTCAGGACCCTTATCAAGGCCACAAGACCCTTCTAATGACCCTCAGGACCTTTCTAAAGGCCCTCAGACCCGTCTAGAGCCCGTCAGGACCCTTATAAAGGTCCCCAGACCCTTCTAGAGCCCGTCAGGACCCTTATAAAGGTCCCCAGACCATTCTACTGCCCCTCAGGAGCATTCTAAAGGCCCCCAGACCCTTCTAATGCCCCACAGGGCCTTTCTAAAGGTCCCCAGACCCTTCTAGAGCCCCTGAAGACCCTTCTAAAGGCCCCCAGACCCTTCTAATGCCCCACAGGGCCTTTCTAAAGGTCCCCAGACCCTTCTAGTGCCCCTGAAGACCCTTCTAAAGGCCCCCAGACCCTTATAGAGCCCCTCAGGACCCTTCTAAAGGCCCCCAGACCCTGCTAATTCTCCTCAGGGCTTTTATAAGGGCACCCAGACCCTTCTAATGCCCCTCAGGACCCTTATAAAGGCACCCAGACCCTTCTAGAGCCTCTCAGGACAGTTTTAAATGCCTCCAGACCCTTCTAGACCCCCTCAGGACCATTCTAAAGGCCCCCAGACCCTTCTAATGCCACTCAGGGCCTTTCTAAATGCCCCCATACCCTTCTAATGCCCCTCAGGTCATTTCTAAAGGCACCCAGACCCTTCTAATGCCACTCAGGGCTTTTCTAAAGGCCGCGAGACCCTTATAATCCCCCTGAGGGCCTTTAAAAAGGCCCCCAGACCCTTCAAGACCCCCTCAGGACGCTTCTAATAGACCCAGACCCTTCTAGAGCTCCTCAGGGCCTTTCTAAAGGCCTCCACACCCTTCTAATGACCCTCAAGACCCATGTAAAGGCCGCCAGACCCTTCTAGATTGCCTCAGGACCCATCTAAAAGCCCCCAGACCCTTCTAATGCCCCTCAGGACCCTTCTAAAGGCCCTCAGACCCTTCTAATGCCCCTCAAGACCCATTTCAGGACCCTTATCAAGGCCACAAGACCCTTCTAATGCCCCTCAGGACCTTTCTAAAGGCCCTCAGACCCTTCTAATGCCCCTCAGGGCATTTATAAAGGTTCCCAGACCCTTCTACTGCCCCTCAGGAGCATTCTAAAGGCCCCCAGACCCTTCTAATGCCCCACAGGGCCTTTCTAAAGGCCCCCAGACCCTTCTAGAGCCCCTAAGGGCCTTTCTAAATGCCTCCACACCCTTCTAATGATGCTCAGGACCCATGTAAAGGCCCCTAGACCCTTCTAGATTGCCTCAGGACCCATCTAAAAGCCCCCAGACCCTTCTAATGCCTTTCAGGACCATTATGAAGGCCACAAGAACCTTCTAATGCCCCTCAGGACCTTTCTAAAGGCCCTTAGACCCTTCTAATGCCCCTCAGGGCATTTATAAAGGTTCCCAGACCCTTCTAGAGCCCGTCAGGACACTTATAAAGGTCCCCAGACCCTTCTACTGCCCCTCAGGAGCATTCTAAAGGCCCCCAGACCCTTCTAATGCCCCACAGGGCCTTTCTAAAGGTCCCCAGACCCTTCTAGAGCCCTTGAAGACCCTTCTAAAGGCCCCCAGACCCTTCTAATGCCTTTCAGTTCCTTTCTAAAGGCCTCCACACCCTTCTAATGACCCTCAAGACCCCTGTAAAGGCCCCTAGACCCTTCTAGATTGCCTCAGGACCCATCTAAAAGCCCCCAGACCCTTCTAATGCCTTTCAGGACCCTTATGAAGGCCACAAGAACCTTCTAATGCCCCTCAGGACCTTTCTAAAGGCCCTTAGACCCTTCTAATGCCCCTCAGGGCATTTATAAATGTTCCCAGACCCTTCTAGAGCCAGTCAGGACACTTATAAAGGTCCCCAGACCCTTATAGAGCCCCTCAGGAGCATTCTAAAGGCCCCCAGACCCTTCTAATGCCCCACAGGGCCTTTCTAAATGTCCCCAGACCCTTCTAGAGCCCCTGAAGACCCTTCTAAGGGCCCCCAGACCCTTCTGGACCCCCTCAGAACGCTTCTAATAGCCCCCAGACCCTTCTAGAGTCCCTCAGCGCCTTTCTAAAGGCCTCCACACCCTTCTAATGACCTTCAAGACCCATGTAAAGGCCCCCAGACCCTTCTAGATTGCCTCAGGACCCATCTAAAAGCCCCCAGACCCTTCTAATGCCCTTCAGGACCCTTCTAAAGGCCCTCAGACCCTTCTAATGCCCCTCAAGACCCATGTAAAGTCCCCTAGACCCTTCTAGATTTCCTCAGGACCCATCTAAAAGCCCCCAGACCCTTCTAATGCCTTTCAGGACCCTTATGAAGGCCACAAGACCCTTCTAATGCCCCTCAGGACTTTTCTAAAGGCCCTCAGACCCTTCTAATGCCCCTCAGGGCATTTATAAAGGTCCCCAGACCCTTCTACTGCCCCTCAGGAGCATTCTAAAGGCCCCCAGACCCTTCTAATGCCCCACAGGGCCTTTCTAAAGGTCCCCAGACCCTTCTAGAGCCCCTGAAGACCCTTCTAAAGGCCCCCAGACCCTTCTAATGCCAATCAGGGCCTTTCTCAAGGCCGCGAGACCCTGCTAATTCCCGTCAGGGCTTTTATAAGGGCACCCAGACCCTTCTAATGCCCCTGAAGACCCTTCTAAAGGCCCCCAGACCCTTATAGAGCCCCTCAGGACCCTTCTAAAGTCCCCCAGACCCTGCTAATTGCCCTCAGGGCTTTTATAAGGGCACCCAGACCCTTATAATGCCCCTCAGGACCCTTATAAAGGCACCCAGACCCTTCTAGAACCTCTCAGGACAGTTTTAAATGCCTCCAGACCCTTCTAGTCCCTCCTGAGGACCATTCTAAAGGCCCCCAGACCCTTCTAATGCCCCTCAGGGCCTTTCTAAAGCCCCCCATACTTTTGTAATGCCCCTCACGTCATTTCTAAAGGCCCCCAGACCCTTCTAGAGCCCCTCAGGACATTTCTAAAGGCACTCAGACCCTTGTAATGCCACTCAGGGCCTTTCTAAAAGCTGCGAGACCCTTATAATCCCCCTGAGGGCCTTTAAAAAGTCCCCCAGACCCTTCTGGACCCCCTCAGGACGCTTCTAATAGCCCCCAGACCCTTCTACAGCCCCTCAGTGCCTTTCTAAAGGTCTCCACACCCTTCTAATGACCCTCAAGACCCATGTAAAGGCCCCCAGACCCTTCTAGATTGCCTCAGGACCCATCTAAAAGCCCCCAGACCATTCTAATGCCCCTCAGGACCCTTCTAAAGGCCCTCAGACCCTTCTAATGCCCCTCAAGACCCATGTAAATGCCCCTAGACCCTTCTAGATTGCCTCAGGACCCATCTAAAAGCCCCCAGACCCTTCTAATGCCTTTCAGGACCCTTATGAAGGCCACAAGACCCTTCTAATGCCCCTCAGGACCTTTCTAAAGGCCCTCAGACCCTTCTAATGCCCCTCACTGCATTTATAAAGGCCCCCAGACCATTCTAGAGCCCCTCAGGACACTTCTGAAGGCCCGCAGACCATTCTAATGCCCGTCAGGGCCTTTCTAAAGGTCCCCAGACCCTTCTACTGCCCCTCAGGAGCATTCTAAAGGCCCCCAGACCCTTCTAATGCCTCACAGGGCCTTTCTAAAGGTCCCCAGACCCTTCTAGAGCCCCTGAAGACCCTTCTAAAGGCCCCCAGACCCTTATAGAGCCCCTCAGGACCCTTCTAAAGTCCCCCAGACCCTGCTAATTGCCCTCAGGGCTTTTATAAGGGCACCCAGACCCTTATAATGCCCCTCAGGACCCTTATAAAGGCACCCAGACCCTTCTAGAACCTCTCAGGACAGTTTTAAATGCCTCCAGACCCTTCTAGACCCTCCTGAGGACCATTCTAAAGGCCCCCAGACCCTTCTAATGCCCCTCAGGGCCTTTCTAAAGGCTCCCATACCCTTCTAATGCCCCTCACGTCATTTCTAAAGGCACCCAGACCCTTCTAATGCCACTCAGGGCCTTTCTAAAGGCCGCGAGACCCTTATAATCCCCCTGAGGGCCTTTAAAAAGGCCCCCAGACCCTTCTGGACCCCCTCAGGATGCTTCTAATAGCCCCCAGACCCTTCTAGAGCTCCTCAGGGCCTTTCTAAAGGCCTCCACACCCTTCTAATGACCCTCAAGACCCATGTAAAGGCCCCCATACCCTTCTAGATTGCCTCAGGACCCATCTAAAAGCCCCCAGAGCCTTCTAATGCCTTTCAGGACCCTTATGAAGGCCACAAGACCCTTCTAATGCCCCTCAGGACGTTTCTAAAGGCCCCCAGACCCTTCTAGAGCCCTTCAGGGCCTTTCTAAAGGCCTCCACACCCTTCTAATGATGCTCAGGACCCATGTAAAGGCCCCCAGACCCTTCTAGATTGCCTCAGGACCCATCTAAAAGCCCCCAGACCCTTCTAATGCCTTTCAGGGCCTTTCTAAAGGCCTCCACACCCTTCTAATGACCCTCAAGACCCATGTAAAGGCCCCTAGACCCTTCTAGATTGCCTCAGGACCCATCTAAAAGCCCCCAGAGTCTTCTAATGCCTTTCAGGACCCTTATGAAGGCCACAAGACCCTTCTAATGCCCCTCAGGACGTTTCTAAAGGCCCTCAGACCCTTCTAATGCCCCTCAGGGCATTTATAAAGGTCCCCAGACCCTTCTACTGCCCCTCAGGAGCATTCTGAATGCCCCCAGACCCTTCTAATGCATTTCAGGGCCTTTCTAAAGGCCTCCACACCCTTCTAAGGACCCTCAAGACCCATGTAAAGGCCCCTAGACCCTTCTAGATTGCCTCAGGACCCATCTACAAGCCCCCAGACCCTTCTAATGCCCCTCAGGACCTTTCTAAAGTCCCTCAGACCCTTCTAGAGCCCGTCAGGACCCTTATAAAGGTCCCCAGACCCTTCTAGAGCCCGTCAGGACCCTTATAAAGGTCCCCAGACCCTTCTACTGCCCCTCAGGAGCATTCTAAAGGCCCCCAGACCATTCTAATGCCCCACAGGGCCTTTCTAAAGGTCCCCAGACCCCTCTAGAGCCCCTGAAGACCCTTCTAAAGGCCCCCAGACCCTTATAGAGCCCCTCAGGACCCTTCTAAAGTCCCCCAGACCCTGCTAAATTCCCCTCAGGGCTTTTATAAGGGCACCCAGACCCTTCTAATGCCCCTCAGGACCCTTATAAAGGCACCCAGACCCTTCTAGAGCCTCTCAGGACAGTTTTAAATGCCTCCAGACCCTTCTAGACCCCCTCAGGACCATTCTAAAGGCCCCCAGACCCTTCTAATGCCCCTCAGGGCCTTTCTAAAGTACCCCAGGCACTTCTAGAACATCTGACGGCCTTTCTGTATGACCCCAGACCCTTGTAATGCCACTCAGGGCCTTTCTAAAGGCCGCGAGACCCTTATAATTCCCCTTGAGGGCCTTTAAAAAGTCTCCCAGACCCTTCTGGACCCCCTCAGGACGTTTCTAATAGCCCCCAGACCCTTCTAGAGCCCCTCAGGGCCTTTCTAAAGGCCTCCACACCCTTCTAATGACCCTCAAGACCCATGTAAAGGCCCCTAGACCCTTCTAGATTGCCTCAGGACCCATCTAAAAGCCCCCAGACCCTTCTAATGCCTTTCAGGACCCCTATGAAGGCCACAAGACCCTTCTAATGCCCCTCAGGACCTTTCTAAAGGCCCTCAGACCCTTCTAATGCCCCTCAGGGCATTTATAAAGGTTCCCAGACCCTTCTAGAGCCCGTCAGGACCCTTATAAAGGCCCCCAGACCATTCTAGAGCCCCTCAGGACACTTCTAAAGGCCTGCAGAGCATTCTAATGCCCATCAGGGCCTTATAAAGGTCCCCAGACCCTTCTACTGCCCCTCAGGAGCATTCTAAAGGCCCCAAGACCCTTCTAATGCCCCACAAGGCCTTTCTAAATGTTCCGAGACCCTTCTAGAGCCCTTGAAGACCCTTCTAAAGGCGCCCAGACTTTTATAGAGCCCCTCAGGACCCTTCTAAAGTCCCCCAGACCCTGCTAATTTCTCTCAGGGCTTTTATAAGGGCACCCAGACCGTTCTAATGCCCCTCAGGACCCTTATAAAGGCACCCAGACCCTTCTAGAGCCTCTCAGGACAGTTTTAAAGGCCTCCAGATCCTTCTAGACCCCCTCAGGACCATTCTAAAGGCCCCCAGACCCTTCTAATTCCCCTCAGGGCCTTTCTAAGGGCACCCAGACCCTTCTAATGCCACTCAGGGCCTTTCTAAAGGCCGCGAGACCCTTATAATCCCCCTGAGGGCCTTTAAAAAGGACCCCAGACCATTCTGGACCCCCTCAGGACCCTTCTAATAGCCCCCAGACCCTTCTAGAGCACCTCAGGGCCTTTCTAAAGGCCTCCACACCCTTCTAATGACACTCAAGACCCATGTAAAGGCCACCAGACCCTTCTAGAGCCCGTCAGGACCCTTATAAAGGTCCCCAGACCCTTCTACTGCCCCTCAGGAGCATTCTAAAGGCCCCCAGACCCTTCTAATGCCCCACAGGGCCTTTCTAAAGGTTCCCAGACCCCTCTAGAGCCCCTGAAGACCCTTCTAAAGGCCCCCAGACCCTTATAGAGCCCCTCAGGACCCTTCTAAAGTCCCCCAGACCCTGCTAATTCCCCTCAGGGCTTTTATAAGGGCACCCAGACCCTTCTAATGCCCCTCAGGACAGTTTTAAATGCCTCCAGACCCTTCTAGACCCCCTCAGGACCATTCTAAAGGCCCCCAGACCCTTCTAATGCCCCTCAGGGCCTTTCTAAAGTACCCCAGACACTTCTAGAACCTCTCAGGGCCTTTATATATGACCCCAGGCCCTTGTAATGCCACTCAGGGCCTTTCTAAAGGCCGCGAGACCCATTTAATTCCCCTTGAGGGCCTTTAAATAGTCCCCCAGACCCTTCTGGACCCCCTCAGGACGCTTCTAATAGCCCCCAGACCCTTCTAGAGCCCATCAGGGCCTTTCTAAAGGCCTCCACACCCTTCTAAGGACACTCAAGACCCATGTAAAGGCCCCCAGACCCTTCTAGATTGCCTAAGGACCCATCTAATAGCCCCCAGACCCTTCTAATGCCTTTCAGGGCCTTTCTAAAGGTTTCCACACCCTTCTAATGACCCTCAAGACCCATGTAAAGGCCCCTAGACCCTTCTAGATTGCCTCAGGACCCATCTAAAAGCCCCCAGAGCCTTCTAATGCCTTTCAGGACCCTTAGGAAGGCCACAAGACCCTTCTAATGCCCCTCAGGACCTTTCTAAAGGCCCTCAGACCCTTCTAATGCCCCTCAGGGCATTTATAAAGGTTCCCAGACCATTCTAGAGCCCGTCAGGACACTTATAAAGGTCCCCAGACCCTTCTACTGTCCCTCAGGAGCATTCTAAAGTCCCCCAGACCCTTCTAATGCCCCACAGGGCCTTTCTAAAGGTACCCAGACCCTTATAGAGTCCCTGAAGACCTTTCTAAAGGCCCCCAGACCCTTCTAATGCCCCACAGGGCCTTTCTAAAGGTCCCCAGACCCTTCTAGAGCCCCTGAAGACCCTTCTAAAGGCCCCAAGACCCTTATAGAGCTCCTCAGGACCCTTCTGAAGTCCCCCAGACCCTGTTAATTCCCCTCAGGGCTTTTATAAGGGCACCCAGACCCTTCTAATGCCCCTCAGGACCCTTATAAAGGCACCCAGACCCTTCTAGAGCCTCTCAGGACAGTTTTAAATGCCTCCAGACCCTTCTAGACCCCCTCAGGACCATTCTAAAGGCCCCCAGACCCTTCTAATGCCCCTCAGGGCCTTTCTAAAGGCTCCCATACCCTTCTAATGCCCCTCAGGTCATTTCTAAAGGCACCCAGACCCTTCTAATGCCACTCAGGGCCTTTCTAAAGGCCGCGAGACCCTTATAATCCCCTTGAGGGCCTTTAAAAAGGCCCCCAGACCCTTCTGGACCCCCTCAGGACGCTTCTAATAGCCCCCTGACCCTTCTAGAGCTCCTCAGGTCCTTTCTAAAGGCCTCCACACCCTTCTAATGACCCTCAAGACCCATGTAAAGGCCCCCAGACCCTTCTAGATTGCCTCAGGACCCATCTAAAAGACCCCAGACCCTTCTAATGCCTTTCAGGACCCTTATGAAGGCCACAAGACCCTTCTAATGCCCCTCAGGACCTTTCTAAAGGCCCTCAGACCCTTCTAATGCCCCTCAGGGCATTTATAAAGGTTCCCAGACCCTTCTAGAGCTCGTCAGGACACTTATAAAGGCCCCCAGACCATTCTAGAGCCCCTCAGGACACTTCTAAAGGCCCGCAGACCATTCTAATGCCCGTCAGGGCCTTTCTAAAGGTCCCCAGACCCTTCTACTGCCACTCAGGAGCATTCTAAAGGCCCCCAGACCCTTCTAATGCCCCACAGGGCCTTTCTAAAGGTCCCCAGACCCTTCTAGAGCCCCTGAAGACCCTTCTAAAGGCCCCCAGACCCTTATAGAGCCCCTCAGGACCCTTCTAAAGGCCCCCAGACCCTGTTAATTCCTTTCAGGGCTTTTATAAGGGCACCCAGACCCTTCTAATGCCCCTCAGGACCCTTATAAAGGCACCCAGACCCTTCTAGAGCCTCTCAGGACAGTTTTAAATGCCTCCAGACCCTTCTAGACCCACTCAGGACCATTCTAAAGGCCCCCAGACCCTTCTAATGGCCATCAGGGCCTTTCTAAAGGCCCCCATACCCTTCTAATGCCCCTCAGGTCATTTCTAAAGGCCCCCAGACCCTTCTAGACCCCCTCAGGACGCTTCTAATAGCCCCAGACCCTTCTAGTGCCCCTCAGGGCCTTTCTAAAGGCCTCCACACCCTTCTAATGACCCTCAAGACCCATGTAAAGGCCCCCAGACCCTTCTAGATTGCCTCAGGACCCATCTAAAAGCCCCCAGACCCTTCTAATGCCTTTCAGGGCCTTTCTAAAGGCCTCCACACCCTTCTAATGACCCTCAAGACCCATGTAAAGGCCCCTAGACCCTTCTAGATTGCCTCAGGAACCATCTAAAAGCCCCCAGACCCTTCCAATGCCGTTCAGGACCATTATGAAGGCCACAAGACCCTTCTAATGCCCCTCAGGACCTTTCTAAAGGCCCTCAGACCCTTCTAGAGCCTGTCAGGACCCTTATAAAGGTCCCCAGACCCTTCTAGAGCCCGTCAGGACCCTTATAAAGGTCCCCAGACCCTTCTACTGCCCCTCAGGAGCATTCTAAAGGCACCCAGACCCTTCTAATGCCCCACAGGGCCTTTCTAAAGGTCCCCAGACCCCTCTAGAGCACCTGAAGACCCTTCTAAAGGCCCCCAGACCCTGCTAATTCCCCTCAGGGCTTTTATAAGGGCACCCAGACCCTTCTAATGCCCTTCAGGACCCTTATAAAGGCACCCAGACCCTTCTAGAGCCTCTCAGGACAGTTTTAAATGCCTCCAGACCCTTCTAGACCCCCTCAGGACCATTCTAAAGGCCCCCAGACCCTTCTAATGCGCCTCAGGGCCTTTCTAAAGTACCCCAGACACTTCTAGAACCACTCAGGGCCTTTCTATATGACCCCAGGCCCTTGTAATGCCACTCAGGGCCTTTCTAAAGGCCGCGAGACCCTTATAATCCCCCTTGAAGGCCTTTCTAAAGTCCCCCAGACCCTTCTGGACCCCCTCAGGACGTTTCTAATTGCCCCCAGACCCTTCTAGAGCCCCTCAGGGCCTTTCTAAAGGCCTCCACACCCTTGTAATGAACCTCAAGACCCATGTAAAGGCCCCCAGACCCTTCTAGATTGCCTCAGGACCCATCTAATAGCACCCAGACCCTTCTAATGCATTTCAGGGCCTTTCAAAAGGCCTCCACACCCTTCTAATGACCCTCAAGACCCATGTAAAGGCCCCTAGACCCTTCTAGATTGGCTCAGGACCCATCTAAAAGCCCCCAGAGCCTTCTAATGCCTTTCAGGACCCTTATGAAGGCCACAAGACCCTTCTAATGCCCCTCAGGACCTTTCTAAAGGCCCTCAGACCCTTCTAATGCCCCTCAGGGCATTTATAAAGGTTCCCAGACCCTTCTAGAGCCCGTCAGGACACTTATAAAGGCCCCCAGACCATTCTAGAGCCCCTCAGGACACTTCTAAAGGCCCGCAGACCATTCTAATGCCCGTCAGGGCTTTTCCAAAGGTCCCCAGACCCTTCTACTGCACCTCAGGAGCATTCTAAAGGCCCCCAGACCCTTCTAATGCCCCACAGGGCCTTTCTAAAGGTCCCCAGACCCTTCTAGAGCCCCTGAAGACCCTTCTAAAGGCCCCCAGACCCTTATAGAGCCCCTCAGGACCCTTCTAAAGGCCCCCAGACCCTGTTAATTCCTTTCAGGGCTTTTATAAGGGCACCCAGACCCTTCTAATGCCCCTCAGGACCCTTATAAAGGCACCCAGACCCTTCTAGAGCCTCTCAGGACAGTTTTAAATGCCTCCAGACCCTTCTAGACCCCCTCAGGACCATTCTAAAGGCCCCCAGACCCTTCTAATGCCCCTCAGGGCCTTTCTAAAGGCCCCCATACCATTCTAATGCCCCTCAGGTCATTTCTAAAGGCCCCCAGACCCTTCTAGACCCCCTCAGGACGCTTCTAATAGCCCCCAGACCCTTCTAGAGCCCCTCAGGGCCTTTCTAAAGGCCTCCACACCCTTCTAATGACCCTCAAGACCCATGTAAAGGCCCCCAGACCCTTCTAGATTGCCTCAGGACCCATCTAAAAGCCCCCAGACCCTTCTAATGCCTTTCAGGGCCTTTCTAAAGGCCTCCACACCCTTCTAATGACCCTCAAGACCCATGTAAAGGCCCCTAGACCCTTCTAGATTGCCTCAGGACCCATCTAAAAGCCCACAGACCCTTCCAATGCCTTTCAGGACCCTTATGAAGGCCACAAGACCCTTCTAATGCCCCTCAGGACCTTTCTAAAGGCCCTCAGACCCTTCTAGAGCCTGTCAGGACCCTTATAAAGGTCCCCAGACCCTTCTAGAGCCCGTCAGGACCCTTATAAAGGTCCCCAGACCCTTCTACTGCCCCTCAGGAGCATTCTAAAGGCCCCCAGACCCTTCTAATGCCCCACAGGGCCTTTCTAAAGGTCCCCAGACCCCTCTAGAGCCCCTGAAGACCCTTCTAAAGGCCCCCAGACCCTTATAGAGCCCCTCAGGACCCTTCTAAAGTCCCCCAGACTCTGCTAATTCCCCTCAGGGCTTTTATTAGGGCACCCAGACCCTTCTAAAGCTCCTCAGGACCCTTATAAAGGCACCCAGACCGTTCTAGAGCCTCTCAGGACAGTTTTAAATGCCTCCAGACCCTTCTAGACCCCCTCAGGACCATTCTAAAGGCCCCCAGACCCTTCTAATGCCCCTCAGGGCCTTTCTAAAGTACCCCAGACACTTCTAGAACCACTCAGGGCCTTTCTATATGACACCAGGCCCTTGTAATGCCACTCAGGGCCTTTCTGAATGCCGCGAGACCCTTATAATTCCCCTTGAGGGCCTTTAAAAAGTCCCCCAGACCCTTCTGGACCCCCTCAGGACATTTCTAATAGCCCCCAGACCCTTCTAGAGCCCCTCAGGGCCTTTCTAAAGGCCTGCACACCATTCTAATGAACCTCAAGACCCATGTAAAGGCCCCTAGACCCTTCTAGATTGCCTCAGGACCCATCTAAAAGCCCCCAGAGCCTTCTAATGCCTTTCAGGACCCTTATGAAGGCCACAAGTCCCTTCTAATGCCCCTCAGGACCTTTCTAAAGGCCCTCAGACCCTTCTAATGCCCCTCAGGGCATTTATAAAGGTTCCCAGACCCTTCTAGAGCCCGTCAGGACCCTTATAAAGGCCCCCAGACCATTCTAGAGCCCCTCAGGACACTTCTAAAGGCCTGGAGACCATTCTAATGCCCGTCAGGGCCTTATAAAGGTCCCCAGACCCTTCTACTGCCCCTCAGGAGCATTCTAAAGGCCCCCAGACCCTTCTAATGCCCCTCAGGGCCTTTCTAAAGGTTCCCATACCCTTCTAATGCCCCTCACGTCATTTCTAAAGGCACCCAGACCCTTCTAATGCCACTCAGGGCCTTTCTAAAGGCCGCGAGACCCTTATAATCCCCCTAAGGGCCTTTAAAAAGGCCCCCAGACCCTTCTGGACCCCCTCAGGACTCTTCTAATAGCCGCCAGACCCTTCTAGAGCTCCTCAGGGCCTTTCTAAAGGCCTCCACACCCTTCTAATGACCCTCAAGACCCATGTAAAGGCCCCCAGACCCTTCTAGATTGCCTCAGGACCCATCTAAAAGCCCCCAGACCCTTCTAATGCCTTTCAGGACCCATCTAAAGGCCTCGACACCCTTCTAATGACCCTCAAGAACCATGTAAAGGCCCCTAGACCCTTCTAGATTGCCTCAGGACCCATCTAAAAGCCCCCAGAGCCTTCTAATGCATTTCAGGACCCTTATGAAGGCCACAAGACCCTTCTCATGCACCTCAGGACTTTTCTAAAGGCCCTCAGACCCTTCTAGAGCCCGTCAGGACCCTTATAAAGGTCTCCAGACCCTTCTACTGCCCCTCAGGAGCATTCTAAAGGCCCCCAGACCCTTCTAATGCCCCACAGGGCCTTTCTAAAG
The DNA here is from genome assembly GCA_033558105.1 of Coccyzus lansbergi. Taxonomy (NCBI): domain Eukaryota; kingdom Metazoa; phylum Chordata; class Aves; order Cuculiformes; family Coccyzidae; genus Coccyzus; species Coccyzus lansbergi. The sequence goes on from JAUMJK010000937.1 coordinate 335,417, forward strand.
GTCCCCAGACCCCTCTAGAGCCCCTGAAGACCTTTCTAAAGGCCCCCAGACCCTTATAGAGCCCGTCAGGACCCTTCTAAAGGCCCCCAGACCCTGCTAATTCCCCTCAGGGCTTTTATAAGGGCACCCAGACCCTTCTAATGCCCCTCAGGACCCTTATAAAGGCACCCAGACCATTCTAGATCCTCTCAGGACAGTTTTAAATGCCTCCAGACCCTTTTAGACCCCCTCAGGACCATTCTAAAGGCCCCCAGACCCTTCTAATGCCCCTCAGGACCCTTCTAAAGGCCCCCAGACCCTTCTAATGCTCCTCAGGGCCTTTCTAAAGGCCCCCATACACTTCTAATGCCCCTCAGGTCATTTCTAAAGGCACCCAGACCCTTCTAATGCCTTTCAGGGCCTTTTTAAAGGCCTCCACACCATTCTAATGACCCTCAAGACCCATGTAAAGGCCCCTAGACCCTTATAGATTGCCTCAGGACCCATCTAAAAGCCCCCAGACCCTTCTAATGCCTTTCAGGACCCTTATCAAGGCCACAAGACCCTTCTAATGACCCTCAGGACCTTTCTAAAGGCCCTCAGACCCGTCTAGAGCCCGTCAGGACCCTTATAAAGGTCCCCAGACCCTTCTAGAGCCCGTCAGGACCCTTATAAAGGTCCCCAGACCATTCTACTGCCCCTCAGGAGCATTCTGAAGGCCCCCAGACCCTTCTAATGCCCCACAGGGCCTTTCTAAAGGTCCCCAGACCCTTCTAGAGCCCCTGAAGACCCTTCTAAAGGCCCCCAGACCCTTCTAATGCCCCACAGGGCCTTTCTAAAGGTCCCCAGACCCTTCTAGAGCCCCTGAAGACCCTTCTAAAGGCCCCCAGACCCTTATAGAGTTCCTCAGGACCCTTCTAAAGGCCCCCAGACCCTGCTAATTCCCCTCAGGGCTTTTATAAGGGCACCCAGACCCTTCTAATGCCCCTCAGGACCCTTATAAAGGCACCCAGACCCTTCTAGAGCCTCTCAGGACAGTTTTAAATGCCTCCAGACCCTTCTAGACCCCCTCAGGACCATTCTAAAGGCCCCCAGACCCTTCTAATGCCCCACAGGGCCTTTCTAAATGCCCCCATACCCTTCTAATGCCCCTCAGGTCATTTCTAAAGGCACCCAGACCCTTCTAATGCCACTCAGGGCTTTTCTAAAGGCCGCGAGACCCTTATAATCCCCCTGAGGGCCTTTAAAAAGGCCCCCAGACCCTTCAAGACCCCCTCAGGACGCTTCTAATAGACCCAGACCCTTCTAGAGCCCCTCAGGGCCTTTCTAAAGGCCTCCACACCCTTCTAATGACCCTCAAGACCCATGTAAAGGCCGCCAGACCCTTCTAGATTGCCTCAGGACCCATCTAAAAGCCCCCAGACCCTTCTAATGCCCCTCAGGACCCTTCTAAAGGCCCTCAGACCCTTCTAATGCCCCTCAAGACCCATTTCAGGACCCTTATCAAGGCCACAAGACCCTTCTAATGCCCCTCAGGACCTTTCTAAAGGCCCTCAGACCCTTCTAATGCCCCTCAGGGCATTTATAAAGGTTCCCAGACCCTTCTACTGCCCCTCAGGAGCATTCTAAAGGCCCCCAGACCCTTCTAATGCCCCACAGGGCCTTTCTAAAGGTCCCCAGACTCTTCTAGAGCCCTTGAAGACCCTTCTAAAGGCCCCCAGACCCTTCTAGAGCCCCTCAGGGCCTTTCTAAATGCCTCCACACCCTTCTAATGATGCTCAGGACCCATGTAAAGGCCCCTAGACCATTCTAGATTGCCTCAGGACCCATCTAAAAGCCCCCAGACCCTTCTAATGCCTTTCAGGACCATTATGAAGGCCACAAGAACCTTCTAATGCCCCTCAGGACCTTTCTAAAGGCCCTTAGACCCTTCTAATGCCCCTCAGGGCATTTATAAAGGTTCCCAGACCCTTCTAGAGCCCGTCAGGACACTTATAAAGGTCCCCAGACCCTTCTACTGCCCCTCAGGAGCATTCTAAAGGCCCCCAGACCCTTCTAATGCCCCACAGGGCCTTTCTAAAGGTCCCCAGACCCTTCTAGAGCCCTTGAAGACCCTTCTAAAGGCCCCCAGACCCTTCTAATGCCTTTCAGTTCCTTTCTAAAGGCCTCCACACCCTTCTAATGACCCTCAAGACCCCTGTAAAGGCCCCTAGACCCTTCTAGATTGCCTCAGGACCCATCTAAAAGCCCCCAGACCCTTCTAATGCCTTTCAGGACCCTTATGAAGGCCACAAGAACCTTCTAATGCCCCTCAGGACCTTTCTAAAGGTCCTTAGACCCTTCTAATGCCCCTCAGGGCATTTATAAATGTTCCCAGACCCTTCTAGAGCCAGTCAGGACACTTATAAAGGTCCCCAGACCCTTATAGAGCCCCTCAGGAGCATTCTAAAGGCCCCCAGACCCTTCTAATGCCCCACAGGGCCTTTCTAAATGTCCCCAGACCCTTCTAGAGCCCCTGAAGACCCTTCTAAGGGCCCCCAGACCCTTCTGGACCCCCTCAGAACGCTTCTAATAGCCCCCAGACCCTTCTAGAGTCCCTCAGCGCCTTTCTAAAGGCCTCCACACCCTTCCAATGACCCTCAAGACCCATGTAAAGGCCCCCAGACCCTTCTAGATTGCCTCAGGACCCATCTAAAAGCCCCCAGACCCTTCTAATGCCCCTCAGGACCCTTCTAAAGGCCCTCAGACCCTTCTAATGCCCCTCAAGACCCATGTAAAGTCCCCTAGACCCTTCTAGATTGCCTCAGGACCCATCTAAAAGCCCCCAGACCCTTCTAATGCCTTTCAGGACCCTTATGAAGGCCACAAGACCCTTCTAATGCCCCTCAGGACTTTTCTAAAGGCCCTCAGACCCTTCTAATGCCCCTCAGGGCATTTATAAAGGTTCCCAGACCCTTCTAGAGCTTGTCAGGACCCTTATAAAGGCCCCCAGACCATTCTAGAGCCCCTCAGGACACTTCTAAAGGCCCGCAGACCATTCTAATGCCCGTCAGGGCCTTTATAAAGGTCCCCAGACCCTTCTACTGCCCCTCAGGAGCATTCTAAAGGCCCCCAGACCCTTCTAATGCCCCACAGGGCCTTTCTAAAGGTCCCCAGACCCTTCTAGAGCCCCTGAAGACCCTTCTAAAGGCCCCCAGACCCTTCTAATGCCACTCAGGGCCTTTCTCAAGGCCGCGAGACCCTGCTAGTTCCCGTCAGGGCTTTTATAAGGGCACCCAGACCCTTCTAATGCCCCTGAAGACCCTTCTAAAGGCCCCCAGACCCTTATAGAGCCCCTCAGGACCCTTCTAAAGTCCCCCAGACCCTGCTAATTGCCCTCAGGGCTTTTATAAGGGCACCCAGACCCTTATAATGCCCCTCAGGACCCTTATAAAGGCACCCAGACCCTTCTAGAACCTCTCAGGACAGTTTTAAATGCCTCTAGACCCTTCTAGTCCCTCCTGAGGACCATTCTAAAGGCCCCCAGACCCTTCTAATGCCCCTCAGGGCCTTTCTAAAGCCCCCCATACTTTTGTAATGCCCCTCACGTCATTTCTAAAGGCACCCAGACCCTTCTAATGCCACTCTGGGCCTTTCTAAAGGCCGCGAGATCCTTATAATCCCCCTGAGGGCCTTTAAAAAGGCCCCCAGACCCTTCTGGACCCCCTCAGGACGCTTCTAATAGCCCGCAGACCCTTCTAGAGCTCCTCAGGGCCTTTCTAAAGGCCTCCACACCCTTCAAATGACCCTCAAGACCCATGTAAAGGCCCCCAGACCCTTCTAGATTGCCTCAGGACCCATCTAAAAGCCCCCAGACCCTTCTAATGCATTTCAGGGCCTTTCTAAAGGCCTCCACACCCTTCTAATGATGCTCAGGACCCATGTAAAGGCCCCCAGACCATTCTAGATTGCCTCAGGACCCATCTAAAAGCCCCCGGACCCTTCTAATGCCTTTCAGAGCCTTTCTAAAGGCCTCCACACCCTTCTAATGACCCTCAAGACCCATGTAAAGGCCCCCAGACCCTTCTAGATTGCCTCAGGACCCATCTAAAAGCCCCCAGACCCTTCTAGTGCCTTTCAGGACCCTTATGAAGGCCACAAGACCCTTCTAATGCCCCTCAGGACGTTTCTAAAGGCCCCCAGACCCTTCTAGAGCACTTCAGGTCCTTTCTAAAGGCCTCCACACCCTTCTAATGATGCTCAGGACCAATGTAAAGGCCCCCAGACCCTTCTAGATTGCCTCAGGACCCATCTAAATGCCCCCAGACCCTTCTAATGCCTTTCAGGGCCTTTCTAAAGGCCTCCACACCCTTCTAATGACCCTCAAGACCCATGTAAAGGCCCCTAGACCCTTCTAGATTGCCTCAGGACCCATCTAAAAGCCCCCAGAGCCTTCTAATGCCTTTCAGGACCCTTATGAAGGCCACAAGACCCTTCTAATGCCCCTCAGGACGTTTCTAAAGGCCCTCAGACCCTTCTAATGCCCCTCAGGGCATTTATAAAGGTCCCCAGACCCTTCTACTGCCCCTCAGGAGCATTCTGAATGCCCCCAGACCCTTCTAATGCATTTCAGGGCCTTTCTAAAGGCCTCCACACCCTTCTAATGACCCTCAAGACCCATGTAAAGGCCCCTAGACCCTTCTAGATTGCCTCAGGACCCATCTAAAAGCCCCCAGACCCTTCTAATGCCTTCCAGGACCCTTATGAAGGCCACAAGACCCTTCTAATGCCCCTCAGGACCTTTCTAAAGGCCCTCAGACCCTTCTAATGCACCTCAGGGCATTTATAAAGGTTCCCAGACCCTTGTAGAGCACGTCAGGACACTTATAAAGGTCCCCAGACCCTTCTACTGCCCCTCAGGAGCATTCTAAAGGCCCCCAGACCCTTCTTATGCCCCACAGGGCCTTTCTAAATGTCCCCAGACCCTTCTAGAGTCGCTGAAGACCCTTCTAAAGGCCCCCAGACCCTTATAGAGCCCCTAAGGACCCTTCTAAAGTCCCCCAGACCCTGCTAATTCCCCTCAGGGCTTTTCTAAAGTACCCCAGACAATTCTAGAACCTCTCAGGGCCTTTCTATATGACCCCAGACCCTTGTAATACCACTCAGGGCCTTTCTAAAAGCTGCGAGACCCTTATAATCCACCTAAGGACCTTTAAAAAGTCCCCCAGACCCTTCTGGACCCCCTCAGGACGCTTCTAATAGCCCCCAGACCCTTCTACAGCCCCTCAGCGCCTTTCTAAAGGTCTCCACACCCTTCTAATGACCCTCAAGACCCATGTAAAGGCCCCCAGACCCTTCTAGATTGCCTCAGGACCCATCTAAAAGCCCCCAGACCCTTCTAATGCCCCTCAGGACCCTTCTAAAGGCCCTCAGACCCTTCTAATGCCCCTCAAGACCCATGTAAAGGCCCCTAGACCCTTCTAGATTGCCTCAGGACCCATCTAAAAGCCCCCAGACCCTTCTAATGCCTTTCAGGACCCTTATGAAGGCCACAAGACCCTTCTAATGCCCCTCAGGACCTTTCTAAAGGCCCTCAGACCGTTCTAATGCCCCTCACTGCATTTATAAAGGTTACCAGACCCTTCTAGAGCCCGTCAGGACCCTTATAAAGGCCCCCAGACCATTCTAGAGCCCCTCAGGACACTTCTGAAGGCCCGCAGACCATTCTAATGCCCGTCAGGGCCTTTCTAAAGGTCCCCAGACCGTTCTACTGCCCCTCAGGAGCATTCTAAAGGCCCCCAGCCCCTTCTAATGCCTCACAGGGCCTTTCTAAAGGTCCCCAGACCCTTCTAGAGCCCCTGAAGACCCTTCTAAAGGCCCCCAGACCCTTATAGAGCCCCTCAGGACCCTTCTAAAGTCCCCAAGACCCTGCTAATTGCCCTCAGGGCTTTTATAAGGGCACCCAGACCCTTATAATGCCCCTCAGGACCCTTATAAAGGCACCCAGACCCTTCTAGAGCCTCTCAGGACAGTTTTAAATGCCTCCAGACCCTTCTAGACCCTCCTGAGGACCATTCTAAAGGCCCCCAGACCCTTCTAATGCCCCTCAGGGCCTTTCTAAAGGCTCCCATACCCTTCTAATGCCCCTAACGTCATTTCTAAAGGCACCCAGACCCTTCTAATGCCACTCAGGGCCTTTCTAAAGGCCGCGAGACCCTTATAATCCCCCTGAGGGCCTTTAAAAAGGCCCCCAGACCTTTCTAGACCCCCTCAGGACGCTTCTAATAGCCCCCAGACCCTTCTAGAGCCCCTCAGGGCCTTTCTAAAGGCCTCCACACCCTTCTAATGACCCTCAAGACCCATGTAAAGGCCCCTAGACCCTTCTAGATTGCCTCAGGACCCATCTAAAAGCCCCCAGACCCTTCTAATGCCTTTCAGGACCATTATGAAGGCCACAAGAACCTTCTAATGCCCCTCAGGACCTTTCTAAAGGCCCTTAGACCCTTCTAATGCCCCTCAGGGCATTTATAAAGGTTCCCAGACCCTTCTAGAGCCCGTCAAGACACTTATAAAGGTCCCCAGACCCTTCTACTGCCCCTCAGGAGCATTCTAAAGGCCCCCAGACCCTTCTAATGCCCCACAGGGCCTTTCTAAAGGTCCCCAGACCCTTTTAGAGCCCTTGAAGACCCTTCTAAAGGACCCCAGACCCTTATAGAGCCCATCAGGGCCTGTCTAAAGGCCTCCACACCCTTCTAATGACTCTCAAGACCCATGTAAAGGCCCCTAGACCCTTCTAGATTGCCTCAGGACCCATCTAAAAGCCCCCAGACCCTTCTAATGCCTTTCAGGACCCTTATGAAGGCCACAAGACCCTTCTACTGCCCCTCAGGAGCATTCTAAAGGCCCCCAGACCCTTCTAATGCCCCACAGGGCCTTTCTAAAGGTCCCCAGACCCTTCTAGAGCCCCTGAAGACCCTTCTAATGGCCCCCAGACCCTTATAGAGCCCATCAGGACACTTCTAAAGTCCCCCAGACCCTGCTAATTCCCCTCAGGGCTTTTATAAGGGCACCCAGACCCTTCTAAAGCCCCTCAGGACCCTTATAAAGGCACCCAGACCCTTCTAGAGCCTCTCAGGACAGTTTTAAATGCCTCCAGACCCTTCTAGAAAACCTCAGGACCATTCTAAATGCCCCCAGACCCTTCTAATGCCCCTCAGGGCATTTCTAAAGTACCCCAGACACTTCTAGAACCTGTCAGGGCCTTTCTATATGACCCCAGACCCTTGTAATGCCACTCAGGGCCATTCTAAAAGCCGCGAGACCCTTATAATCCCCCTGAGGGCCTTTAAAAAGGCCCCCAGACCCTTCTGGACCCCCTCAGGACGCTTCTAATAGCCCCCAGACCCTTCTAGAGCCCCTCAGCGCCTTTCTAAAGGCCTCCACACCCTTCTAATGACCCTTGAGACCCATGTAAAGGCCCCTAGACCCTTCTAGATTGCCTCAGGACCCATCTAAAAGCCCCCAGACCCTTCTAATGCCTTTCAGGACCCTTATGAAGGCCACAAGATCCTTCTAATGCCCCTCAGGACCTTTCTAAAGGCCCTCAGACCCTTCTAATGCCCCTCAGGGCATTTATAAAGGTCCCAGACCCTTCTACTGCCCCTCAGGAGCATTCTAAAGGACCCCAGACCCTTCTAATGCCCCACAGGGCCTTTCTAAAGGTCCCCAGACCTTTCTAGAGCCCCTGAAGACCCTTCTAAAGGCCCCCAGACCCTTATAGAGCCCCTCAGGACCCTTCTAAAGGCCCCCAGACCCTGCTAATTCCCCTCAGGGCTTTCATAAGGGCACCCAGACCCTTCTAATGCCCCTCAGGACCCTTATAAAGGCACCCAGACCCTTCTAGAGCCTCTCAGGACAGTTTTAAATGCCTCCAGACCCTTCTAGACCCCCTCAGGACCATTCTAAAGGCCCCCATACCTTTCTAATGCCCCTCAGGTCATTTCTAAAGGCCCCCAGACCATTCTGGACCCCCTCAGGACGATTCTAATAGCCCCCAGACCCTTCTAGAGCCCCTCAGGGCCTTTCTAAAGGCCTCCACACCCTTCTAATGACCCTCAAGACCCATGTAAAGGCCCCCAGACCCTTCTAGATTGCCTGAGGACCCATCTAAAAGCCCCCAGACCCTTCTAATGCATTTCAGGGCCTTTCTAAAGGCCTCCACACCCTTCTAATGACCCTCAAGACCCATGTAAAGGCCCCTAGACACTTCTAGATTGCCTCAGGACCCATCTAAAAGCCCCCAGACCCTTCTAATGCCTTCCAGGACCCTTATGAAGGCCACAAGACCCTTCTAATGCCCCTCAGGACCTTTCTAAAGGCCCTCAGACCCTTCTAATGCACCTCAGGGCATTTATAAAGGTTCCCAGACCCTTCTAGAGCACGTCAGGACACTTATAAATGTCTCCAGACCCTTCTACTGCCCCTCAGGAGCATTCTAAAGGCCCCCCGACCCTTCTAATGCCACACAGGGCCTTTCTAAAGGTCCCCAGACGCTTCTAGAGCCCCTCAAGACCCTTCTAAAGGCCCCCAGACCCTTATAGAGCCCCTAAGGACCCTTCTAAAGTCCCCAGACCCTGCTAATTCTCCTAAGGGCTTTTATAAGTGCACCCAGACCCTTTTAATGCCCCTCAGGACCATTATAAAGGCACCCAGACCCTTCTAGAGCCTCTCAGGACCATTCTAAAGGCCCCCAGACCCTTCTAATGCCCCTCAGGACTTTTCTAAAGGCCCTCAGACCCTTCTAATACCCCTTAGGGCATTTATAAAGGTTCCCAGACCCTTCTAGAGCATGTCAGGACCCTTATAAAGGCCCCCAGACCATTCTAGAGCCCCTCAGGACAATTCTAAAGGCCCGCAGAGCATTCTAATGCCCGTCAGGGCCTTATAAAGGTCCCCAGACCCTTCTACTGCCCCTCAGGAGCATTCTAAAGGCCCCCAGACCCTTCTAATGCACCACAGGGCCTTTCTAAAGGTCCCCAGACCCTTCTAGAGCCCCTGAAGACCCTTCTAAAGGCCCCCAGACCCTTATAGAGCCCCTCAGGACCCTTCTAAAAGCCCCCAGACCCTGCTAATTCCTTTCAGTGCTTATATAAGGGCACCCAGACCCTTCTAATGCCCCTCAGGACACTTATAAAGGCACCCAGACCCTTCTAGAGCCTCTCAGGACAGTTTTAAATGCCTCCAGACCCTTCTAGACCCCCTCAGGACCATTCTAAAGGCCCCCAGACCCTTCTAATGCCCATCAGGGCCTTTCTAAAGGCCCCCAGACCCCTCTATAGCCCCTGAAGACCCTTCTAAAGGCCCCCAGACCCTTCTAGAGCCCCTCAGGGCCTTTCTAAAGGCCTCCACACCCTTCTAATGACCATCAAGATCCATGTAAAGGCCCCTAGACCCTTCTAGATTGCCTCAGGACCCATCTAAAAGCCCCCAGACCCTTCTAATGCCTTTCAGGACCATTATGAAGGCTACAAGAACCTTCTAATGCCCCTCAGGACCTTTCTAAAGGCACTTAGACCCTTCTAATGCCCCTCAGGGCATTTATAAAGGTTCCCAGACCTTTCTAGAGCCCGTCAGGACACTTATAAAGGTCCCCAGACCCTTCTACTGCCCCTCAGGAGCATTCTAAAGGCCCCCAGACCCTTCTAATGCCCCACAGGGCCTTTCTAAAGGTCCCCAGACCCTTCTAGAGCCCTTGAAGACCCTTCTAAAGGACCCCAGACCCTTCTAGAGCCCCTCAGAGCCTGTCTAAAGGCCTCCACACCCTTCTAATGACTCTCAAGACCCATGTAAAGGCCCCTAGACCCTTCTAGATTGCCTCAGGACCCATCTAAAAGCCCCCAGACCCTTCTAATGCCTTTCAGGACCCTTATGAAGGCCACAAGACCCTTCTACTGTCCCTCAGGAGCATTCTAAAGGCCCTCAGACCCTTCTAATGCCCCTCAGGGCATTTATAAAGGTTCCCAGACCCTTCTAGAGCCAGTCAGGACACTTATAAAGGTCCCCAGACCCTTATAGAGCCCCTCAGGAGCATTCTAAAGGCCCCCAGACCCTTCTAATGCCCCACAGGGCCTTTCTAATGGTCCCCAGACCCCTCTAGAGCCCCTGAAGACCCTTCTAAGGGCCCCCAGACCCTTATAGAGCCCCTCAGGACACTTCTAAAGTCCCCCAGACCCTGCTAGTTCCCCTCAGGGCTTTTATAAGGGCACCCAGACTCTTCTAAAGCCCCTCAGGACCCTTATAAAGGCACCCAGACCCTTCTAGAGCCTCTCAGGACAGTTTTAAATGCCTCCAGACCCTTCTAGAACACCTCAGGACCATTCTAAAGGCCCCCAGACCCTTCTAATGCCCCTCAGGGCATTTCTAAAGTACCCCAGACACTTCTAGAACCTCTCAGGGCCTTTCTATATGACCCCAGACCCTTGTAATGCCTTTCAGGGCCTTTCTAAAAGCCGCGAGACCCTTATAATCCCCCTGAGGGCCTTTAAAAAGGCCCCAGACCCTTCTGGACCCCCTCAGGACGCTTCTAATAGCCCCCAGACCCTTCTAGAGCCCCTCAGCGCCTTTCTAAAGGCCTCCACACCCTTCTAATGACCCTCAAGACCCATGTAAAGGCCCCCAGACCCTTCTAGATTGCCTCAGGACCCATCTAAAAGCCCCCAGACCCTTCTAATGCACCTCAGGACCCTTCTAAAGGCCCTCAGACCCTTCTAATGCCCCTCAAGACCCATGTAAAGGCCCCTAGACCCTTCTAGATTGCCTCAGGACCCATCTAAAAGACCCCAGACCCTTCTAATGACTTTCAGGACCCTTATGAAGGCCACAAGACCCTTCTAATGCCCCTCAGGGCATTTATAAAGGTTCCCAGTCCCTTCTAGAGCCCGTCAGGACACTTATAAAGGTCCCCAGACCCTTCTACTGCCCCTCAGGAGCATTCTAAAGGCCTCCAGACCCTTCTAATGCCCCACAGGGCCTTTCTAATGGTCCCCAGACCCTTCAAGAGCCCCTGAAGACCCTTCTAAAGGCCCCCAGACCCTTATAGAGCCCCTCAGGACCCTTCTAAAGGCCCCCAGACCCTGCTAATTCCTTTCAGTGCTTTTATAAGGGCACCCAGACCCTTCTAATGCCCCTCAGGACCCTTATAAAGGCACCCAGACCCTTCTAGAGCCTCTCAGGACAGTTTTAAATGCCTCCAGACCCTTCTAGACCCCCTCAGGACCATTCTAAAGGCCCCCATACCTTTCTAATGCCCCTCAGGTCATTTCTAAAGGCCCCCAGACCATTCTGGACCCCCTCAGGACGCTTCTAATAGCCCCCAGACCCTTCTAGAGCCCCTCAGGGCCTTTCTAAAGGCCTCCACACCCTTCTAATGACCCTCAAGACCCATGTAAAGGCCCCCAGACCCTTCTAGATTGCCTCAGGACCCATCTAAAAGCCCCCAGACCCTTCTAATGCATTTCAGGGCCTTTCTAAAGGCCTCCACACCCTTCTAATGACCCTCAAGACCCATGTAAAGGCCCCTAGACACTTCTAGATTGCCTCAGGACCCATCTAAAAGCCCCCAGACCCTTCTAATGCCTTCCAGGACCCTTATGAAGGCCACAAGACCCTTCTAATGCCCCTCAGGACCTTTCTAAAGGCCCCCAGACCCTTCTAATGCACCTCAGGGCATTTATAAAGGTTCCCAGACCCTTCTAGAGCACGTCAGGACACTTATAAATGTCTCCAGACCCTTCTACTGCCCCTCAGGAGCATTCTAAAGGCCCCCCGACCCTTCTAATGCCACACAGGGCCTTTCTAAAGGTCCCCAGACCCTTCTAGAGCCCCTCAAGACCCTTCTAAAGGCCCCCAGACCCTTATAGAGCCCCTAAGGACACTTCTAAATTCCCCAGACCCTGCTAATTCTCCTAAGGGCTTTTATAAGTGCACCCAGACCCTTCTAATGCCCCTCAGGACCATTATAAAGGCACCCAGACCCTTCTAGAGCCTCTCAGGACCATTCTAAAGGCCCCCAGACCCTTCTAATGCCCCTTAGGGCATTTATAAAGGTTCCCAGACCCTTCTAGAGCATGTCAGGACCCTTATAAAGGCCCCCAGACCATTCTAGAGCCCCTCAGGACAATTCTAAAGGCCCGCAGACCATTCTAATGCCCGTCAGGGCCTTATAAAGGTCCCCAGACCCTTCTACTGCCCCTCAGGAGCATTCTAAAGGCCCCCAGACCCTTCTAATGCACCACAGGGCCTTTCTAAAGGTCCCCAGACCCTTCTAGAGCCCCTGAAGACCCTTCTAAAGGCCCCCAGACCCTTATAGAGCCCCTCAGGACCCTTCTAAAGGCCCCCAGACCCTGCTAATTCCTTTCAGTGCTTTTATAAGGGCACCCAGACCCTTCTAATGCCCCTCAGGACCCTTATAAAGGCACCCAGACCCTTCTAGACCCCCTCAGGACCATTCTAAAGGCCTCCAGACCCTTCTAATGCCCATCAGGGCCTTTCTAAAGGCCCCCAGACCCCTCTATAGCCCCTGAAGACCCTTCTAAAGGCCCCCAGACCCTTCTAGAGCCCCTCAGGGCCTTTCTAAAGGCCTCCACACCCTTCTAATGACCATCAAGATCCATGTAAAGGCCCCTAGACCCTTCTAGATTGCCTCAGGACCCATCTAAAAGCCCCCAGACCCTTCTAATGCCTTTCAGGACCATTATGAAGGCCACAAGAACCTTCTAATGCCCCTCAGGATCATTCTAAAGGCCCTCAGACCCTTCTAATGCCCCTCAGGGCATTTATAAAGGTTCCCAGACCCTTCTAGAGCCAGTCAGGACACTTATAAAGGTCCCCAGACCCTTATAGAGCACCTCAGGAGCATTCTAAAGGCCCCCAGACCCTTCTAATGCCCCACAGGGCCTTTCTAATGGTCCCCAGACCCCTCTAGAGCCCCTGAAGACCCTTCTAAGGGCCCCCAGACCCTTATAGAGCCTCTCAGGACACTTCTAAAGTCCCCCAGACCCTGCTAATTCCCCTCAGGGCTTTTATAAGGGCACCCAGACTCTTCTAAAGCCCCTCAGGACCCTTATAAAGGCACCCAGACCCTTCTAGAGCCTCTCAGGACAGTTTTAAATGCCTCCAGACCCTTCTAGAACACCTCAGGACCATTCTAAAGGCCCCCAGACCCTTCTAATGCCCCTCAGGGCATTTCTAAAGTACCCCAGACACTTCTAGAACATCTCAGGGCCTTTCTATATGACCCCAGACCCTTGTAATGCCACTCAGGGCCTTTCTAAAAGCCGCGAGACCCTTATAATCCCCCTGAGGGCCTTTAAAAAGGCCCCAGACCCTTCTGGACCCCCTCAGGACACTTCTAATAGCCCCCAGACCCTTCTAGAGCCCCTCAGCGCCTTTCTAAAGGCCTCCACACCCTTCTAATGACCCTCAAGACCCATGTAAAGGCCCCCAGACCCTTCTAGATTGCCTCAGGACCCATCTAAAAGCCCCCAGACCCTTCTAATGCACCTCAGGACCCTTCTAAAGGCCCTCAGACCCTTCTAATGCCCCTCAAGACCCATGTAAAGGCCCCTAGACCCTTCTAGATTGCCTCAGGACCCATCTAAAAGCCCCCAGACCCTTCTAATGGCTTTCAGGACTCTTATGAAGTCCACAAGACCTTTCTAATGCCCCTCAGGACCTTTCTAAAGGCCCACAGACCCTTCTAATGCCCCTCAGGGCATTTATAAAGGTTCCCAGACCCTTCTAGAGCCCGTCAGGACACTTATAAAGGTCCCCAGACCCTTCTACTGCCCCTCAGGAGCATTCTAAAGGCCTCCAGACCCTTCTAATGCCCCACAGGGCCTTTCTAATGGTCCCCAGACCCTTCAAGAGCCCCTGAAGACCCTTCTAAAGGCCCCCAGACCCTTATAGAGCCCCTCAGGACCCTTCTAAAGGCCCCCAGACCCTGCTAATTCCTTTCAGTGCTTTTATAAGGGCACCCAGACCCTTCTAATGCCCCTCAGGACCCTTATAAAGGCACCCAGACCCTTCAAGAGCCTCTCAGGACAGTTTTAAATGCCTCCAGACCCTTCTAGACCCCCTCAGGACCATTCTAAAGGCCCCCAGACCCTTCTAATGCCCCTCAGGGCCTTTCTATATGACCCCAGGCCCTTGTAATGCCACTCAGGGCCTTTCTAAAGGCCGCGAGACCCTTATAATCCCCCTGAGGGCCTTTAAAAAGGCCCCCAGACCCTTCTGGACCCACTCAGGACTCTTCTAATAGCCCCCAGACCCGTCTAGAGGCTTTCAGGGCCTTTCTAAAGGCCTCCACACCCTTCTAATGACCCTCAAGACCCATGTAAAGGCCCCTAGACCCTTCTAGATTGCCTCAGGACCCATCTAAAAGCCCCCAGACCCTTCTAATGCCTTTCAGGACCCTTATCAAGGCCACAAGACCCTTCTAATGCCCCTGAGGACCTTTCTAAAGGCCCTCAGACCCTTCTAATGCCCCTCAGGGCATTTATAATGGTTCCCAGACCCTTCTAGAGCCCGTCAGGACCCTTATAAAGGTCCCCAGACCATTCTAGAGCCCCTCAGGACACTTCTAAATCCCGCAGACCATTCTAATGCCCGTCAGGGCCTTTATAAAGGTCCCCAGACCCTTCTACTGCCCCCCAGGAGCATTCTAAAGGCCCCCAGACCCTTCTAGAGCCCCTGAAGACCCTTCTAAAGGCCCCCAGACCCTTATAGAGCCCTTCAGGGCCTTTCTAAAGGCCTCCACACCATTCTAATGACCCTCAAGACCCATTTAAAGGCCCCCAGACCCTTCTAGAATGCATCAGGAACCATCTAAAAGAACCCAGACCCTTCTAATGCCTTTCAGGGCCTTTCTAAAGGCCTCCACACCCTTCTAATGACCCTCAAGACCCATGTAAAGGCCCCTAGACCATTCTAGATTGCCTCAGGACCCATCTAAAAGCCCCCAGAGCCTTCTAATGCCTTTCAGGACCCTTATGAAGGCCACAAGACCCTTCTAATGCCCCTCAGGGCATTTATAAAGGTTCCCAGACCCTTCTAGAGCCCGTCAGGACCCTTATAAAGGCCCCCAGAACATTCTAGAGCCTCTCAGGACACTTCTAAAACCCGCAGACCATTCTAATGCCCGTCAGGGCCTTTATAAACGTCCCCAGACCCTTCTACTGCCACTCAGGAGCATTCTAAAGGCCCCCAGACCCTTCTAATGCCCGTCAGGGCCTTTCTAAAGGTCCCCAGACCCTTCTAGAGCCCCTGAAGACCCTTCTAAAGGCCCCCAGACACTTACAGAGCCCCTCAGGACCCTTCTAAGGACCCAGACCCTGCTAATTCCTTTCAGGACTTTTATAAGGGCACCCAGACCCTTCTAATGCCCCTCAGGACCCTTATAAAGGCACCCAGACCCTTCTAATGCCCCTCAGGGCCTTTCTAAAGGACCCCATACCCTTCTAATGCCCCTCAGGTCTTTTTAAAAGGCACCCAGACCCTTCTAATGCCACTCAGGGCCTTTCTAAAGTCCGCGAGACCCTTATAATCCCCCTGAGGGCCTTTAAAAAGGCCCCCAGACCCTTCTGGACCCCCTCAGGACGCTTCTAATAGCCCCCAGACCCTTCTAGAGTCCCTCAGGGCCTTTCTAAAGGCCTCCACACCCTTCTAATGACACTCAAGACCCATGTAAAGGCCCCCAGACCCTTCTAGATTGCCTCAGGACCCATCTAAAAGCCCCCAGACCCTTCTAATGCCTTTCAGGACCCTTATGAAGGCCACAAGACCCTTCTAATGACCCTCAAGACCCATGTAAAGGCCACCACACCCTTCTAGATTGCCTCAGGACCCATCTAAAAGCCCCAAGACCCTTCTAATGCCTTTCAGGACCCTTCTAAAGGCCTCCACACCCTTCTAATGACCCTCAAGAACCATGTAAAGGCCCCTAGACCCTTCTAGATTGCCTCAGGACCCATCTAAAAGCCCCCAGAGCCTTCTAATGCCTTTCAGGACCCTTATGAAGGCCACAAGACCCTTCTCATGCCCCTCAGGACCTTTATAAAGGCTCTCAGACCCTTCTAGAGCCCGTCAGGACCCTTATAAAGGTCTCCAGACCCTTCTACTGCCCCTCAGGAGCATTCTAAAGGCCCCCAGACCCTTCTAATGCCCCACAGGGCCTTTCTAAAGGTCCCCAGACCCCTCTAGAGCCCCTGAAGACCCATCTAAAGGCCCCCAGACCCTTATAGAGCCCCTCAGGACCCTTCTAAAGGCCCCCAGACCCTGCTAATTCCCCTCAGGGCTTTTATAAGGGCACCCAGACCCTTCTAATGCCCCTCAGGACCCTTCTAAAGGCCCCCAGACCCTTCTAATGCCCCTCAGGGCCTTTCTAAAGGCCCCCATACACTTCTAATGCCCCTCAGGTCATTTCTAAAGGCACCCAGACCCTTCTAATGCCTTTCAGGGCCTTTCTAAAGGCCTCCACACCATTCTAATGACCCTCAAGACCCATGTAAAGGCCCCTAGACCCTTCTAGATTGCCTCAGGACCCATCTAAAAGCCCCCAGACCCTTCTAATGCCTTTCAGGACCCTTATCAAGGCCACAAGACCCTTCTAATGACCCTCAGGACCTTTCTAAAGGTCCTCAGACCCGTCTAGAGCCCGTCAGGACCCTTATAAAGGTCCCCAGACCCTTCTAGAGCCCGTCAGGACCCTTATAAAGGTCCCCAGACCATTCTGCTGCCCCTCAGGAGCATTCTAAAGGCCCCCAGACCCTTCTAATGCCCCACAGGGCCTTTCTAAAGGTCCCCAGACCCTTCTAGAGCCCCTGAAGACCCTTCTAAAGGCCCCCAGACCCTTCTAATGCCCCACAGGGCCTTTCTAAAGGTCCCCAGACCCTTCTAGAGCCCCTCAAGACCATTCTAAAGGCCCCCAGACCCTTATAGAGCCCCTCAGGACCCTTCTAAAGGCCCCCAGACCCTGCTAATTCCCCTCAGGGCTTTTATAAGGGCACCCAGACCCTTCTAATGCCCCTCAGGACCCTTATAAAGGCACCCAGACCCTTCTAGAGCCTCTCAGGACAGTTTTAAATGCCTCCAGACCCTTCTAGACCCCCTCAGGACCATTCTAAAGGCCCCCAGACCCTTCTAATGCCCCACAGGGCCTTTCTAAATGCCCCCATACCCTTCTAATGCCCCTCAGGTCATTTCTAAAGGCACCCAGACCCTTCTAATGCCACTCAGGGCCTTTCTAAAGGCCGCGAGACCCTTATAATCCCCCTGAGGGCCTTTAAAAAGGCCCCCAGACCCTTCTGGACCCCCTCAGGACGCTTCTAATAGCCCCCAGACCCTTCTAGAGCCCCTCAGGGCCTTTCTAAAGGCCTCCACACCCTTCTAAGGACACTCAAGACCCATGTAAAGGCCCCCAGACCCTTCTAGATTGCATCAGGACCCATCTAAAAGCCCCCAGACCCTTCTAATGCCTTTCAGGGCCTTTCTAAAGGCCTCCACACCCTTCTAATGACCCTTAAGACCCATTTCAGGACCCTTATCAAGGCCACAAGACCCTTCTAATGCCCCTCAGGACCTTTCTAAGGGCCCTCAGACCCTTCTAATGCCCCTCAGGGCATTTATAAAGGTTCCCAGACCCTTCTACTGCCCCTCAGGAGCATTCTAAAGGCCCCCTGACCCTTCTAATGCCCCACAGGGCCTTTCTAAAGGTCCCCAGACCCTTCTAGAGCCCCTCAGGGCCTTTCTAAAGGCCTCCACACCCTTCTAATGACCCTCAAGACCCATGTAAAGTCCCCTAGACCCTTCTAGATTGCCTCAGGACTCATCTAAAAGCCCCCAGACCCTTCTAGATTGCCTCAGGACCCATCTAAAAGCCCCCAGACCCTTCTAAAGCCTTTCAGGACCATTATGAAGGCCACAAGAACCTTCTAATGCCCCTCAGGACCTTTCTAAAGGCCCTTAGACCCTTCTAATGCCCCTCAGGGCATTTATAAAGGTTCCCAGACCCTTCTAGAGCCCGTCAAGACACTTATAAAGGTCCCCAGACCCTTCTACTGCCCCTCAGGAGCATTCTAAAGGCCCCCAGACCCTTCTAATGCCCCACAGGGCCTTTCTAAAGGTCCCCAGACCCTTCTAGAGCCCTTGAAGACCCTTCTAAAGGCCCCCAGACCCTTCTAATGCCTTTCAGGGCCTTTCTAAAGGCCTCCACACCCTTCTAATGACTCTCAAGACCCATGTAAATGCCCCTAGACCCTTCTAGATTGCCTCAGGACCCATCTAAAAGCCCCTAGACCCTTCTAATGCCTTTCAGGGCCTTTCTAAAGGCCCTCAGACCCTTCTAATGCCCCTCAAGACCCATGTAAAGTCCCCTAGACCCTTCTAGATTGCCTCAGGACCCATCTAAAAGCCCCCAGACCCTTCTAATGCTTTTCAGGACTCTTATGAAGGCCACAAGACCCTTCTAATGCCCCTCAGGACTTTTCTAAAGGCCCTCAGACCCTTCTAATGCCCCTCAGGGCATTTATAAAGGTTCCCAGACCCTTCTAGAGCTTGTCAGGACCCTTATAAAGGCCCCCAGACCATTCTAGAGCCCCTCAGGACACTTCTAAAGGCCCGCAGACCATTCTAATGCCTGTCAGGGCCTTTATAAAGGTCCCCAGACCCTTCTACTGCCCCTCAGGAGCATTCTAAAGGCCCCCAGACCCTTCTAATGCCTCACAGGACCCTTATAAAGGCACCCAGACCCTTCTAGAGCATCTCAGGACAGTTTTAAATGCCTCCAGACCCTTCTAGACCCTCCTGAGGACCATTCTAAAGGCCCCCAGACCCTTCTAATGCCCCTCAGGGCCTTTCTAAAGCCCCCCATACTTTTGTAATGCCCCTCAGGTCATTTCTAAAGGCACCCAGACCCTTCTAATGCCACTCAGGGCCTTTCTAAAGGCCGCGAGACCCTTATAATCCCCCTGAGGGCCTTTAAAAAGGCCCCCAGACCCTTCTGGACCCCCTCAGGACGCTTCTAATAGCCCGCAGACCCTTCTAGAGCTCCTCAGGGCCTTTCTAAAGGCCTCCACACCCTTCTAATGACCCTCAAGACCCATGTAAAGGCCCCCAGACCCTTCTAGATTGCCTCAGGACCCATCTAAAAGCCCCCAGACCCTTCTAATGCATTTCAGGGCCTTTCTAAAGGCCTCCACTCCCTTCTAATGCTGCTCAGGACCCATGTAAAGGCCCCCAGACCCTTCTAGATTGCCTCAGGACCCATCTAAAAGCCCCCGGACCCTTCTAATGCCTTTCAGAGCCTTTCTAAAGGCCTCCACACCCTTCTAATGACCCTCAAGACACATGTAAAGGCCCCTAGACCCTTCTAGATTGCCTCAGGACCCATCTAAAAGCCCCCAGACCCTTCTAGTGCCTTTCAGGACCCTTATGAAGGCCACAAGACCCTTCTAATGCCCCTCAGGACGTTTCTAAAGGCCCCCAGACCCTTCTAGAGCACTTCAGGTCCTTTCTAAAGGCCTCCACACCCTTCTAATGATGCTCAGGACCCATGTAAAGGCACCCAGACCCTTCTAGATTGCCTCAGGACCCATCTAAAAGCCCCCAGACCCTTCTAATGCCTTTCAGGGCCTTTCTAAAGGCCTCCACACCCTTCTAATGACTCTCAAGACCCATGTAAATGCCCCTAGACCCTTCTAGATTGCCTCAGGACCCATCTAAAAGCCCCTAGACCCTTCTAATGCCTTTCAGGGCCTTTCTAAAGGCCCTCAGACCCTTCTAATGCCCCTCAAGACCCATGTAAAGTCCCCTAGACCCTTCTAGATTGCCTCAGGACCCATCTAAAAGCCCCCAGACCCTTCTAATGCTTTTCAGGACTCTTATGAAGGCCACAAGACCCTTCTAATGCCCCTCAGGACTTTTCTAAAGGCCCTCAGACCCTTCTAATGCCCCTCAGGGCATTTATAAAGGTTCCCAGACCCTTCTAGAGCTTGTCAGGACCCTTATAAAGGCCCCCAGACCATTCTAGAGCCCCTCAGGACACTTCTAAAGGCCCGCAGACCATTCTAATGCCCGTCAGGGCCTTTATAAAGGTCCCCAGACCCTTCTACTGCCCCTCAGGAGCATTCTAAAGGCCCCCAGACCCTTCTAATGCCTCACAGGACCCTTATAAAGGCACCCAGACCCTTCTAGAGCATCTCAGGACAGTTTTAAATGCCTCCAGACCCTTCTAGACCCTCCTGAGGACCATTCTAAAGGCCCCCAGACCCTTCTAATGCCCCTCAGGGCCTTTCTAAAGCCCCCCATACTTTTGTAATGCCCCTCAGGTCATTTCTAAAGGCACCCAGACCCTTCTAATGCCACTCAGGGCCTTTCTAAAGGCCGCGAGACCCTTATAATCCCCCTGAGGGCCTTTAAAAAGGCCCCCAGACCCTTCTGGACCCCCTCAGGACGCTTCTAATAGCCCGCAGACCCTTCTAGAGCTCCTCAGGGCCTTTCTAAAGGCCTCCACACCCTTCTAATGACCCTCAAGACCCATGTAAAGGCCCCCAGACCCTTCTAGATTGCCTCAGGACCCATCTAAAAGCCCCCAGACCCTTCTAATGCATTTCAGGGCCTTTCTAAAGGCCTCCACTCCCTTCTAATGCTGCTCAGGACCCATGTAAAGGCCCCCAGACCCTTCTAGATTGCCTCAGGACCCATCTAAAAGCCCCCGGACCCTTCTAATGCCTTTCAGAGCCTTTCTAAAGGCCTCCACACCCTTCTAATGACCCTCAAGACACATGTAAAGGCCCCTAGACCCTTCTAGATTGCCTCAGGACCCATCTAAAAGCCCCCAGACCCTTCTAGTGCCTTTCAGGACCCTTATGAAGGCCACAAGACCCTTCTAATGCCCCTCAGGACGTTTCTAAAGGCCCCCAGACCCTTCTAGAGCACTTCAGGTCCTTTCTAAAGGCCTCCACACCCTTCTAATGATGCTCAGGACCCATGTAAAGGCCCCCAGACCCTTCTAGATTGCCTCAGGACCCATCTAAAAGCCCCCAGACCCTTCTAATGCCTTTCAGGGCCTTTCTAAAGGCCTCCACACCCTTCTAATGACCCTCAAGACCCATGTAAAGGCCCCTAGACCCTTCTAGATTGCCTCAGGACCCATCTAAAAGCCCCCAGAGCCTTCTAATGCCTTTCAGGACCCTTATGAAGGCCACAAGACCCTTCTAATGCCCCTCAGGGCATTTATAAAGGTTCCCAGACCCTTCTAGAGCCCGTCAGGACCCTTATAAAGGCCCCCAGACCATTCTAGAGCCCCTCAGGACACTTCTAAAAACCTGCAGAGCATTCTAATGCCCATCAGGGCCTTATAAAGGTCCCCAGACCCTTCTACTGCCCCTCAGGAGCATTCTAAATACCCCAAGACCCTTCTAATGCCCCACAAGGCCTTTCTAAATGTTCCGAGACCCTTCTAGAGCCCTTGAAGACCCTTCTAAAGGCGCCCAGACTTTTATAGAGCCCCTCAGGACCCTTCTAAAGTCCCCCAGACCCTGCTAATTCCTCTCAGGGCTTTTATAAGGGCACCCAGACCGTTCTAATGCCCCTCAGGACCCTTATAAAGGCACCCAGACCCTTCTAGAGCCTCTCAGGACAGTTTTAAAGGCCTCCAGATCCTTATAGACAATCTCAGGACCATTCTAAAGGCCCCCAGACCCTTCTAATTCCCCTCAGGGCCTTTCTAAGGGCACCCAGACCCTTCTAATGCCACTCAGGGCCTTTCTAAAGGCCGCGTGACCCTTATAATCCCCCTGAGGGCCTTTAAAAAGGACCCCAGACCATTCTGGACCCCCTCAGGACCCTTCTAATAGCCCCCAGACCCTTCTAGAGCTCCTCAGGGCCTTTCTAAAGGCCTCCACACCCTTCTAATGACACTCAAGACCCATGTAAAGGCCACCAGACCCTTCTAGATTGCCTGAGGACCCATCTAAAAGCCCCCAGACCCTTCTAATGCCTTTCAGGACCCTTATCAAGGCCACGAGACCCTTCTAATGCCCCTCAGGACCTTTCTAAAGGCCCTCAGACCCTTCTAATTCCCATCAGGGCATTTATAAAGGTTCCCAGACCCTTCTAGAGCCCGTCAGGACACTTATAAAGGCCCCCAGACCATTCTAGAGCCCCTCAGGGCGCTTCTAATAGCCCCCAGACCCTTCTAGAGCCCCTCAGGGCCTTTCTAAAGGCCTCCACACCCTTGTAAGGACACTCAAGACCCATGTAAAGGCCCCCAGACACTTCTAGATTGCCTGAGGACCCATCTAAAAGCCCCCAGACCCTTCTAATGCATTTCAGGGCCTTTCTAAAGGCCTCCACACCCTTCTAATGACCCTCAAGACCCATGTAAAGGCCCCTAGACCCTTCTAGATTGCCTCAATACCCATCTAAAAGTCCCCAGACCCTTCTAATGCCTTTCAGGACCCTTATGAAGGCCACAAGACCCTTCTAATGCCCCTAAGGACGTTTCTAATGGCCCTCAGACCCTTCTAATGCACCTCAGGGCCTTTCTAAAGTCCCTCAGACCCTTCTAGATCCCGTCAGGACCCTTATAAAGGTCCCCAGACCCTTCTAGAGCCCGTCAGGACCCTTATAAAGGTCCCCAGACCCTTCTACTGCCCCTCAGGAGCATTCTAAAGGCCCCCAGACCCTTCTAATGCCCCACAGGGCCTTTCTAAAGGTCCCCAGACCCCTCTAGAGCCCCTGAAGACCCTTCTAAAGGCCCCCAGACCCTTATAGAGCCCCTCAGGACCCTTCTAAAGGCCCCCAGACCCTGCTAATTCCCCTCAGGGCTTTTATAAGGGCACCCAGACCCTTCTAATGCCCCTCAGGACCCTTATAAAGGCACCCAGACCATTCTAGAGCCTCTCAGGACAGTTTTAAATGCCTCCAGACCCTTCTAGACCCCCTCAGGACCATTCTAAATGCCCCCAGACCCTTCTAATGCCCCTCAGGGCCTTTCTAAAGTACCCCAGACACTTCTAGAACCTCTCAAGGCCTTTATATATGACCCCAGGCCCTTGTAATGCCACTCAGGGCCTTTCTAAAGGCCGCGAGACCCATTTAATTCCCCTTGAGGGCCTTTAAATAGTCCCCCAGACCCTTCTGGACCCCCTCAGGACGCTTCTAATAGCCCCCAGACCCTTCTAGAGCCCATCAGGGCCTTTCTAAAGGCCTCCACACCCTTCTAAGGACACTCAAGACCCATGTAAAGGCCCCCAGACCCTTCTAGATTGCCTAAGGACCCATCTAATAGCCCCCAGACCCTTCTAATGCCTTTCAGGGCCTTTCTAAAGGTTTCCACACCCTTCTAATGACCCTCAAGACCCATGTAAAGGCCCCTAGACCCTTCTAGATTGCCTCAGGACCCATCTAAAAGCCCCCAGAGCCTTCTAATGCCTTTCAGGACCCTTATGAAGGCCACAAGACCCTTCTAATGCCCCTCAGGACCTTTCTAAAGGCCCTCAGACCCTTCTAATGCCCCTCAGGGCATTTATAAAGGTTCCCAGACCATTCTAGAGCCCGTCAGGACACTTATAAAGGTCCCCAGACCCTTATACTGTCCCTCAGGAGCATTCTAAAGTCCCCCAGACCCTTCTAATGCCCCACAGGGCCTTTCTAAAGGTACCCAGACCCTTATAGAGTCCCTGAAGACCTTTCTAAAGGCCCCCAGACCCTTCTAATGCCCCACAGGGCCTTTCTAAAGGTCCCCAGACCCTTCTAGAGCCCCTGAAGACCCTTCTAAAGGCCCCAAGACCCTTATAGAGCTCCTCAGGACCCTTCTAAAGTCCTCCAGACCCTGTTAATTCCCGTCAGGGCTTTTATAAGGGCACCCAGACCCTTCTAATGCCCCTCAGGACCCTTATAAAGGCACCCAGACCCTTCTAGAGCCTCTCAGGACACTTTTAAATGCCTCCAGACCCTTCTAGACCCCCTGAGGACCATTCTAAAGGCCCCCAGACCCTTCTAATGCGCCTCAGGTCCTTTCTAGAGTACCCCAGACACTTCTAGAACCACTCAGGGCCTTTCTATATGACCCCAGGCCCTTGTAATGCCACTCAGGGCCTTTCTAAAGGCCACGAGACCCTTATAATTCCCCTTGAAGGCCTTTAAAAAGTCCCCCAGACCCTTCTGGACCCCCTCAGGACGTTTCTAATAGCCCCCAGACCCTTCTAGAGCCCCTCAGGGCCTTTCTAAAGGCCTCCACACCCTTCTAATGAACCTCAAGACCCATGTAAAGGCCCCCAGACCCTTCTAGATTGCCTAAGGACCCATCTAATAGCACCCAGACCCTTCTAATGCCTTTCAGGGCCTTTCAAAAGGCCTCCACACCCTTCTAATGACCCTCAAGACCCATGTAAATGCCCCTAGACCCTTCTAGATTGGCTCAGGACCCATCTAAAAGCCCCCAGAGCCTTCTAATGCCTTTCAGGACCCTTATGAAGGCCACAAGACCCTTCTAATGCCCCTCAGGACCTTTCTAAAGGCCCTCAGACCCTTCTAATGCCATTCAGGGCATTTATAAAGGTTTCCAGACCCTTCTAGAGCCCGTCAGGACACTTATAAAGGCCCGCAGACCATTCTAATGCCCGTCAGGGCCTTTCCAAAGGTCCCCAGACCCTTCTACTGCCCCTCAGGAGCATTCTAAAGGCCCCCAGACCCTTCTTATGCCCCACAGGGCCTTTCTAAAGGTCCCCAGACCCTTCTAGAGCCCCTGAAGACCCTTCTAAAGGCCCCCAGACCCTTATAGAGCCCCTCAGGACCCTTCTAAAGGCCCCCAGACCCTGTTAATTCCTTTCAGGGCTTTTATAAGGGCACCCAGACCCTTCTAATGCCCCTCAGGACCCTTATAAAGGCACCCAGACCCTTCTAGAGCCTCTCAGGACAGTTTTAAATGCCTCCAGACCCTTCTAGACCCCCTCAGGACCATTCTAAAGGCCCCCAGACCCTTCTAATGCCCCTCAGGGCCTTTCTAAACGCCCCCATACCATTCTAATGCCCCTCAGGTCATTTCTAAAGGCCCCCAGACCCTTCTAGACCCCCTCAGGACGCTTCTAATAGCCCCCAGACCCTTCTAGAGCCCCTCAGGGCCTTTCTAAAGGCCTCCACACCCTTCTAATGACCCTCAAGACCCATGTAAAGGCCCCCAGACCCTTCTAGATTGCCTCAGGACCCATCTAAAAGCCCCCAGACCCTTCTAATGCCTTTCAGGGCCTTTCTAAAGGCCTCCACACCCTTCTAATGACCCTCAAGACCCATGTAAAGGCCCCTAGACCCTTCTAGATTGCCTCAGGACCGATCTAAAAGCCCCCAGACCCTTCCAATGCCTTTCAGGACCATTATGAAGGCCACAAGACCCTTCTAATGCCCCTCAGGACCTTTCTAAAGGCCCTCAGACCCTTCTAATGCCCCTCAGGGCATTTATAAAGGTTCCCAGACCCTTCTAGAGCCCGTCAGAACCCTTATAAAGGTCCCCAGACCCTTCTACTGCCCCTCAGGAGCATTCTAAAGGCCCCCAGACCCTTCTAATGCCCCACAGGGCCTTTCTAAAGGTCCCCAGACCCTTCTAGAGCCCCTGAAGACCCTTCTAAAGGCACCCAGACCCTTATAGAGCCCCTCAGGACCCTTCTAAAGGCCCCCAGACCCTGTTAATTCCTTTCAGGGCTTTTATAAGGGCACCCAGACCCTTCTAATGCCCCTCAGGACCCTTATAAAGGCACCCAGACCATTCTAGAGCCTCTCAGGACAGTTTTAAATGCCTCCAGACCCTTCTAGACCCCCTCAGGACCATTCTAAAGGCCCCCAGACCCTTCTAATGCCCATCAGGGCCTTTCTAAAGGCCCCCATACCCTTCTAATGCCCCTCAGGTCATTTCTAAAGGCCCCCAGACCCTTCTAGACCCCCTCAGGACGCTTCTAATAGCCCCCAGACCCTTCTAGTGCCCCTCAGGGCCTTTCTAAAGGCCTCCACACCCTTCTAATGACCCTCAAGACCCATGTAAAGGCCCCCATACCCTTCTAGATTGCCTCAGGACCCATCTAAAAGCCCCCAGACCCTTCTAATGCCTTTCAGGGCCTTTCTAAAGGCCTCCACACCCTTCTAATGACCCTCAAGACCCATGTAAAGGCCCCCAGTCCCTTCTAGATTGCCTCAGGACCCATCTAAAAGCCCCCAGACCCTTCCAATGCGGTTCAGGACCCTTATGAAGGCCACAAGACCCTTCTAATGCCCCTCAGGACCTTTCTAAAGGCCCTCAGACCATTCTAGAGCCCGTCAGGACCCTTATAAAGGTCCCCAGAGCCTTCTAGAGCCCGTCAGGACCCTTATAAAGGTCCCCAGACCCTTCTACTGCCCCTCAGGAGAATTCTAAAGGCCCCCAGACCCTTCTAATTCTTCACAGGGCCTTTCTAAAGGTCCCCAGACCCCTCTAGAGCCCCTGAAGACCCTTCTAAAGCCCCTCAGGACCCATATAAAGGCACCCAGACCCTTCTAGTGCCTCTCAGGACAGTTTTAAATGCCTCCAGACCCTTCTAGAACCCCTCAGGACCATTCTAAAGCCCCCCAAACCCTTCTAATGTCCTCAGGGAAATTCTAAATTACTCCAGACAATTCTAGAACCTCTCAGGGCCTTTCTATATGAACCGAGACCCTTGTAATGCCACTCAGGGCCTTTCTAAAGGCCTCCACACCCTTCTAATGACCCTCAAGACCCATGTAAAGGCCCCCAGACCCTTCTAGATTGTCTCAGGACCCATCTAAAAGCCCCCAGACCCTTCTAATGCCTTTCCGGACCCTTATGAAGGCCACAAGACCCTTCTAATGCCCCTCAGGACCTTTCTAAAGGCCCTCAGACCCTTCTAATGCCCCTCAGGGCATTTATAAAGGTTCCCAGACCCTTCTAGAGCCCGTCAGGACCCTTATAAAGGCCCCCAGACCATTCTAGAGCCCCTCAGGACAGTTTTAAATGCCTCCAGACCCTTCTAGACCCCCTCAGGACCATTCTAAAGGCCCCCAGACCCTGTTAATTCCTTTCAGGGCTTTTATAAGGGCACCCAGACCCTTCTAATGCCCCTCAGGACCCTTATAAATGCACCCAGACCCTTCTACTGCACCTCAGGAGCATTCTAAAGGCCCCAAGACCCTTCTAATGCCCCACAAGGCCTTTCTAAAGGTCCCGAGACCCTTCTAGAGCCCCTGAAGACCCTTCTGAAGGCCCCCAGACCTTTATAGCGCCCCTCAGGACCCTTCTAAAGTCCCCCAGACCCTGCTAATTCCTCTCAGGGCTTTTATAAGGGCACCCAGACCCTTCTAATGCCCCTCAGGACCTTTATAAAGGCACCCAGACCCTTCTAGAGCCTCTCAGGACAGTTTTAAATGCCTCCAGATCCTTCTAGACCCCCTCAGGACCATTCTAAAGGCCCCCAGACCCTTCTAATTCCCCTCAGGGCCTTTCTAAAGGCACCAAGACCCTTCTAATGCCACTCAGGGCCTTTCTAAAGGCCGCGAGACCCTTATAATCCCCCTGAGGGCCTTTAAAAAGGCCCCCAGACCCTTCTGGACCCCCTCAGGACTCTTCTAATAGCCCCCAGACCCTTCTAGAGCTCCTCAGGGCCTTTCTAAAGGCCTCCACACCCTTCTAATGACCCTCAAGACCCATGTAAAGGCCCCCAGACCCTTCTAGATTGCCTCAGGACCCATCTAAAAGCCCCCAGACCCTTCTAATGCCTTTCAGGACCATTATCAAGGCCACAGGACCCTTCTAATGCCCGTCAGGACCTTTCTAAATGCCCTCAGACCCTTCTAATGCCCCTCAGGGCATTTATAAAGGTTCCCAGACACTTCTAGAGCCCGTCAGGACACTTATAAAGGCCCCCAGACCATTCTAGAGCCCCTCAGGACACTTCTAAATCCCGCAGACCATTCTAATGCCCGTCAGGGCCTTTCTAAAGGTTCCCAGACCCTTCTACTGCCCCTCAGGAGCATTCTAAAGGCCCCCAGACCCTTCTAATGCCCCACAGGGCCTTTCTAAAGGTCCCCAGACCCTTCTAGAGCCCCTGAAGACCCTTCTAAAGGCCCCCAGACCCTTATAGAGCCCCTCAGGACCCTTCTAAAGGCCCCCAGACCCTGTTAATTCCTTTCAGGGCTTTTATAAGGGCACCCAGACCCTTCTAATGCCCCTCAGGACCCTTATAAAGGCACCCAGACCCTTCTAGAGCCTCTCAGGACAGTTTTAAATGCCTCCAGACCCTTCTAGACCCCCTCAGGACCATTCTAAAGGCCCCCAGACCCTTCTAATGCCCATCAGGGCCTTTCTAAAGGCCCCCATACCCTTCTAATGCCCCTCAGGTCATTTCTAAAGGCCCCCAGA
Organism: Coccyzus lansbergi; assembly: GCA_033558105.1. NCBI lineage: Eukaryota > Metazoa > Chordata > Aves > Cuculiformes > Coccyzidae > Coccyzus > Coccyzus lansbergi. The sequence goes on from JAUMJK010000937.1 coordinate 363,834, forward strand.
CCCTTCTAGACCCCCTCAGGACGCTTCTAATAGCCCCCAGACCCTTCTAGTGCCCCTCAGGGCCTTTCTAAAGGCTTCCACACCCTTCTAATGACCCTCAAGACCCATGTAAAGGCCCCCAGACCCTTCTAGATTGCCTCAGGACCCATCTAAAAGCCCCCAGACCCTTCCAATGCCTTTCAGGACCCTTATGAAGGCCACAAGACCCTTCTAATGCCCCTCAGGACCTTTCTAAAGGCCCTCAGACCATTCTAGAGCCCGTCAGGACCCTTATAAAGGTCCCCAGAGCCTTCTAGAGCCCGTCAGGACCCTTATAAAGGTCCCCAGACCCTTCTACTGCCCCTCAGGAGCATTCTAAAGGCCCCCAGACCCTTCTAATGCTTCACAGGGCCTTTCTAAAGGTCCCCAGACCCTTCTAGAGCCCCTGAAGACCCTTCTAAAGCCCCTCAGGACCCTTATAAAGGCACCCAGGCCCTTCTAGTGCCTCTCAGGACAGTTTTAAATGCCTCCAGACCCTTCTAGAACCCCTCAGGACCATTCTAAAGCCCCCCAAACCCTTCTAATGTCCTCAGGGAAATTCTAAAGTACCCCAGACAATTCTAGAACCTCTCAGGGCCTTTCTATATGAACCCAGACCCTTGTAATGCCACTCAGGGCCTTTCTAAAGGCCTCCACACCCTTCTAATGACCCTCAAGACCCATGTAAAGGCCCCTAGACCCTTCTAGATTGCCTCAGGACCCATCTAAAAGCCCCCAGACCCTTGTAATGCCTTTCCGGACCCTTATGAAGGCCACAAGACCCTTCTAATGCCCCTCAGGACCTTTCTAAAGGCCCTCAGACCCTTCTATTGCCCCTGTAGGCATTTATAAAGGTTCCCAGACCCTTCTAGAGCCCGTCAGGACCCTTATAAAGGCCCCCAGACCATTCTAGAGCCCCTCAGGACACTTCTAAAGGCCCGCAGACCATTCTAATGCCCGTCAGGGCCTTATAAAGGTCCCCAGACCCTTCTACTGCACTTCAGGAGCATTCTAAAGGCCCCAAGACCCTTCTAATGCCCCACAAGGCCTTTCTAAAGGTCCCGAGACCCTTCTAGAGCCCCTGAAGACCCTTCTGAAGGCCCCCAGACCTTTATAGAGCTGCTCAGGAGCCTTCTAAAGTCCCCCAGACCCTGCTAATTCCACTCAGGGCTTTTATAAGGGCACCCAGACCACTCTAATGCCCCTCAGGACCCTTATAAAGGCACCCAGACCCTTCTAGAGCCTCTCAGGACAGTTTTAAATGCCTCCAGACCCTTCTAGACCCCCTCAGGACCATTCTAAAGGCCCCCAGACCCTTCTAATGCCCCTCAGGGCCTTTCTAAAGGCTCCCATACCCTTCTAATGCCCCTCAGGTCATTTCTAAAGGCACACAGACCCTTCTAATGCCACTCAGGGCCTTTCTAAAGGCCGCGAGACCCTTATAATCCCCCTGAGGGCCTTTAAAAAGGCCCCCAGACCCTTCTGGACCCCCTCAGGACGCTTCTAATAGCCCCCAGACCCTTCTAGAGCCCCTCAGGGCCTTTCTAAAGGCCTCCACACCCTTCTAATGACACTCAAGACCCATGTAAAGGCCCCCAGACCCTTCTAGATTGCCTGAGGACCCATCTAAAAGCCCCCAGACCCTTCTAATGCCTTTCAGGACCCTTATCAAGGCCACAAGACCCTTCTAATGCCCCTCAGGACCTTTCTAAAGGCCCTCAGACCCTTCTAATGCCCCTCAGGGCATTTATAAAGGTTTCCAGACCCTTCTAGAGCCCGTCAGGACACTTATAAAGGCCCCCAGACCATTCTAGAGCCCCTCAGGACACTTCTAAATCCCGCAGACCATTCTAATGCCCATCAGGGCCTTTCTAAAGGCCCCCATACCCTTCTAATGCCCCTCAGGTCATTTCTAAAGTCTCCCAGACCCTTCTAGACCCCCTCAGGACGCTTCTAATAGCACCCAGACCCTTCTAGTGCCCCTCAGGGCCTTTCTAAAGGCCTCCACACCCTTCTAATGACCCTCAAGACCCATGTAAAGGCCCCCAGACCCTTCTAGATTGCCTCAGGACCCATCTAAAAGCCCCCAGACCCTTCTAATGCCTTTCAGGGCCTTTCTAAAGGCCTCCACACCCTTCTAATGACCCTCAAGACCCATGTAAAGGCCGCCAGACCCTTCTAGATTGCCTCAGGACCCATCTAAAAGCACCCAGACCCTTCTAATGCCCCTCAGGACCATTCTAAAGGCCCTCAGACCGTTCTAATGCCCCTCAAGACCTATGTAAAGGCCCCTAGACCCTTCTAGATTGCCTCAGGACCCATCTAAAAGCCCCAAGACCCTTCTAATGCCTTTCAGGACCCTTATCAAGGCCACAAGACCCTTCTAATGCCCCTCAGGACCTTTCTAAAGGCCCTCAGACCCTTCTAATGCCCCTCAGGGCATTTATAAAGGTTCCCAGACCCTTCTAGAGCCCGTCAGGACCCTTATAAAGGCCCCCAGACCATTCTAGAGCCCCTCAGGACACTTCTAAAGGCCCGCAGACCATTCTAATGCCCGTCAGGGCCTTTATAAAGGTCCCCAGACCCTTCTACTGCCCCTCAGGAGCATTCTAAAGGCCCCCAGACCCTTCTAATGCCCCACAGGGCCTTTCTAAAGGTCCCCAGACCCATCTAGAGCCCATGAAGACCCTTCTAAAGGCCCCCAGACCCTTATAGAGCCCCTCAGGACCCTTCTAAAGTCCCCCAGACCCTGCTAATTCCCCGCAGGGCTTTTATAAGGGCACCCAGACCCTTCTAATGCCCCTCAGGACCCTTATAAAGGCACCAGGACCCTTCTAGAGCCTCTCAGGAGAGTTTTAAATGCCTCCAGACCCTTCTAGACTCCCCTCAGGACCATTCTAAAGGCCCCCAGATCCTTCTAATGCCCCTCAGGGCCTTTCTAAAGGCCCCCATACTTTTGTAATGCCCTCACGTCATTTCTAAAGGCACCCAGACCCTTCTAATGCCACTCAGGGCCTTTCTAAAGGCCGCGAGACCCTTATAATCCCCCTGAGGGCCTTTAAAAAGGCCCCCAGACCCTTCTGGACCCCCTCAGGACGCTTCAAATAGACCCCAGACCCTTCTAGAGCTCCTCAGGTCCTTTCTAAAGGCATCCACACCCTCCTAATGACCCTCAAGACCCATGTAAAGCCCCCCAGACCCTTCTAGATTGCCTCAGGACCCATCTAAAAGCCCCCAGACCATTGTAATGCCTTTCAGGACCCTTATCAAGGCCACAAGAACCTTCTAATGCCCCTCAGGACCTTTCTAAAGGCCCTCAGACCCTTCTAATGCCCCTCAGGGCATTTATAAAGGTTCCCAGACCCTTCTAGAGCCCGTCAGAACACTTATAAAGGTCCCCAGACCCTTCTACTGCCCCTCAGGAGCATTCTAAAGTCCCCCAGACCCTTCTAATGCCCCACAGGGCCTTTCTAAAGGCCCCCAGACCCTTCTAATGCCCCTCAGGGCCTTTCTAAAGTTCCCCAGACATTTCTAGAACCTCTCAGGGCCTTTCTATATGACCCCAGACCCTTGTAATGCCCCTCAGGGCCTTTTTAAAGGCCCCCAGACACTTCTAATGCCCCTCAGGACATTTCTAAAGGCCCCCAGACCCTTCTAGACCCGCTCAGGACATTTCTAAAGGCACCCAGACCCTTCTAATGCCACTCAGGGCCTTTCTAAAGTCCGCGAGACCCTTATAATCCCCCTGAGGGCCTTTAAAAAGGCCCCCAGACCCTCCGGGACCCCCTCAGGATGCTTCTAGTAGCCCCCAGACCCTTCTAATGCATTTCAGGGCCTTTCTAAAGGCCTCCACACCCTTCTAATGACCCTCAAGACCCATGTAAAGGCCCCCAGACCCTTCTAGATTGCCTCAGGACCCATCTAAAAGCCCCCAGACCCTTCTAATGCCTTTCAGGACCCTTATGAAGGCCACAAGACCCTTCTAATTCCCCTCAGGACCTTTCTAGAGGCCCTCAGACCCTTCTAATGCCCCTCAGGGCATTTATAAAGGTTCCCAGACCCTTCTAGAGCCCGTCAGGACCCTTATAAAGGCCCCCAGACCATTCTAGAGCCCCTCAGGACACTTCTAAAGGCCCACAGACTATTCTAATGCCCGTCAGGGCCTTTCTAAAGGTCCCCAGACCCTTCTACTGCCCCTCAGGAGCATTCTAAAGGCCCCCAGACCCTTCTAATGCCCCACAGGGCCTTTCTAAAGGTCCCCAGACCCTTCTAGAGCCCCTGAAGACCCTTCTAAAGGCCCCCAGACCCTTATAGAGCCCCTCAGGACCCTTCTAAAGTCCCCCAGACCCTGCTAATTCCTTTCAGGTCTATTATAAGGGCACCCAGACCCTTCTAATGCCCCGCAGGACCCTTCTAAAGGCCCCCAGACCCTTCTAATGCCCCTCAGGGCCTTTCTAAAGTACCCCAGACACTTCTAGAACCTCTCAGGCCCTTTCTATATGATCCGAGACCCTTGTAATGCCCCTCAGGGCCTTTCTAAAGACCCCCATACCCTTCTAATGCCCCTCAGGACATTTCTAAAGGCCCCCAGACCCGTCTAGAGCCCCTCAGGACATATCTAAAGGCTCCCAGACCCTTCTAGAGCCCCTGAGGACATTTCTAAAGGCACCCAGACCCTTCTAATGCCACTCAGGGCCTTTCTAAAGGCCGCGAGACCCATATAATCCCCCTGAGGGCCTTTAAAAAGGCCCCCAGACCCTTCTGGACCCCCTCAGGACACTTCTAATAGCCCCCAGACCCTTCTAGAGCTCCTCAGGGCCTTTCTAAAGGCCTCCACACCCTTCTAATGACCCTCAAGACCCATGTAAAGGCCCCTAGACCCTTCTAGATTGCCTCAGGACCCATCTAAAAGCCCCCAGACCCTTCTAATGCCTTTCAGGACCCTTATGAAGGCCACCAGACCCTTCTAATGCCCCTCAGGACCTTTCTAAAGGCCCTCAGACCCTTCTAATGCCCCTCAGGGCATTTATAAAGGTTCCCAGACCCTTCTCGAGCCCGTCAGGACCATTATAAAGGCCCCCAGACCATTCCAGAGCCCCTCACGACACTTCTAAAGGCCCGCAGACCATTCTAATGCCCGTCAGGGCCTTTATAAAGGTCCCCAGACCCTTCTACTGCCCCTCAGGAGCATTCTAAAGGCACCCAGACCCTTCTAATGCCGCTCAGGACCTTTCTAAAGGCCCCCAGACCCTTATAGAGCCCTTCAGGACCCTTCTAAAGTCCCCCAGACCCTGCTAATTCCCCTCAGGGCCCTTATAAAGGCACCCAGACCCTTCTAGAGCCTCTCAGGACAGTTTTAAATGCCTCCAGACCCTTCTAGACCCCCTCAGGTCCATTCTAAAGGCCCCCAGACCATTCTAATGCCCCTCAGGGCCTTTCTAAAGTACCCCAGACACTTCTAGAACCTCTCAGGGCCTTTCTATATGACCCCAGACCCTTGTAATGCCCCTCAGGGCCTTTCTAAAGGCCCCCATACCCTTCTAATGCCCCTGAAGACCCTTCTAAAGGCCCCCAGACCCTTCTAGAGCCCCTCAGGACATTTCTAAAGGCACCCAGACCCTTCTAATGCCACTGAGGGTCTTTCTAAAGGCCGCGAGACCCTTATAATCCCCCTGAGGGCCTTTAAAAAGGCCCCCAGACCCTTCTGGACCACTCAGGACGCTTCTAATAGAACCCAGACCCTTCTAGAGCTCCTCAGGGCCTTTCTAAAGGCATCCACACCCTCCTAATGACCCTCAAGACCCATGTAAAGCCCCACAGACCCTTCTAGATTGCCTCAGGACCCATCTAAAAGCCCCCAGACCCTTCTAATGCCTGTCAGGGCCTTTCTAAAGGCCTCCACACCCTTCTAATGACCCTCAAGACCCATGTAAAGGCCCCTAGACCCTTCTAGATTGCCTCAGGACCCATCTAAAAGCCCCCAGACACTTCTAATGCCTTTCAGGACCCTTATGAAGGCCACCAGACCCTTCTAATGCCCCTCAGGACCTATCTAAAGGCCCTCAGACCCTTCTAATGCCCCTCAGGGCATTTATAAAGGTTCCCAGACCCTTCTAGAGCCCGTCAGGACCCTTATAAAGGCCCCCAGACCATTCTAGAGCCCCTCAGGACAATTCTAAAAGCCCGCAGACCATTCTAATACCCGTCAGGGCCTTTATAAAGGTCCCCAGACCCTTCTACTGCCCCTCAGGAGCATTCTAAAGGCACCCAGACCCTTCTAATGCTGCTCAGGACCTTTCTAAAGGCCCCCAGACCCTTAAAGAGCCTCTCAGGACCCTTCTAAAGTCCCCCAGACCCTGCTGATTCCCCTCAGGGCCCTTATAAAGGCACCCAGACCCTTCTAGAGCCTCTCAGGACAGTTTTAAATGCATCCAGACCCTTCTAGACCCCCTCAGGTCCATGCTAAAGGCCCCCAGACCCTTCTAATGCCCCTCAGGGCATTTCTAAAGTACCCCAGACACTTCTAGAACCTCTGAGGGCTTTTCTATATGACCCCAGACCCTTGTAATGCCCCTCAGGGCCTTTCTAAAGGCCCCCATACCCTTCTAATGCCCCTGAAGACCCTTCTAAAAGCCGCCAGACCCTTCTAGAGCCCCTCAGGACATTTCTAAAGGCACCCAGAACCTTCTAATGCCCCTCAGGGCATTTATAAAGGTTCCCAGACCCTTCTAGAGCCCGTCAGGACCCTTATAAAGGCCCCCAGAACATTCTAGAGCCCCTCAGGACACTTCTAAAGGCCCGCAGACCATTCTAATGCCCGTCAGGGCCTTTCTAAAGGTCCCCAGACCCTTCTACTGCCCCTCAGGAGCATTCTAAAGGCCCCCAGACCCTTCTAATGCCCCACAGGGCCTTTCTAAAGGTCCCCAGACCCTTCTAGAGCCCCTGAAGACCCTTCTAAAGGCCCCCAGACCCTTATAGAGCCCCTCAGGACCCTTCTAAAGTCCCCCAGACCCTGCTAATTCCCCGCAGGGCTTTTATAAGGGCACCCAGACCCTTCTAATGCCCCTCAGGACCCTTATAAAGGCACCAGGACCCTTCTAGAGCCTCTCAGGACAGTTTTAAATGCCTCCAGACCCTTCTAGACTCCCCTCAGGACCATTCTAAAGGCCCCCAGATCCTTCTAATGCACCTCAGGGCCTTTCTAAAGGCCCCCATACTTTTGTAATGCCCCTCACGTCATTTCTAAAGGCACCCAGACCCTTCTAATGCCACTCAGGGCCTTTCTAAAGGCCGCGAGACCCTTATAATCCCCCTGAGGGCCTTTAAAAAGGCCCCCAGACCCTTCTGGACCCCCTCAGGACGCTTCTAATAGACCCCAGACCCTTCTAGAGCTCCTCAGGGCCTTTCTAAAGGCCTCCACACCCTTCTAATGACCCTCAAGACCCATGTAAAGGCCCCTAGACCCTTCTAGATTGCCTCAGGACCCATCTAAAAGCCCCCAGACCCTTCTAATGCCTTTCAGGACCCTTATGAAGGCCACAAGACCCTTCTAATGCCCCTCAGGACCTTTCTAAAGGCCCTCAGACCCTTCTAATGCCCCTCAGGGCATTTATAAAGGTTCCCAGACCGTTCTAGAGCCCGTCAGGACACTTATAAAGGTCCCCAGACCCTTCTACTGCCCCTCAGGAGCATTCTAAAGGCACCCAGACCCTTCTAATGCACCACAGGGCCTTTCTAAAGGTCCCCAGACCCTTCTAGAGCCCCTGAAGACCCTTCAAAAGGCCCCCAGACCATTATAGAGCCCCTCAGGACCCTTCTAAAGTCCCCCAGGCCCTGCTAATTCCTCTCAGGGCTTTTATAAGGGCACCCAGACCCTTCTAATGCCCGTCAGGACCCTTATAAAGACACCCAGATCCTTCTAGAGCCTCTCAGGACAGTTTTAAATGCCTCCAGACCCTTCTAGACCCCCTCAGGACCATTCTAAAGGCCCCCAGACCATTCTAATGCCCCTCAGGTCCATTATAAAGGCCCCCAGACCCTTCTAATGCCCCTCAGGGCCTTTCTAAAGTAACCCAGACACTTCTAGAACCTCTCAGGGCCTTTCTATATGACACCAGACCCTTGTAATGCCCCTCGGGACATTTCTAAAGGCACCCAGACCCTTCTAATGCCACTCAGGGCCTTTCTAAAGGCCGCGAGACCCTTATAATCCCCCTGAGGGCCTTTAAAAAGGCCCCCAGACCCTCCGGGACCCCCTCAGGATGCTTCTAATAGCCCCCAGACCCTTCTAGTGCCCCTCAGGGCCTTTCTAAAGGCCTCCACACCCTTCTAATGACCCTCAAGACCCATGTAAAGGCCCCCAGACACTTCTAGATTGCCTCAGGACCCATCTAAAAGCCCCCAGACCCTTCTAATGCCTTTCAGGACCCTTATGAAGGCCACAAGACCCTTCTAAAGCCCCTCAGGACCTTTCTAAAGGCCCTCAGACCCTTCTAATGCCCCTCAGGGCATTTATAAAGGTTCCCAGACCCTTCTAGAGCCCGTCAGGACCCTTATAAAGGCCCCCAGACCATTCTAGAGCCCCTCAGGACACTTCTAAAGGCCCACAGACTATTCTAATGCCAGTCAGGGCCTTTATAAAGGTCCCCAGACCCTTCTACTGCCCCTCAGGAGCATTCTAAAGGCCCCCAGACCCTTCTAATGCTCCACAGGGCCTTTCTAAAGGTCCCCAGACCCTTCTAGAGCCCCTGAAGACCCTTCTAAAGGCCCGCAGGCCCTTATAGAGCCCCTCAGGACCCTTCTAAAGTCCCCCAGACCCTGCTAATTCCTTTCAGGTCTTTTATAAGGGCACCCAGACCCTTCTAATGCCCCGCAGGACCCTTCTAAAGGCCCCCATACCCTTCTAATGCCCCTCAGGACATTTCTAAAGGCCCCCAGACCCTTCTAGAGCCCCTCAGGACATATCTAAAGGCCCCCAGACCCTTCTAGAGCCCCTCAGGACATTTCTAAAGGCACCCAGACCCTTCTAATGCCACTCAGGGCCTTTCTAAAGGCCGCGAGACCCATATAATCCCCCTGAGGGCCTTTAAAAAGGCCCCCAGACCCTTCTGGACCCCCTCAGGACGCTTCTAATAGCCCCCAGACCCCTCTAGAGCTCCTCAGGACCTTTCTAAAGGCCTCCACACCCTTCTAATGACCCTCAAGACCCATGTAAAGGCCCCTAGACCCTTCTAGATTGCCTCAGGACCCATCTAAAAGCCCCCAGACCCTTCTAATGCCTTTCAGGACCCTTATGAAGGCCACCAGACCCTTCTAATGCCCCTCAGGACCTTTCTAAAGGCCCTGAGACCCTTCTAATGCCCCTCAGGACATTTATAAAGGTTCCCAGACCCTTCTAGAGCCCGTCAGGACTCTTATAAAGGCCCCCAGACCATTCTAGAGCCCCTCAGGACACTTCTAAAGGCCCGCAGACCATTCTAATGCCCGTCAGGGCCTTTATAAAGGTCCCCAGACCCTTCTACTGCCCCTCAGGAGCATTCTAAAGGCCCCCAGACCCTTCTAATGCCCCACAGGGCCTTTCTAAAGGTCCCCAGACCCTTCTAGAGCCCCTGAAGACCCTTCTAAAGGCCCCCAGACCCTTATAGAGCCCCTCAGGACCCTTCTAAAGTCCCCCAGACCCTGCTAATTCCCCGCAGGGCTTTTATAAGGGCACCCAGACCCTTCTAATGCCCCTCAGGACCCTTATAAAGGCACCAGGACCCTTCTAGAGCCTCTCAGGACAGTTTTAAATGCCTCCAGACCCTTCTAGACTCCCCTCAGGACCATTCTAAAGGCCCCCAGATCCTTCTAATGCCCCTCAGGGCCTTTCTAAAGGCCCCCATACTTTTGTAATGCCCCTCACGTCATTTCTAAAGGCACCCAGACCCTTCTAATGCCACTCAGGGCCTTTCTAAAGGCCGCGAGACCCTTATAATCCCCCTGAGGCCTTTAAAAAGGCCCCCAGACCCTTCTGGACCACTCAGGACGCTTCTAATAGACCCCAGACCCTTCTAGAGCTCCTCAAGGCCTTTCTAAAGGCATCCACACCCTCCTAATGACCCTCAAGACCCATGTAAAGCCCCACAGACCCTTCTAGATTGCCTCAGGACCCATCTAAAAGCCCCCAGACCCTTCTAATGCCTTTCAGGGCCTTTCTAAAGGCCTCCACACCCTTCTAATGACCCTCAAGACCCATGTAAAGGCCCCTAGACCCTTCTAGATTGCCTCAGGACCCATCTAAAAGCCCCCAGACACTTCTAATGCCTTTCAGGACCCTTATGAAGGCCACCAGACCCTTCTAATGCCCCTCAGGACCTTTCTAAAGGCCCTCAGACCCTTCTAATGCCCCTCAGGGCATTTGTAAAGGTTCCCAGACCCTTCTAGAGCCCGTCAGGACCCATATAAAGGGCCCCAGACCATTCTAGAGCCCCTCAGGACAATTCTAAAGGCCCGCAGACCATTCTAATACCCGTCAGGGCCTTTATAAAGGTCACCAGACCCTTCTACTACCCCTCAGGAGCATTCTAAAGGCACCCAGACCCTTCTAATGCCGCTCAGGACCTTTCTAAAGGCCCCCAGACCCT